>CM060612.1:5185447-5190447 GCA_030578255.1 Tiaroga cobitis
AGAAAGAAAGAAAGAAAGAAAGAAAGAAAGAAAGAAAGAAAGAAAGATTAGTTAGAAAGAAAGAAAAGATTAGTTAGAAAGAAATAAAGATAGATAGATAGATAGATAGATAGATAGATAGATAGATAGATAGATAGATAGATATATTAGTTAGAAAGATAGATAGATAGATTAGTTAGAAAGATAGATAGATAGATTATTTAGAAAGATAGATAGATAGATAGATAGATAGATAGATAGATAGATAGATAGGATAGATAGATAGATTAGTTAGAAAGATAAATAGATTAGTTAGAAAGAAAGATCGATAGATAGATAGATTAGTTAGAAAGATAGATAGATTAGTTAGATAGATAGATTATTTAGAAAGATAGATAGATAGATAGATAGATAGATAGATAGATAGATAGATAGATATATTAGTTAGAAAGATAGATAGATAGATTAGTTAGAAAGATAGATAGATAGATTATTTAGAAAAATAGATAAGATAGATAGATAGATAGATAGATAGATAGATAGATAGATAGATAGATAGATAGATTAGTTAGAAAGATAAATAGATTAGTTAGAAAGAAAGATCGATAGATAGATAGATTAGTTAGAAAGATAGATAGATTAGTTAGATAGATAGATTATTTAGAAAGATAGATAGATAGATAGATAGATAGATAGATCGATAGATAGATAGATAGATAGATAGATAGATAGATAGATAGATAGATAGATAGATATTAGTACATTGAATGGTAGTTTAACTGAGTCTAGGGCTTCAGGGAGTTTAGATTTGAGTTTTTATGTTGTGCACTACTGGGCCACCGTAGCCTTGGCTCATTTTGAACATGCTGCAATGAAAGTCTATGGGAATTTTATGATATTTAATATTAATTTTTAAGAAAACTGTAAGTCCGATCAGTTAGAAAAGATATAGCACACCGAGTCAGAACAGTTTGAGTGTCCATGCCGAGTTTGGAGTATGTGGAGTTAAAGCTCTAGGAGGAGTTAGAGTTGTAAATTTGAGTAAGAAGAATAATAATAATAACTAGAAAAAGTTCGTCGAGACAAACTTTAAGTTGGCTTGTGAAAGTTTGGACCGCAAAGTTTGAAGAAGTTTAAAGTAGTTTGAAGTTTAAATTAGTTTAAAGTTTAAATTAGTTTGAAGTTTAAATTAGTTTAAAGTAGTTTATAGTTTAACTTAGTTTAAAGTTTAAAATAGTTTAAATTAATTTAAAGTTTAAATTAGTTTGAATTTTAAAGTAGTTTGAAGTTTAAATTAGTTTGAAAGTTAAAGTAGTTTAAAGTTTAAATAAGTTTGAATTTTAAAGTAGTTTGAAGTTTAAATTAGTTTAAAGTAGTTTAAAGTTTTAAATAGTTTAAAGTTCAAAGTAGTTTAAAGGTTAAAGTATAGTTTCAAGTAATTAAATGTTGCAAGGGTGTTTCTAGTGGGTTGCTAGGTGGTTTCTAAGGTAGTTTGAGTGGTTGCTAGGGTGTTCTGGGTGGTTGCTAGGGTGTTCTAAGGTGTTTTGGGTGGTTGCTAGGGTGTTCTAAGGTATTTTGGGTGGTTGCTAGGGTGTTGCTAGGATGTTCTTAGGTATTTCGGGTGGTTGCTAGGGTGTTGCTAGGGTGTTCTAAGGTATTTTTGGTGGTTGCTAGGGTATTCTAAGGTATTTTGGGTGGTTGCTATGGTGTTGCTAGGGTGTTCTAAGGTATTTTGGGTGGTTGCTAGGGTGTTTTAAGTTATTTTGGGTGGTTGCTAGGGTGTTCTAAGGTATTTTGGGTGGTTGCTAGGGTGTTGCTAGGGTGTTCTAAGGTATTTTGGGTGGTTGCTAGGGTGTTCTAAGTTATTTTGGGTGGTTGCTAGGGTGTTCTAAGGTATTTTGGGTGGTTGCTATGGTGTTGCAATGGTGTTCTAAGGTATTTTGGGTGGTTGCTAGGGTGTTCTAAGTTATTTTGGGTGGTTGCTAGGGTGTTCTAAGGTATTTTTGGTGGTTGCTAGGGTGTTCTGGGTGGTTGCTAGGGTGTTCTAAGGTATTTTGGGCGGTTGCTAGGGTTTTCTAGGTGGTTGCTATGGTGTTCTGGGTGGTTGCTAGGGTGTTCTGGGTGGTTGCTAGGGTGTTGCTAGGCGGTTGCTAGGGTGTTCTGGGTGGTTGCTAGGGTGTTGCTAGGCGGTTGCTAGGGTATTCTGGGTGGTTGCTAGGGTGTTGCTAGGCGGTTGCTAGGGTATTCTGGGTGGTTGCTAGGGTGTTGCTAGGGTGTTCTGGGTGGTTGCTAGGGTGTTGCTAGGGTGTTCTGGGTGGTTGCTATGGTGTTGCTAGGCGGTTGCTAGTGTGTTTTAGGTGGTTGCTATGGTATTCTGGGTGGTTGCTATGGTGTTACTAGGTGGTTGGTAGTGTTCATCTATGGTTACTATAGAGTTTTTATAATGTTCATGGCATGATTTAGCACTTAGCTAATCAATATTAGCATGTAGCTATTCACAGCTAGCATGTTAAGCATGTTGAAAGTCCTGTGTGCTAGCATGAGTCAAAAGACCCAACCCCTATCGCGATACAATGTTCTGATGCTGAGATATAGCTGTTACAAAATGGTTGCTAGGGTACTCTGTTTGGTTGCTAGGGAGTGGCTTTGCTGCTGCCAATCATGAAACTCCAAAGGCTGCTTGTCAGTATGAATGATATAAACCAACCCCCATCTCTATACCATGTTCTGATGCAGAGATGTAGGTCTTGCAAAATGGTTGCTAGGGTACTCTGTTTGGTTGCTAGGGAGTGGCTTGGCAGCTGCCAATCATGAAACTCCAAAGGCTGCTTGTCAGTATGAATGATATAAACCAACTCCCATGCCTCTGTGACATTCAGAATGGACGATATTCCTCTTTGGATTTTGGTTGCTAAGGTGCTCGACAATGGTTGCTAGGGCGTGGCTAGGAAGTGTTGAGGTGATTCATGATTGGCTGTTTGCTGCCCCGAGTCAAACGAGACCACCCTCATGTTTCTATGACACTTCTATCCGGAGATATCCCTTTGATCTCTTTCAATGGAAGTCTATGGGAGTTGTTGCTAAGGGTGCTCTAAATGGTTGCTAGGGCGTGGCTTAATAGCTTCACAATGATCCTGAGAGACTGATTGGTCGTCCGAGTAAAATGAGCCCGCCCCCTTGTCTCTACGACACTGTGATCCAGAGTTATGTTCAATATAAATGCGGTTTCTATGGTGTAGGACAGCCCATTTCATGGGCCGTCCTACACCATAGTAAGTCAATGGGGCAACTTTGGGCAGCTCCTGCCCCCCAGGGGTGCAACTTTTACCCCATTGTGAGGTATGTTCTTACAGAGCCTGCCAGCCTCATCAAATGTGGTAAATTACAAGTTTCTGAGAAATCATCGGTCAGTGCTACGTTTCGTCAAAGTTTGTGGCAGTGTTAAGTCTATGGGATTTTTTTACCCAATTATTTGCCCCTGGGGCGAACTCCGTACCCCCGATCGCTAAGAAAAGTCACAGCACACCTCTCATCAATAATCCGCACAATTTGACGCCTCAATCAGGGGTGTGTGATGTCGGCGTGTATTTTTTAACAGATAATTACTGTGGAGTTTTTATTTGGAGTTTTTATAGAGTTTTTATAGAGTTTTTATAGAGTTATTTAGTATGGCACGAGGCCGCAGGTTGCTAGGGTGCTGTAACTGGTTGCTATGGTGTGGCTTTGAAGATTTAGGGCCATTACTTATTGGCTGCTTGATAAAATAAATCCTCCTAGGGAGAGAGAGAGGTCTGCCTGACAGCAGGGCTGTCAGGCCCTTTTGTGTCTGTGTGAAAATGACAGTTGGGATTTGAATTTTTGAAAGTTCCGCAATGTAAAGTCAATGGGAGTTTTTTCCGAGTTTGATCGCAGTTTTTAGGAAAACCGTAAGTCCGATCAGTTAGAAAAGATATAGCAACTCGAGTCAGAACAGTTTGAGTGTCCGTGCCGAGTTTGGAGTATGTGGAGTTAAAGCTCTAGGAGGAGTTAGAGTTTGAAATTTTAGTCTCAGAAAAAGAATAATAATAATAATAATAATAATAAGTTTAAGTACAATATCAGTAAGTTGGCTCTCACAAGCCAACTTAATAATAATAATAAGTTTAAATAGGATTTCAGTAAGTTGGCTCTCACAAGCCAACTTAATAATAATAAGTTTAAGTACAATATCAGTAAGTTGGCTCTCACAAGCCAACTTAATAATAATAATAATAAGTTTAAGTACAATATCAGTAAGTTGGCTCTCACAAGCCAACTTAACTAGAAAAAAGTTTGATGAGACAAACTTTAAGTTGGCTTGAAAAAGCCAGACCAGAGAGTTTGAAGAAGTTTAAAATAGTTTGAAGTTTGATAGATGGATTAGTTAGAAAGAAAGAAGAAAGTTTAGTTAGAAAGAAAGAAGAAAGATTAGTTAGAAAGAAAGAAAGATGGATTAGTTAGAAAGGAAGAAAGGTGGATTAGTCAGAAAGAAAGAAGGATGGATTAGTTAGAAAGAATGAAAGAAAGATTAGTTAGAAAGAAAGAAAAGATTAGTTAAAAAGAAATAAGAAAGATTAGTTAGAAAGACAGAAAGAAAGATAAGATAGAAAGAAAGATAGATCAGTAAGAAAGAAAGAAAGAAAGAGATTAGTTGGAAAGAAAGAAAGAAAAAAGAAAGAAAGATTAGGTAAAAAGAAAGAAAGATTAGGTAAAAAGAAAGAAAGATTAGGTAAAAAGAAAGAAAGATTAGTTATCAAGAAAGAAAGATTAGTTAGAAAAAAGAAAGATAAGATAGAAAGAAAGATAGATCAGTAAGAAAGAAAGAAAGAAAGACATTAGTTGGAAAGAAAGAAAAAAAAAAGAAAGATGGATTATTTATAAAGAAAGATAGATTAATTATAAAGAAAGAACGAAAGATAATTAGTTAGAAAGAAAAAAAGAAAGATTAGTTAGAAAGAATAAAAGATAAGTTAGAAAGAAAAAAAGAAAGATTAGTTAGAAAG
>CM060612.1:5200447-5207947 GCA_030578255.1 Tiaroga cobitis
AGTTAAAAAGAAAGAAAGACAGATAGATTAGTTAAAAAGAAAGAAAGAAAGACTAGTTAGAAAGAAAGAAAGAAAGAAAGAAAGAAAGAAAGAAAGAAAGAAAGATGGATTACTTAGAAAGAAAGAAAGATTAGTTAGAAAGAATGAAAGAAAGAAAGATTAGTTAGAAAGAAAGAAAGAAAATTAGTTAGAAAGAAAGAAAGAAAGAAAGAAAGAAAGAAAGAAAGAAAGAAAGAAAGAAAGAAAAGATCATCAGTTAGAAAAAGATTAGTTAGTTAGAAAGAAAAATAGATCAGTAAGAAAGAAAGAAAGATTAGTTAGAAAGAAAGAAAGATTAGTTAGAAAGAAAGAAAGATTAGTTACAAAAGAAAGAAAGATTAGTTAGAAAGAAAGAAAGATTAGTTTGTTAGAAAGATAGATCAGTAAGAAAGAAAGAAAGATTAGTTAGAAAGAAAGATTAGTTAGAAAGAAAGAAAGATAGATAGATTAGTTAAAAAGAAAGAAAGATAGATAGATTAGTTAAAAAGAAAGATAGATAGATTAGTTAGAAAGAAAGATAGATAGATTAGTTAGAAAGAAAGATAGATAGATTAGTTAAAAAGAAAGAAAGATAGATTAGTTAGAAAGAAAGATAGATAGATTAGTTAAAAAGAAAGAAAGATAGATTAGTTAGAAAGAAAGAAAGATGGATTACTTAGAAAGAAAGAAAGATTAGTTAGAAAGAATGAAAGAAAGATTAGTTAGAAAGAAAGAAAGATGGATTAGTCAGAAAGAAAGAATGATGGATTAGTTAGAAAGAAAGAAAGAAAGAAAGAAAGAAAGAAAGAAAGAAAGAAAGATTAGTTAGAAAGAAAGAAAAGATCAGTTAGAAAGAAATAAAGAAAGATTAGTTAGAAAGACAGAAAGAAAGATAAGATAGAAAGAAAGATAGATCAGTAAGAAAGAAAGAAAGAAAGAAAGAAAGAAAGAAAGAAAGAAAGAAAGAGATTAGCTGGAAAGAAAGAAAGAAAAAGAAAGAAAGATTAGGTAAAAAGAAAGAAAGATAATTAGAAAGAAAGAAAGAAAGATTAGTTAGAAAAAAAGAAAAGATTAGTTAGAAAGAAAGAAAGAAAGATTAGTTAGAAAGAAAGAAAAGATTAGTTAGAAAGAAATAAAGATAGATAGATAGATAGATAGATAGATAGATAGATAGATAGATAGATAGATAGAAAGATAGATAGATAGATATATTAGTTAGAAAGATAGATAGATAGATTAGTTAGAAAGATAGATAGATAGATTATTTAGAAAGATAGATAAGATAGATAGATCGATAGATAGATAGATAGATAGATAGATAGATAGATAGATAGATAGATAGATTAGTTAGAAAGATAAATAGATTAGTTAGAAAGAAAGATCGATAGATAGATAGATTAGTTAGAAAGATAGATAGATTAGTTAGATAGATAGATTATTTAGAAAGATAGATAGATAGATAGCACTACTGGGCCACCGTAGCCTTGGCTCATTTTGAACATGCTGCAATGAAAGTCTATGGGAATTTTATGATATTTAATATTAATTTTTAAGAAAACTGTAAGTCCGATCAGTTAGAAAAGATATAGCACACCGAGTCAGAACAGTTTGAGTGTCCATGCCGAGTTTGGAGTATGTGGAGTTAAAGCTCTAGGAGGAGTTAGAGTTGTAAATTTGAGTAAGAAGAATAATAATAATAATAATAATAATAAGTTTAAATAGGATTTCAGTAAGTTGGCTCTCCAAGCCAACTTAATAATAATAATAATAATAATAAATTTAAATAGGATTTCAGTAAGTTGGCTCTCCAAGCCAACTTAATAACTAGAAAAAGTTCGTCAAGACAAACTTTAAGTTGGCTTGTGAAAGTTTGGCCCAGAAAGTTTGAATTAGTTTAAAAGTAGTTTGAAGTTTAAAGTAGTTTAAAATGTTAAATAGTTCAAAGTAAAAAAAAAAAGAAACATTAGTTTAAAAAGGAAGAAAGAAAGAAAGAATAGTTAGAAAGAAAGAAGAAATATTAGTTAGAAAGAAAAAAGAAAGAAAGATTAGTTAGAAAAAAGAAAGATTAGTTAGAAAGAAAGATTAGTTAAAAAGAAAGAAAAAAAGATTAGTTAGATAGATAGAAAGAAAGATAGATTAGTTAGAAGGAAAGAAAGAAAGATTAGTTAGAAAGAAAGAAAGATAGATTAGTTAGAAAGAAAGATTAGTTAGAAAGAAGGATTAGTTTGAAAAAAAGAAAGAAAGATTAGTTAGAAAGAAAGAAAGATAGATTAGTTAGAAAGAAAGATTAGTTAGAAAGAAAGATTAGTTAGAAAGAAAGAAAGATAGATTAGTTAGAAAGAAAGAAAGATAGATTAGTTAGAAAGAAAGATTAGTTAGAAAGAAAGATTAGTTAGAAAGAAAGAAAGATTAGTTAGAAAGAAAGAAAGTTTAAAAGAGATTAGTTAGAAAGAAAGATTAGTTAGAAAGAAAGAAAGATAGATTAGTTAGAAAGAAAGATTAGTTAGAAAGAAAGAAAGATTAGTTAGAAAGAAAGAAAGTTTAAAAGAGATTAGTTAGAAAGAAAGATTAGTTAGAAAGAAAGAAAGATAGATTAGTTAGAAAGAAAGATTAGATAGAAAGAAAGAAAGATTAGTTTGAAAAAAAAGAATGAAAGATTAGTTAGAAAAAAGAAAGATAGATTAGTTAGAAAGAAATATTAGTTAGAAAGAAAGAAAGAAAGATTAGTTAGAAAGAAAGAAAGTTTAAAAGAGATTAGTTAGAAAGAAAGAAAGATAGATTAGTTAGAAAGAGAGAGTTAGAAAGAGAGAGTTAGAAAGAGAGAGTTAGAAAGAGAGAGTTAGAAAGAGAGAGTTAGAAAGAGAGAGTTAGAAAGAGATAGATAGAGAGTTAGAAAGAGAGAGTTAGAAAGAGATAGATAGAGAGTTAGAAAGAGAGAGTTAGAAAGAGAGAGTTAGAAAGAGAGAGGAAAGAGAGAGTTAGAAAGAGAGAGTTAGAAAGAGAGAGTTAGAAAGAGAGAGTTAGAAAGAGATAGATAGAGAGTTAGAAAGAGAGAGTTAGAAAGAGAGAGTTAGAAAGAGAGAGTTAGAAAGAGAGAGTTAGAAAGAGAGAGATAGAAAGAGAGAGTTAGAAAGAGAGAGTTAGATAGATCGAGAGTTAGAAAGAGATAGATAGATAGTTAGATCGAGAGTTAGAAAGAGAGAGTTAGAAAGAGAGAGTTAGAAAGAGAGAGTTAGAAAGAGAGAGTTAGAAAGAGAGAGATAGAAAGAGAGAGTTAGAAAGAGAGAGTTAGATAGATCGAGAGTTAGAAAGAGATAGATAGATAGTTAGATCGAGAGTTAGAAAGAGAGAGTTAGAAAGAGAGAGTTAGAAAGAGAGAGTTAGAAAGTTAGATAGATAGAGAGTTAGAAAGAGTTAGAAAGAGAGAGTTAGAAAGAGTTAGAAAGAGAGAGTTAGAAAGAGATAGATAGAGAGTTAGATAGATAGTTAGATAGATAGAGAGTTAGAAAAAGAGAGAGTGAGATAGAGCGAGTTAGAGAGTTAGAAAGAGAGAGGAGAGAGTTAGAAAGAGAGAGTTAGAAAGAGAGAGTTAGATAGATCGAGAGTTAGATAGATCGAGAGTTAGATAGATCGAGAGTTAGAAAGAGTTAGATAGATAGAGAGTTAGAAAGAGAGAGTTAGAAAGAGATAGATAGAGAGTTAGATAGATAGTTAGATAGATAGAGAGTTAGAAAAAGAGAGAGTGAGATAGAGCGAGTTAGAGAGTTAGAAAGAGAGAGTTAGAAAGAGAGAGTTAGAAAGAGAGAGTTAGAAAGAGAGAGTTAGAGAGTTAGATAGATAAAGATATAGCACACTAAGTGAGAACAGTTTGAGTGTCCGTGCCGAGTTTGGAGTATGTGGAGTTAAAGCTCTAGGAGGAGTTAGAGTCAGAAATTTTAGGGGGCAGAACAATAATAATAATAATAATAATAAGTTTAAATAGGATTTCAGTAAGTTGGCTCTCACAAGCCAACTTAATAATAAGTTTAAATAGGATTTCAGTAAGTTGGCTCTCCAAGCCAACTTAACTAGAAAAAAGTTTGATGAGACAAACTTTAAGTTGGCTTGAGAAAGCCGGACCAGAGAGTTTGAAGAAGTTTAAAGTAGTTTGAAGTCGGATAGATGGATTAGTTAGAAAAGAAAAGAAAGATTAGTTAGATAGACAGAAAGATTGGTTTCACTGAAAGAAAGATTAGTTAGAAAGAAAGAAAGAGAGATTAGTTAGAAAGAAAGAAAGAAAGAAAGAAAGATTAGTTTAAAAAGAGATAAAGAAAGATTAGTTAGAAAGAAAGAAAGAAAAAAAGAAAGAAGAAAGATTAGTTAGAAAGAAAGAAAGATTAGTTAGAAAGAAAGAAAGAAAGAAGAACGATTAGTTAGGAAGAAAGAAAGAAAGAAAGAAGAACGATTAGTTAGAAAGAAAGAAAGAAAGAAAGAAAGAAGAAAGATTAGTTAGAAAGAAAGAAAGAAAGGAGAAAGATTAGTTAGAAAGAAAGAAAGAAAGAAAGAAAGAAAGAAGAAAGATTAGTTAGAAGGAAAGAAAGAAAGAAAGAAAGAAAGAAAGAAAGAAAAAAAGAAAGAAAGAAGAAAGATTAGCTAGAAAGAAAGAAGGAAAGATGAAAGATTAGTTTGAAAGAGAGAAAGAAAGAAAGAAGAAAGATTAGTTAGAAAGAAAGAAAGAGAGATTAGTTAGAAAGAAAGAAAGATTAGTTTAAAAAGAGATAAAGAAAGAAAGATTAGTTAGAAAGAAAGAAAGAAAAAAAGAAAGAAGAAAGATTAGTTAGAAAGAAAGAAAGAAAGATTAGTTAGAAAGAAAGAAAGAAAGAAAGAAAGAAGAACGATTAGTTAGAAAGAAAGAAAGAAAGAAAGAAGAAAGATTAGTTAGAAAGAAAGAAAGAAAGAAAGGAGAAAGATTAGTTAGAAAGAAAGAAAGAAAGAAAGAAAGAAGAAAGATTAGTTAGAAGGAAAGAAAGAAAGAAAGAAGAACGATTAGTTAGAAAGAAAGAAAGAAAGAAAGAAAGAAGAAAGATTAGTTAGAAAGAAAGAAAGAAAGGAGAAAGATTAGTTAGAAAGAAAGAAAGAAGAAAGATTAGCTAGAAAGAAAGAAAGAAAGAAAGAAAGAAAGAAGAAAGATTAGCTAGAAAGAAAGAAAGAAAGATGAAAGATTAGTTTGAAAGAGAGAAAGAAAGAAAGGAAGAAAGATTAGTTAGAAAGAAAGAAAGAAAGAAAGAAAGAAAGAAAGAAAGAAAGAAAGAAAGAAGAAAGAAAGAAAGAAAGAAAGAAAGGAGAAAGATTAGTTAGAAAGAAAGAAAGAAAGAAAGAAAGAAAGAAAGGAGAAAGATTAGTTAGAAAGAAAGAAAGAAAGAAGAAAGATTAGTTAGAAAGAAAGAAAGAAAGAAAGAAAGAAAGAAAGAAAGAAAGAAGAAAGATTAGCTAGAAAGAAAGAAAGAAAGAAAGAAGATTAGTTAGAAAGAGAGAAAGATAGAAAGAAGAAAGATTAGTTAGAAAAAGAAAGAAAGAAAGAAAGAAAGAAAGAAAGAGAAAGAAAGAAAGAAAGAAAGAAAGAAGAAAGATTAGTTAGAAAAAAAGAAAGAAAGAAAGAAAGAAGAAAGAAAGAAAGGAAGAAAGATTAGTTAGAAAGAAAGAAAGAAAGAAAGAAAGAAAGAAGAAAGAAAGAAAGAAAGAAAGAAAGAAAGAAAGAAAGAAAGAAAGAAAGAAAGAAGAAAGATTAGTTAGAAAGAAAGAAAGATTAGTTAGAAAGAAAAAAAGAAAGAAAGATTAGTCAGAAAGAAAGAAAGAAAGAAAGAAGAAAGATTAGCTAGAAAGAAAGAAAGAAAGAAAGAAAGAAAGAAAGAAAGAAGAAAGATTAGTTAGAAAGTAAGAAAAATAGATTAGTTAGAAAGAAAGAAAGATTAGTTAGAAAGAAAGAAAAAGTAGTTCGAAAGAAAGAAAGATAGATTAGCTAGAAAGAAAGAAAGAAAGAAAGAAAGAAAGAAAGAAAGAAAGAAATTAGGAAGAAAGAAAGATTAGTAAGAAAGAAAGAAAGATGGATTAGTTAGAAAGAAAGATAATTAGTTAGAAAGATGGATCAGTTAGAAAGAAAGAAAGATAGATTAGTAGAAAGAAAGAAAGAACGAAAGATAGATTAGTTACAAAGAAAGAAAGATAGATTAGTTAAAAAGAAAGAAAGAAAGAAAGAAAGAAAGATTAGAAAGAAAGAAGAAAGAAAGATTATGTAGAAAGAAAGATTAGTTAGAAAGAAAGAAAGACAGATTAGAAAGAAAGATAGATTAGTTAGAAAGAAAGAAAAATTAGTTAGAAAGAAAGAAAGAAAGATTAGTTAGAAAGAAAGAAAGAAAGATTAGTTAGAAAGAAAGAAAGAAAGAAAGAAAGAAAGAAAGATTAGTTAGAAAGAAAGAAAGAAAGAAGATTAGTTAGAAAGAAAGAAAGACAGAAAGAAGAAAGATTAGTTAGAAAGAAAGAAAGAAAGAAAGAAGAAAGATTATTTAGATAGAAAGAAAGAATAAAGATTAGTTAGAAAGAAAGAAAGAAAGAAAGAAAGAAAGAAAGAAAGAAAGAAAGAAGAAATATTAGTTAGAAAGAAAGAAAGAAAGAAAGAAAGAAAGAAAGAAAGAAAGAAAGAAGAAATATTAGTTAGAAAGAAAGAAAGAAAGAAGAAAGATTAGTCAGAAAGAAAGAAAGATTAGTTAGAAAGAAAGAAAAAAAGAAAGAAGAAAGATTAGTTAGAAAGAAAGAAAGAAAGAAAGAAAGAAGAAAGATTAGCTAGAAAGAAAGAAAGAAAGAAAGAAAGAAAGAAAGAAAGAAAGAAAGAAAGAAGAAAGAAAGATTAGTTAGAAAGAGAGAAAGAAAGAAAGAAGAAAGATTAGTTAGAAGGAAAGAAAGAAAGAAAGAAAGAAAGAAAGAAAGAAAGATTAGTTAGAAAGAAAGAAAGAAAGAAAGATAAGTTAGAAAGAAAGAAGATTAGTTAGAAAGAAAGAAAGACAGAAAGAAGAAAGATTAGTTAGAAAGAAAGAAAGAAAGAAGAAAGATTAGTTAGAAAGAAAGAAAGAAGGAAAGAAAGAAAGAAAGAAAGAAAGAAAAAAGAAATAAATATTAGGAAGAAAGAAAGATTAGTTAGAAAGAAAGAAAGAAAGAAAGAAAGAAAGAAAGAAAGAAAGAAAGATTAGTTAGAAAGAAAGAAAGAAAGAAAGAAAGAAAGAAAGAAAGAAAGATTAGTTAGAAAGAAAGAAAGAAAGAAAGAAAGAAAGAAAGAAAGAAAGAAAGAAACAAAGAAGAAAGATTAGTTAGAAAGAAAGAAAGAAAGAAAGAAAGAAAGAAAGAAAGAAGAAAGATTAGTTAGAAAGAAAGAAAGAAAGAAAGAAAGAAAGAAAGAAAGAAAGAAAGAAAAAAGAAATAAATATTAGGAAGAAAGAAAGATTAGTTAGA
>CM060612.1:5210447-5422947 GCA_030578255.1 Tiaroga cobitis
GAAAGATTAGTTAGAAAGAAAGAAAGAAAGAAAGATTAGTTAGAAAGAAAGAAAGGATTAGTTAGAAAGAAAGATAGATAGATAGATAGATAGATTAGTTAAAAAGAAAGATAGATAGATAGATTAGTTAAAAAGAAAGAAAGATAGATAGATTAGTTAGAAAGAAAGATATATAGATTAGTTAAAAAGAAAGAAAGACAGATAGATTAGTTAAAAAGAAAGAAAGAAAGACTAGTTAGAAAGAAAGAAAGAAAGAAAGAAAGAAAGAAAGAAAGAAAGAAAGAAAGAAAGATGGATTACTTAGAAAGAAAGAAAGATTAGTTAGAAAGAATGAAAGAAAGAAAGATTAGTTAGAAAGAAAGAAAGAAAATTAGTTAGAAAGAAAGAAAGAAAGAAAGAAAGAAAGAAAGAAAGAAAGAAAGAAAGAAAGAAAGAAAGAAAAGATCATCAGTTAGAAAAAGATTAGTTAGTTAGAAAGAAAAATAGATCAGTAAGAAAGAAAGAAAGATTAGTTAGAAAGAAAGAAAGATTAGTTAGAAAGAAAGAAAGATTAGTTACAAAAGAAAGAAAGATTAGTTAGAAAGAAAGAAAGATTAGTTTGTTAGAAAGATAGATCAGTAAGAAAGAAAGAAAGATTAGTTAGAAAGAAAGATTAGTTAGAAAGAAAGAAAGATAGATAGATTAGTTAAAAAGAAAGAAAGATAGATAGATTAGTTAAAAAGAAAGATAGATAGATTAGTTAGAAAGAAAGATAGATAGATTAGTTAGAAAGAAAGATAGATAGATTAGTTAAAAAGAAAGAAAGATAGATTAGTTAGAAAGAAAGATAGATAGATTAGTTAAAAAGAAAGAAAGATAGATTAGTTAGAAAGAAAGAAAGATGGATTACTTAGAAAGAAAGAAAGATTAGTTAGAAAGAATGAAAGAAAGATTAGTTAGAAAGAAAGAAAGATGGATTAGTCAGAAAGAAAGAATGATGGATTAGTTAGAAAGAAAGAAAGAAAGAAAGAAAGAAAGAAAGATTAGTTAGAAAGAAAGAAAAGATCAGTTAGAAAGAAATAAAGAAAGATTAGTTAGAAAGACAGAAAGAAAGATAAGATAGAAAGAAAGATAGATCAGTAAGAAAGAAAGAAAGAAAGAAAGAAAGAAAGAAAGAAAGAAAGAAAGAAAGAAAGAGATTAGCTGGAAAGAAAGAAAGAAAAAGAAAGAAAGATTAGGTAAAAAGAAAGAAAGATAATTAGAAAGAAAGAAAGAAAGATTAGTTAGAAAAAAAGAAAAGATTAGTTAGAAAGAAAGAAAGAAAGATTAGTTAGAAAGAAAGAAAAGATTAGTTAGAAAGAAATAAAGATAGATAGATAGATAGATAGATAGATAGATAGATAGATAGATAGATAGAAAGATAGATAGATAGATATATTAGTTAGAAAGATAGATAGATAGATTAGTTAGAAAGATAGATAGATAGATTATTTAGAAAGATAGATAAGATAGATAGATAGATAGATAGATAGATAGATAGATAGATAGATAGATAGATAGATAGATTAGTTAGAAAGATAAATAGATTAGTTAGAAAGAAAGATCGATAGATAGATAGATTAGTTAGAAAGATAGATAGATTAGTTAGATAGATAGATTATTTAGAAAGATAGATAGATAGATAGATAGATAGATAGATAGATAGATAGATAGATAGATAGATAGATAGATAGATAGATATTAGTTGATGGAATGGTAGTTTAACTGAGTCTAGGGCTTCAGGGAGTTTAGATTTGAGTTTTTATGTTGTGCACTACTGGGCCACCGTAGCCTTGGCTCATTTTGAACATGCTGCAATGAAAGTCTATGGGAATTTTATGATATTTAATATTAATTTTTAAGAAAACTGTAAGTCCGATCAGTTAGAAAAGATATAGCACACCGAGTCAGAACAGTTTGAGTGTCCATGCCGAGTTTGGAGTATGTGGAGTTAAAGCTCTAGGAGGAGTTAGAGTTGTAAATTTGAGTAAGAAGAATAATAATAATAATAATAATAAGTTTAAATAGGATTTCAGTAAGTTGGCTCTCCAAGCCAACTTAATAATAATAATAATAATAATAAGTTTAAATAGGATTTCAGTAAGTTGGCTCTCCAAGCCAACTTAATAACTAGAAAAAGTTCGTCAAGACAAACTTTAAGTTGGCTTGTGAAAGTTTGGCCCAGAAAGTTTGAATTAGTTTAAAAGTAGTTTGAAGTTTAAAGTAGTTTAAAATGTTAAATAGTTCAAAGTAAAAAAAAAAGAAACATTAGTTTAAAAAGGAAGAAAGAAAGAAAGAATAGTTAGAAAGAAAGAAGAAATATTAGTTAGAAAGAAAAAAGAAAGAAAGATTAGTTAGAAAAAAGAAAGATTAGTTAGAAAGAAAGATTAGTTAAAAAGAAAGAAAAAAAGATTAGTTAGATAGATAGAAAGAAAGATAGATTAGTTAGAAGGAAAGAAAGAAAGATTAGTTAGAAAGAAAGAAAGATAGATTAGTTAGAAAGAAAGATTAGTTAGAAAGAAGGATTAGTTTGAAAAAAAGAAAGAAAGATTAGTTAGAAAGAAAGAAAGATAGATTAGTTAGAAAGAAAGATTAGTTAGAAAGAAAGATTAGTTAGAAAGAAAGAAAGATAGATTAGTTAGAAAGAAAGATTAGTTAGAAAGAAAGATTAGTTAGAAAGAAAGAAAGATTAGTTAGAAAGAAAGAAAGTTTAAAAGAGATTAGTTAGAAAGAAAGATTAGTTAGAAAGAAAGAAAGATAGATTAGTTAGAAAGAAAGATTAGTTAGAAAGAAAGATTAGTTAGAAAGAAAGAAAGATTAGTTAGAAAGAAAGAAAGTTTAAAAGAGATTAGTTAGAAAGAAAGATTAGTTAGAAAGAAAGAAAGATAGATTAGTTAGAAAGAAAGATTAGTTAGAAAGAAAGAAAGATTAGTTAGAAAGAAAGAAAGTTTAAAAGAGATTAGTTAGAAAGAAAGATTAGTTAGAAAGAAAGAAAGATAGATTAGTTAGAAAGAAAGATTAGATAGAAAGAAAGAAAGATTAGTTTGAAAAAAAAGAATGAAAGATTAGTTAGAAAAAAGAAAGATAGATTAGTTAGAAAGAAATATTAGTTAGAAAGAAAGAAAGAAAGATTAGTTAGAAAGAAAGAAAGTTTAAAAGAGATTAGTTAGAAAGAAAGAAAGATAGATTAGTTAGAAAGAGAGAGTTAGAAAGAGAGAGTTAGAAAGAGAGAGTTAGAAAGAGAGAGTTAGAAAGAGAGAGTTAGAAAGAGAGAGTTAGAAAGAGATAGATAGAGAGTTAGAAAGAGAGAGTTAGAAAGAGATAGATAGAGAGTTAGAAAGAGAGAGTTAGAAAGAGAGTTAGAAAGAGAGAGGAAAGAGAGAGTTAGAAAGAGAGAGTTAGAAAGAGAGAGTTAGAAAGAGAGAGTTAGAAAGAGATAGATAGAGAGTTAGAAAGAGAGAGTTAGAAAGAGAGAGTTAGAAAGAGAGAGTTAGAAAGAGAGAGTTAGAAAGAGAGAGATAGAAAGAGAGAGTTAGAAAGAGAGAGTTAGATAGATCGAGAGTTAGAAAGAGATAGATAGATAGTTAGATCGAGAGTTAGAAAGAGAGAGTTAGAAAGAGAGAGTTAGAAAGAGAGAGTTAGAAAGAGAGAGTTAGAAAGAGAGAGATAGAAAGAGAGAGTTAGAAAGAGAGAGTTAGATAGATCGAGAGTTAGAAAGAGATAGATAGATAGTTAGATCGAGAGTTAGAAAGAGAGAGTTAGAAAGAGAGAGTTAGAAAGAGAGAGTTAGAAAGTTAGATAGATAGAGAGTTAGAAAGAGTTAGAAAGAGAGAGTTAGAAAGAGTTAGAAAGAGAGAGTTAGAAAGAGATAGATAGAGAGTTAGATAGATAGTTAGATAGATAGAGAGTTAGAAAAAGAGAGAGTGAGATAGAGCGAGTTAGAGAGTTAGAAAGAGAGAGGAGAGAGTTAGAAAGAGAGAGTTAGAAAGAGAGAGTTAGATAGATCGAGAGTTAGATAGATCGAGAGTTAGATAGATCGAGAGTTAGAAAGAGTTAGATAGATAGAGAGTTAGAAAGAGAGAGTTAGAAAGAGATAGATAGAGAGTTAGATAGATAGTTAGATAGATAGAGAGTTAGAAAAAGAGAGAGTGAGATAGAGCGAGTTAGAGAGTTAGAAAGAGAGAGTTAGAAAGAGAGAGTTAGAAAGAGAGAGTTAGAAAGAGAGAGTTAGAGAGTTAGATAGATAAAGATATAGCACACTAAGTGAGAACAGTTTGAGTGTCCGTGCCGAGTTTGGAGTATGTGGAGTTAAAGCTCTAGGAGGAGTTAGAGTCAGAAATTTTAGGGGGCAGAACAATAATAATAATAATAATAATAAGTTTAAATAGGATTTCAGTAAGTTGGCTCTCACAAGCCAACTTAATAATAAGTTTAAATAGGATTTCAGTAAGTTGGCTCTCCAAGCCAACTTAACTAGAAAAAAGTTTGATGAGACAAACTTTAAGTTGGCTTGAGAAAGCCGGACCAGAGAGTTTGAAGAAGTTTAAAGTAGTTTGAAGTCGGATAGATGGATTAGTTAGAAAAGAAAAGAAAGATTAGTTAGATAGACAGAAAGATTGGTTTCACTGAAAGAAAGATTAGTTAGAAAGAAAGAAAGAGAGATTAGTTAGAAAGAAAGAAAGAAAGAAAGAAAGATTAGTTTAAAAAGAGATAAAGAAAGATTAGTTAGAAAGAAAGAAAGAAAAAAAGAAAGAAGAAAGATTAGTTAGAAAGAAAGAAAGAAAGATTAGTTAGAAAGAAAGAAAGAAAGAAGAACGATTAGTTAGGAAGAAAGAAAGAAAGAAAGAAGAACGATTAGTTAGAAAGAAAGAAAGAAAGAAAGAAAGAAGAAAGATTAGTTAGAAAGAAAGAAAGAAAGGAGAAAGATTAGTTAGAAAGAAAGAAAGAAAGAAAGAAAGAAAGAAAGAAAGAAGAAAGATTAGTTAGAAGGAAAGAAAGAAAGAAAGAAAGAAAGAAAGAAAGAAAAAAAGAAAGAAAGAAGAAAGATTAGCTAGAAAGAAAGAAGGAAATATGAAAGATTAGTTTGAAAGAGAGAAAGAAAGAAAGAAGAAAGATTAGTTAGAAAGAAAGAAAGAGAGATTAGTTAGAAAGAAAGAAAGATTAGTTTAAAAAGAGATAAAGAAAGAAAGATTAGTTAGAAAGAAAGAAAGAAAAAAAGAAAGAAGAAAGATTAGTTAGAAAGAAAGAAAGAAAGATTAGTTAGAAAGAAAGAAAGAAAGAAAGAAAGAAAGAAGAACGATTAGTTAGAAAGAAAGAAAGAAAGAAAGAAGAAAGATTAGTTAGAAAGAAAGAAAGAAAGAAAGGAGAAAGATTAGTTAGAAAGAAAGAAAGAAAGAAAGAAAGAAGAAAGATTAGTTAGAAGGAAAGAAAGAAAGAAAGAAGAACGATTAGTTAGAAAGAAAGAAAGAAAGAAAGAAAGAAGAAAGATTAGTTAGAAAGAAAGAAAGAAAGGAGAAAGATTAGTTAGAAAGAAAGAAAGAAGAAAGATTAGCTAGAAAGAAAGAAAGAAAGAAAGAAAGAAAGAAGAAAGATTAGCTAGAAAGAAAGAAAGAAAGATGAAAGATTAGTTTGAAAGAGAGAAAGAAAGAAAGGAAGAAAGATTAGTTAGAAAGAAAGAAAGAAAGAAAGAAAGAAAGAAAGAAAGAAAGAAAGAAAGAAAGAAGAAAGAAAGAAAGAAAGAAAGAAAGGAGAAAGATTAGTTAGAAAGAAAGAAAGAAAGAAAGAAAGAAAGGAGAAAGATTAGTTAGAAAGAAAGAAAGAAAGAAGAAAGATTAGTTAGAAAGAAAGAAAGAAAGAAAGAAAGAAAGAAAGAAGAAAGATTAGCTAGAAAGAAAGAAAGAAAGAAAGAAGATTAGTTAGAAAGAGAGAAAGATAGAAAGAAGAAAGATTAGTTAGAAAAAGAAAGAAAGAAAGAAAGAAAGAAAGAAAGAGAAAGAAAGAAAGAAAGAAAGAAGAAAGATTAGTTAGAAAAAAAGAAAGAAAGAAAGAAAGAAGAAAGAAAGAAAGGAAGAAAGATTAGTTAGAAAGAAAGAAAGAAAGAAAGAAGAAAGAAAGAAAGAAAGAAAGAAAGAAAGAAAGAAAGAAAGAAAGAAAGAAAGAAAGAAGAAAGATTAGTTAGAAAGAAAGAAAGATTAGTTAGAAAGAAAAAAAGAAAGAAAGATTAGTCAGAAAGAAAGAAAGAAAGAAAGAAGAAAGATTAGCTAGAAAGAAAGAAAGAAAGAAAGAAAGAAAGAAAGAAAGAAAGAAGAAAGATTAGTTAGAAAGTAAGAAAAATAGATTAGTTAGAAAGAAAGAAAGATTAGTTAGAAAGAAAGAAAAAGTAGTTCGAAAGAAAGAAAGATAGATTAGCTAGAAAGAAAGAAAGAAAGAAAGAAAGAAAGAAAGAAATTAGGAAGAAAGAAAGATTAGTAAGAAAGAAAGAAAGATGGATTAGTTAGAAAGAAAGATAATTAGTTAGAAAGATGGATCAGTTAGAAAGAAAGAAAGATAGATTAGTAGAAAGAAAGAAAGAACGAAAGATAGATTAGTTACAAAGAAAGAAAGATAGATTAGTTAAAAAGAAAGAAAGAAAGAAAGAAAGAAAGATTAGAAAGAAAGAAGAAAGAAAGATTATGTAGAAAGAAAGATTAGTTAGAAAGAAAGAAAGACAGATTAGAAAGAAAGATAGATTAGTTAGAAAGAAAGAAAAATTAGTTAGAAAGAAAGAAAGAAAGATTAGTTAGAAAGAAAGAAAGAAAGATTAGTTAGAAAGAAAGAAAGAAAGAAAGAAAGAAAGAAAGAAAGAAAGAAAGATTAGTTAGAAAGAAAGAAAGAAAGAAGATTAGTTAGAAAGAAAGAAAGACAGAAAGAAGAAAGATTAGTTAGAAAGAAAGAAAGAAAGAAAGAAGAAAGATTAGTTAGATAGAAAGAAAGAATAAAGATTAGTTAGAAAGAAAGAAAGAAAGAAAGAAAGAAAGAAAGAAGAAATATTAGTTAGAAAGAAAGAAAGAAAGAAAGAAAGAAAGAAAGAAAGAAGAAATATTAGTTAGAAAGAAAGAAAGAAAGAAGAAAGATTAGTCAGAAAGAAAGAAAGATTAGTTAGAAAGAAAGAAAAAAAGAAAGAAGAAAGATTAGTTAGAAAGAAAGAAAGAAAGAAAGAAAGAAGAAAGATTAGCTAGAAAGAAAGAAAGAAAGAAAGAAAGAAGAAAGAAAGATTAGTTAGAAAGAGAGAAAGAAAGAAAGAAGAAAGATTAGTTAGAAGGAAAGAAAGAAAGAAAGAAAGAAAGAAAGAAAGAAGAAAGATTAGTTAGAAAGAAAGAAAGAAGGAAAGAAAGAAAGAAAGAAAGAAGAAAGATTAGTTAGAAAGAAAGAAAAAAAGAAAGAAGAAAGATTAGTTAGAAAGAAAGAAAGAAAGAAGAAATATTAGTTAGAAAAAAAAAGGAAACAAAGAAAGAAAGAAAGAAAGAAGAAATATTAGTTAGAAAGAAAGAAAGAAAGAAAGAAAGAAAGAAGAAAGATTAGTTAGAAAGAAAGAACGATTAGTTAGAAAGAAAGAAAAAAAGAAAGAAGAAAGATTAGTTAGAAAGAAAGAAAGAAAGAAAGAAGAAAGATTAGCTAGAAAGAAAGAAAGAAAGAAAGAAAGAAAGAAAGAAAGAAAGAAAGAAAGAAAGAAAGAAAGAAAGAAAGAAAGAAGAAAGAAAGATTAGTTAGAAAGAGAGAAAGAAAGAAAGAAAGAAGAAAGATTAGTTAGAAGGAAAGAAAGAAAGAAAGAAAGAAAGAAAGAAAGAAAGAAAGAAAGATTAGTTAGAAAGAAAGAAAGGAAGAAGAAAGATTAGTTAGAAAGAAAGAAAGAAAGAAAGAAAGAAAGAAAGAAAGAAAGAAAGAAAGAAAGAAAGAAAGAAAGAAGAAAGATTAGTTAGAAAGAAAGAAAGACAGATTAGTTAGAAAGAAAGAAAAGTTAGAAAGAAAGATAGATTAGTTAGAAAGAAAGAAAGATAGATTAGTTAGAAAGAAAGAAAGATGGATTAGTTAGAAAGAATGAAAGAAAGATTGGTTAGAAAGAAAGAAAGATTGGTTAGAAAGAATGAAAGAAAGATTAGTTAGAAAGAAAGAAAGATAGATTAGTTAGAAAGAAAAAAGATTAGTTAGAAAGAATGAAAGAAAGATTAGTTAGAAAGAAAGAAAGAAAGATAGATTAGTTAGAAAGAAAGAAAGATTAGTTAGAAAGTTAGAAAGAAAGAAAGATAGATTAGTTAGAAAGAAAGATAGATTAGTGAGAAAGAAAGATAGATTAGTTAGAAAGAAAGATAGATTAGTTAGAAAGAAAGACAGATTAGTTAGAAAGAAAGAAAGATTAGTTAGAAAGAAAGATAGATTAGTTAGAAAGAAAGAAAGATAGATTATTTAGAAAGATAGATTAGTTACAAAGAAAGAAAGATTAGTTTGAAAGAAAGAAAGAAAGAGTAGATAGAAAGAAAGACAGAAAGATAGAGTAGTTAGAAAGAAAGAAAGATTAATTAGAAAGAAAGAAAGATAGATAGAAAGAAAGAAAAATTAGTAAGAAAGAAAGAAAGAAAGAGTAGTTAGAAAGAAAGAAAGATAGATTAGTTAGAAAGAAAGATAGATTAGTTAGAAAGAAAGATAGATTAGTTAGAAAGAAAGAAAGAAAGAAAGAAAGATAGATTAGTTAGAAAGAAAGAAAGATAGATTATTTAGAAAGATAGATTAGTTTGAAAGAAAGATTAGTTAGAAAGAAAGAAAGATTAGTTTGAAAGAAAGAAAGAAAGAAAGAGTAGTTAGAAAGAAAGAAAGAAAGATAGATTAGTTAGAAAAAAAGAAAGATTAGTTAGAAAGAAAGAAAGAAAGAAAGATAGAGTAGTTAGAAAGAAAGAAAGATTAGTTAGAAAGAAAGATTAGTTAGAAAGAAAGAAAGATTAGTTAGAAAGAAAGAAAGAAAAGTTAGAAAGAAAGATTAGTTAGAAAGAGAGAAAGATAGAGTAGTTAAAAAGAAAGAAAGATAGATTAGTTAAAAAGAAAGAAAGATTAGATAGATAGATAGATAGATAGATAAGTTCATTAGTACATATAGAATGGTAGTTTAATTGAGTCTAGGGCTTCAGGGAGTTTAGATTTGAGTTTTTGTGTTGTACACTACTGGGCCACCGTAGTCTTGGCTCAATTTGAACTGTTGCAATAAAAGTCAATGGGATTTTTATGATTTTTAATATTAATTTTTAAGAAATCTGAAAGTCAAATCAGTCTGAAAAGATATAGCACACTAAGTCAGAACAGTCTGAAGGTCTGACCCGAGTTTGGAGTTTGTAGAGTTAAAACTCTAGGAGGAGTAGCAGTCAGAAAATTTTGGGTCAGAAGAATAAAAAGAAGAACTAGAAAAAGTTCGTCGAGACAAACTTTAAGTTGGCTTGTGAAAGTTTGGACCGCAAAGTTTGAAGAAGTTTAAAGTAGTTTGAAGTTTAAATTAGTTTAAAGTTTAAATTAGTTTGAAGTTTAAATTAGTTTAAAGTAGTTTGAAGTTTAAATTAGTTTAAAGTTTAAATTAGTTTGAAGTTTAAATTAGTTTAAAGTAGTTTATAGTTTAACTTAGTTTAAAGTTTAAAATAGTTTAAATTAATTTAAAGTTTAAATAAGTTTGAATTTTAAAGTAGTTTGAAGTTTAAATTAGTTTAAAGTAGTTTAAAGTAGTTTAAAGTTTTAAATAGTTTAAAGTTCAAAGTAGTTTAAAGGTTAAAATAGAGTTTCAAGTAATTAAATGTTGCTAGGGTGTTTCTAGTGGGTTGTTAGGTGGTTTCTAAGGTATTTTGAGTGGTTGCTAGGGTGTTCTGGGTGGTTGCTAGGGTGTTCTAGGGTATTTTAGGTGGTTACTAGGGTGTTGCTAGGGTGTTCTAATGTATTTTGGGTGGTTGCTATGGTGTTGCTAGGGTGTTTTAAGGTATTTTGGGTGGTTGCTAGGGTGTTGTTAGGGTGTTCTAAGGTATTTTGGGTTATTGCTATGGTGTTGCTATGGTGTTCTAAGGTATTTTGGGTGGTTGCTAGGGTGTTGCTAGGGTGTTCTGAGGTATTTTGGGTGGTTGCTAGGGTGTTATGGGTGGTTGCTAGGGTGTTCTAAGGTATTTTGGGTGGTTGCTAGGGTGTTCTGAGTGGTTGCTATGGTGTTGCTATGGTGTTCTAAGGTATTTTGGGTGGTTGCTAGGGTGTTGCTAGGATGTTCTGAGGTATTTCGGGTGGTTGCTATGGTGTTGCTAGGGTGTTCTAATGTATTTTGGGTGGTTGCTAGGGTGTTCTAAGGTATTTTGGGTGGTTGCTAGGGTGTTGCTAGGGTGTTCTAAGGTATTTTTGGTGGTTGCTAGGGTGTTGCTAGGGTGTTCTAAGGTATTTTTGGTGGTTGCTAGGGTGTTGCTAGGGTGTTCTAAGGTATTTTGGGTGGTTGCTATGGTGTTGCTATGGTGTTCTAATGCATTTTGGGTGGTTGCTAGGGTGTTCTAAGGTATTTTGGGTGGTTGCTAGGGTGTTGCTAGGGTGTTATAAGGCATTTTGGGTGGTTGCTAGGGTGTTCTAAGGTATTTTGGGCGGTTGCTAGGGTGTTCTGGGTGGTTGCTAGGGTGTTCTAAGGTATATTATGTGGTTGCTAGGGTGTTCTAAGGTATTGTGGGTGGTTGCTATGGTGTTGCTAGGGTGTTCTAAGGTATTTCAGTTGGTTTCTAGGCTGTTCTGGGTGGTTGCTATGCAGTTGCTAGAGTGTTCTGGGTGTTTGCTATGGTGAACTATTTATGAGTTCATAAGTGTATGAATTCATGAGAGTTCATACGTGTATGAATTAATGCATTTATAAGTTCATGAGTTTATAAGTGTATGAATTTATGAGTTTGGAGTTTATAAGTTTAAATGAGTAAGAGTTCAGAGTTTATTAATTTATGAGTTTGAGTTCATAAGTGTATGAATTCATGAGTTTATAAGTGTATGAGTTTATAAGTGTACGAGTTTATGAGTTTAAAGTTTAAATTAGTTTGAAGTTTAAAGTTTAAATAAGTTTGAAGTTTAAAGTTTAAATAAGTTTGAAGTTTAAATTAGTTTGAAGTTTAAAGTTTAATTTAGTTTGAAGTTTAATTTAGTTTAAAGTAGATAGATAGATAGATAGATGGATGAGTGTCATAGATAGATGAGTTTATTAGTTTGAATGAGTCTCAATGGCTCATATAGTATATAGAATGGCAGTTTGATTCAGTCTAGGGGTTAAGGTATTTTGGGCGGTTGCTAGGGTGTTCTGGGTGGTTGCTAGGGTGTTCTAAGGTATATTATGTGGTTGCTAGGGTGTTCTAAGGTATTGTGGGTGGTTGCTATGGTGTTGCTAGGGTGTTCTAAGGTATTTCAGTTGGTTTCTAGGCTGTTCTGGGTGGTTGCTATGCAGTTGCTAGAGTGTTCTGGGTGTTTGCTATGGTGAACTATTTATGAGTTTAAAAGTTCATAAGTGTATGAATTCATGAGAGTTCATACGTGTATGAATTAATGCATTTATAAGTTCATGAGTTTATAAGTGTATGAATTTATGAGTTTGGAGTTTATAAGTTTAAATGAGTAAGAGTTCAGAGTTTATTAATTTATGAGTTTGAGTTCATAAGTGTATGAATTCATGAGTTTATAAGTGTATGAGTTTATAAGTGTACGAGTTTATGAGTTTAAAGTTTAAATTAGTTTGAAGTTTAAAGTTTAAATAAGTTTGAAGTTTAAAGTTTAAATAAGTTTGAAGTTTAAATTAGTTTGAAGTTTAAAGTTTAATTTAGTTTGAAGTTTAATTTAGTTTAAAGTAGATAGATAGATAGATAGATGGATGAGTGTCATAGATAGATGAGTTTATTAGTTTGAATGAGTCTCAATGGCTCATATAGTATATAGAATGGCAGTTTGATTCAGTCTAGGGGTTCATTAGTGTATGAATCCATGAGAGTTCATTAGTGTATGAATCCATGAGAGTTCATTAGTGTATGAATCTATGAGAGTTCATTAGTGTATGAATCCATGAGAGTTCATTAGTGTATGAATTCATGAGAGTTCATTAGTGTATGAATTCATGAGAGTTCATTAGTGTATGAATCCATGAGAGTTCATTAGTGTATGAATTCATGAGAGTTCATTAGTGTATGAATCCATGAGAGTTCATTAGTGTATGAATCCATGAGAGTTCATTAGTGTATGAATCCATGAGAGTTCATTAGTGTATGAATCCATGAGAGTTCATTAGTGTATGAATTCATGAGAGTTCATTAGTGTATGAATTCATGAGAGTTCATTAGTGTATGAATTCATGAGAGTTCATTAGTGTATGAATCCATGAGAGTTCATTAGTGTATGAATTCATGAGAGTTCATTAGTGTATGAATCCATGAGAGTTCATTAGTGTATGAATCCATGAGAGTTCATTAGTGTATGAATCCATGAGAGTTCATTAGTGTATGAATTCATGAGAGTTCATTAGTGTATGAATCCATGAGAGTTCATTAGTGTATGAATTCATGAGAGTTCATTAGTGTATGAATCCATGAGAGTTCATTAGTGTATGAATTCATGAGAGTTCATTAGTGTATGAATTCATGAGAGTTCATTAGTGTATGAATTCATGAGAGTTCATTAGTGTATGAATTCATGAGTTTCTATGTTTATGAGTTTATAAGTGTATAAATTCATGAGATTTTAAGTTTAAATGAGTAAGAGTTCAGAGTTGATTAATTTATGAGTTTAGAGTTTATAAGTTTAAATGAGTAAGTGTCCAGAGTTTATTAACTTATGAGTTTAATAGTTTATGAGAGTTTATAAGAGTATGGGTTTATGAATTTAGAGTTTATGAGTTTAGAGTTTATAAGTTTAAATGAGTCTAAGAGTTCAAGTTTAGAGTTTATTAATTTATTATGAGTTTAAGAGTTTAAGATTAGATAGTTAGAAGTGTCATTGATGAGTTCATTAGTTTAAATGAGTCTCAATGGCTCATATAGTGTATAGAATGGCAGTTTGAGTCCAGGGCTTCAAGGGATTTAGATTTGAAATTTTGACAGTTGGGGAGTTTGACAGTCTGAACATTCCGCAATGTTAAGTCAATGGGATTTTCAAATGTTTTTTTTCGAGTTTTGATCGTCATTTTTAGGAAAACCGTAAGTCCGATCAGTTAGAAAAGATATAGCACACTAAGTGAGAACAGTTTGAGTGTCCGTGCCGAGTTTGGAGTATGTGGAGTTAAAGCTCTAGGAGGAGTTAGAGTCAGAAATTTTAGGGGGCAGAATAATAATAATAATAATAATAATAATAATAATAATAATAATAAGTTTAAATAGGATTTCAGTAAGTTGGCTCTCACAAGCCAACTTAATAATAACTAGAAAAAAGTTTGATGAGACAAACTTTAAGTTGGCTTGAGAAAGCCGGACCAGAGAGTTTGAAGAAGTTTAAAGTAGTTTGAAGTCGGATAG
Organism: Tiaroga cobitis; assembly: GCA_030578255.1. Classification (NCBI taxonomy): domain Eukaryota; kingdom Metazoa; phylum Chordata; class Actinopteri; order Cypriniformes; family Leuciscidae; genus Tiaroga; species Tiaroga cobitis. Next base: position 5,223,980 of record CM060612.1, read on the forward strand.
ATGGATTAGTTAGAAAAGAAAAGAAAGATTAGTTAGATAGACAGAAAGATTGGTTTCACTGAAAGAAAGATTAGTTAGAAAGAAAGAAAGAGAGATTAGTTAGAAAGAAAGAAAGAAAGAAAGATTAGTTTAAAAAGAGATAAAGAAAGATTAGTTAGAAAGAAAGAAAGAAAAAAAGAAAGAAGAAAGATTAGTTAGAAAGAAAGAAAGAAAGATTAGTTAGAAAGAAAGAAAGAAAGAAAGAAGAACGATTAGTTAGAAAGAAAGAAAGAAAGAAAGAAGAACGATTAGTTAGAAAGAAAGAAAGAAAGAAAGAAAGAAGAAAGATTAGTTAGAAAGAAAGAAAGAAAGGAGAAAGATTAGTTAGAAAGTAAGAAAGAAAGAAAGAAAGAAAGAAGAACGTCTCGGTTACGTATGTAACCCTAGTTCCCTGATAGGGAACGAGACGCTGCGTCGAACGCTGCGGGAACGCCTCTGCGTTGTGCGTCATGAAGCACGTATGGAATCAGCCCAATGGAGAGATGAAACGTCATAGGCGGGTGACGTCATCGACCAGGAAACTATAAAGCACCCCAAAAACATAAGCGCAGTAGCTTCTGATAGGCCTGAAGGAAGCGCTAACGGGAGTGCCGGGAGTATGGCGGAACGACGCAGCGTCTCGTTCCCTATCAGGGAACTAGGGTTACATACGTAACCGAGACGTTCCCTTTCAAGGGAACTCGAGCTGCGTCGAACGCTGCGGGAACGCGAATACCCACGTCGCCATAGGACCAAATGACCGCCATGTGAGAACTAGCGCACAGAGGACGAGAGCACTTGTGCCCCAGGGGTAGAACTTAAGTCTAGGTCATAGAACTTAATAAAAGTATGCGGTGAAGACCATCCAGCCGCATCACAAACGTCACTCAGGGAAACCCCCGACAATAGAGCTTTGGAAGCAGCCATACTCCTAGTAGAGTGGGCTCGAACAGCCAAAGGTGAAGGCTGACCAGCCGACTCATAAGCAAGTGAGATAGCCTCGACCACCCACTTGCTCATTCTCTGTTTAGACGCAGGGCACCCTTTCCTGGATGGCCCGAAACATACAAATAGTTGTTCTGATTTCCTCCACAGGGCAGCTCTGTGGACATAAGCGTCTAACGCCCTAACAGGGCAGAGTAAATTAAGTTTCTCCTGGTCCGATGACATAAATGGAGGAGGACAGAAAGCCTGCAGAACCGTAGGTCTAACAACATTAGTAGGGACCTTGGGAACGTAACCTGGTCTAGGATGCAGAAAAGCCTTAACCATGCCAGGCGAAAATTCCAGGCACGAGGGTGACACCGACAGAGCCTGCAAATCTCCGATTCTTTTTAATGAGGAGATAGCAAGTAAAAAGATAGTTTTAAAAGCGAGAAACTTCTCAGGAACTTCTTCGATAGGTTCAAAAGGAGCTAGGGAAAGACCTTCCAATACAATGGCCAGATCCCAGGTCGGCACCCTCGTACGAACTGCTGGCCTCAGCCTCAAAGTGCCACGGAGGAAACGAGTTACAAGCGGGTGTCTCCCAAGAGAAACTCCACTGAAAGGGACGTGGTAAGCAGCTAGTGCCGCCACATACACCTTTAGTGTGGAGGGGGATAACCCTGTGGAGAAGCGCTCCTGCAGGAACTCCAGCACTGCACCCACTGGGCAGTTAACTGGGTCCTGCAGGTGTTCTCCACACCAAGAAGTGAAAAGTTTCCACTTCAAGGCATAAAGCTTCCTCGTGGATGGAGCTCTGGAGTGAAGAATGGTCTCAACAACCTCGGTTGAGAGACCAGACTCTATGAGCTGGGCCCCCTCAGAGGCCAAGCCCACAGTTTCCACAATTCTGGGCGGGGGTGACATATCGTGCCGCCCGCCTGAGAGAGTAGATCCCTCCTGACCGGGAGCTCCAAGGGAGAGCCGTCCAGGAGAGAAATCAGGTCCGCAAACCATACTCGGGCCGGCCAAAACGGGGCTACTAATAGTAGGCTGACCCCGTCCCGGCGAACCCTCTCCAGAACTCCTGGTAGCAGAGCAATCGGGGGAAAGGCGTACAGGCGTGACCTCGGCCACGGCTGCACCAGAGCATCCAACCCCAGGGGGGCTGGATGACTGATGGAGAACCACAGATGACAATGCGTGGTCTCCCTGGAAGCGAATAGGTCCACCTCGGCGCGACCGAAACTCAACCAAAGGAGCTCCACCACCTCGGGGTGGAGTCTCCATTCCCCTGGCCTCGGCCCCTGCCTCGACAGGGAGTCCGCTACCACATTTAAATACCCGGGAAGATACATTGCTCTCAGTGATAGTAGCTTCCCCTGGGACCACAGGAGGATCTGACGGGCCAACTTGTAAAGCCGGCGAGACCGCAGGCCCCCCTGATGATTTATATAAGAGACCACCGACGTGTTGTCTGATTGAACTAACACATGATGGCCCCTCAGGTCTGTTAAGAAGTGTTTCAGAGCCTGAAACACAGCCAACATCTCTAGACAATTTATATGCCACGATAGATGATGGTCCTGCCACAGACCTTGGGCTGGGCGGCCACTCATGACCGCCCCCCACCCTGTGAGGGAAGCATCCGTCGTTAGCGTTATGCGACGACAAAGAGCCCCCAGCACAGGACCTTTGGATAGGAACCAAGTTTCTCTCCACATGACCAGAGCACGAAGGCAGCGCCGCGTGACTTTGAACGTGCGGAGCGGATTTCCCCTCGGGGAGAATCCCTTGGTCCTGAGCCACCACTGTAACGGTCTCATGTACAACAGGCCGCAAGGTATAACGTTGGACGCTGCTGCCATCAGACCCAACAGTCTCTGAAACTGCTTCACAGTGAGTAGCTGGCCTAGCTTTACTTGTTTCACAGCTGAGAGAATCGAAGCGATGCGGGTCGGAGAGAGCCGCGCCCGCATCGAGACCGAATCCCAAACGACACCCAGAAAAGTGGTCTTCTGAGAAGGAGATAGTACACTTTTCTTTGCGTTCAGCCTCAACCCCAACTTTCTGATATGAGCGAGGACGACATCTCGATGCCGAACCGCCATCTGCTCCGTCTGAGCCAAAATCAACCAATCGTCGATGTAATTGAGAATACGAATGCCCTGAAGCCTCAGAGGCACTAGTGCTGCATCCATGCATTTCGTGAAAGTGCGGGGTGATGAAGCTAGGCCAAACGGAAGAACCCTGTACTGGTACGCCTCGCCCCCGAAGGCGAACCTCAGGAACTTCCTGTGTTGTGGAAGGATGGAAATGTGGAAGTATGCGTCCTTTAGATCTATCGTGACAAACCAGTCCTCGGATCTGATTTGAGACACGATCTGCTTGATAGTGAGCATCTTGAATTTTAGCTTCCCTACCGAGCGATTCAATAGGCGCAGGTCTAAAATTGGACGCAACCCCCCATCCTTCTTTGGAACGATGAAATATCGGCTGTAATAACCTGACTCCAAACTGGGAGGAGGAACCCGTTCTATAGCCTCCTTTTGGAGGAGCGTTTTCACCTCTTGTTCCATTACCAGAGCCTGCTCGGGGCCCACCACTGTGTGCAGAACCCCTCTGAATTTTGGTGGACGACACCTGACCTGGATAGCATATCCTTTTTCTACTGTCTGCAGGACCCAATGAGATATTCTTGGAAGGTTTTTCTACTCTGCCAGAAAATCTACTAAGGGTACCAGTCTCTCGAGACTGGCCTCTGGTGTAACTTGAGCAGCAAACACAGCGCCCTGTAACGGCGCACCGGCAGGGAACGACTGGTTTGACTGCTGTGAGACCCTCCTCAGAGGGAGCGAGCGTCCCTCGGGAAAACGCTCGCTGGGACCGCCTACGCCCCGGCATGAAGGCGGGGTTGGCAGAACGGCCCCCTGAGGGCACCGAGGAAGAATGGGCACCGTAAAGAGAGGTGAACTCCTTTCCGCCTCGGTGGGGACCACCCTCAGCATCCTGAACGCCTCGGCGTCAGGACTTCTTCTTAGCTGAAGCCTTCTTAGACAATATCACTGTCCTCAGATCAGGTCTATTGCTAGAAGACTTCGGCTGAGAGTGCCGCGCCTGAGCCCACTGTCCAGCAGGGGGAGCACGAGACGCGACACTCTGCTTTTGCTGCGCCCTATGGGATGAGCTTGTAGACGGCCGGGGCTGCTCCCGCCCAGCAGCCCCAGGGACGTGAATTTTTAACGGGAGAAATTTTTTGAAAGCTGCAGCTTGTTTTTTCTCTTCCTGGAATTTGTCTATAACAGAATTAACAGCTTCGCCAAATAACCCCGATGGAGAGAGAGGAGCATCTAAAAGAAAAGCTTTTTCTTTCTCTTTCACATTTGTCTGATTTAACCAGAGATGTCTTTCTGCGGCCACCAGAGCTGCCATAGATCGACCCACTAATTTGGCCGATTCTCTGGTGGCGCGCAGGGATAAATCAGCAGCCTGACGCAGTTCTCGAACTACGTCAGTACTGACTGCCTCACTCTCACTCACGTCCCTCAGCAGGTCAGCCTGGTATGACTGCAAGATTGACATTGTATGCAGACATGACGCAGCCTGACCTGCAGCCGAATACGCTTTACCCACCAAAGCAGATGTATTTCTGAGGGGCTTGGTGGGTAATACCGGTGTTTTAAAAGATGACGCCGCCTCGGGGGAGAGATAGCTCGCGAGCGTCTCTTCCACGCGAGGCAAAGCGCCATAACCATATGATCTAGCCCCCATTATATTTGAATATGTTGATGTCTGGGGACTAAATATTCTATATGAAACCGGTTTCTTCCACGATCTCGACACCTCAGTGTGGAGATCGTGAAAGAACGGCAGACACCGGCGTGGAGGCTGAACACGTGAGGGCAAAAATCTTTCATCCAGTTTCGATTTTGACACAGACTCCTGTCTAATCACTGGCCATTCAATACTGAGTTTTTCAACAGCTCGTGTTAAAACCTCCATAAGCTCATCACTTTCGGGAGAGTGAGGTGGCGAATCCTCAGTCTCTCCCTCCACACTAACAACATCCAGCTCCTCAGAACTGGATAGCTGTAGTACGGGTGCCTCATCCTGAGCGGAAGAAACCGCAGCGCGTGCTTCCGAACCCAGGAATGAGGCACTGGATCTCACAGGTGAAGGGAGAGATAAGGCAGCGCCCGTCTCAACCCCCGCTGAGAGATCCATCTGCGATCCCCACGATAAGCGCCGCCGCTCTGCCTCGGCAGAAGCGGGACCCGAACCGCGGGGAGCGCGCACCGAACCGCTCTCCTCAAAGAGCGACCGGCGGGAGCGGAGCGTCCTTAACGGCAAACGCTCGCAATGCTCACAGTCTGCTCCCTCGAGAGCAAACTGGGCATGCTGAACTCCCAAACAAACAACACAAAGATCATGTGTATCCCCGCTCGTTAAATAACGCGAGCAAGGGGGAACACACTTTCTAAACTGCTGTTCGTCCGCCATAATCTCTCAATATATATATATATAGGATAAATTGTTTGTGTGGTGCAGGGTATGTAAGACAAACAATATCAGACAGGGACAGATTCACATGTAGCGCGACTGAAGGCACAGAAGCTACTGCGCTTATGTTTTTGGGGTGCTTTATAGTTTCCTGGTCGATGACGTCACCCGCCTATGACGTTTCATCTCTCCATTGGGCTGATTCCATACGTGCTTCATGACGCACAACGCAGAGGCGTTCCCGCAGCGTTCGACGCAGCTCGAGTTCCCTTGAAAGGGAAAGATTAGTTAGAAGGAAAGAAAGAAAGAAAGAAAGAAAGAAAGAAAGAAAGAAAGAAAGAAAGAAGAAAGATTAGCTAGAAAGAAAGAAAGAAAGATGAAAGATTAGTTTGAAAGAGAGAAAGAAAGAAAGAAGAAAGATTAGTTAGAAAGAAAGAAAGAGAGATTAGTTAGAAAGAAAGAAAGATTAGTTTAAAAAGAGATAAAGAAAGAAAGATTAGTTAGAAAGAAAGAAAGAAAAAAAGAAAGAAGAAAGATTAATTAGAAAGAAAGAAAGATTAGTTAGAAAGAAAGAAAGAAAGAAAGAAGAACGATTAGTTAGAAAGAAAGAAAGAAAGAAAGAAGAAAGATTAGTTAGAAAGAAAGAAAGAAAGGAGAAAGATTAGTTAGAAAGAAAGAAAGAAAGAAAGAAGAAAGATTAGTTAGAAGGAAAGAAAGAAAGAAAGAAGAACGATTAGTTAGAAAGAAAGAAAGAAAGAAAGAAAGAAAGAAAGAAAGAAGAAAGATTAGTTAGAAAGAAAGAAAGAAAGGAGAAAGATTAGTTAGAAAGAAAGAAAGAAAGAAGAAAGATTAGCTAGAAAGAAAGAAAGAAAGAAAGAAAGAAAGAAAGAAGAAAGATTAGCTAGAAAGAAAGAAAAAAAGATGAAAGATTAGTTTGAAAGAGAGAAAGAAAGAAAGGAAGAAAGATTAGTTAGAAAGAAAGAAAGAAAGAAAGAAAGAAAGAAAGAAAGAAGAAAGAAAGAAAGAAAGAAAGAAAGAAAGAAAGAAAGGAGAAAGATTAGTTAGAAAGAAAGAAAGAAAGAAAGAAAGAAAGAAAGAAAGAAAGAAAGAAAGAAAGAAAGAAAGAAAGGAGAAAGATTAGTTAGAAAGAAAGAAAGAAAGAAGAAAGATTAGTTAAAAGGAAAGAAAGAAAGAAAGAAAGAAAGAAAGAAAGAAAGAAGAAAGATTAGCTAGAAAGAAAGAAAGAAAGAAGAAAGATTAGTTAGAAAGAGAGAAAGATAGAAAGAAGAAAGATTAGTTAGAAAGAAAGAAAGAAAGAAAGAAAGAAAGAAAGAAAGAAAGAAAGAAAGAAAGAAGAAAGATTAGTTAGAAAGAGAGAAAGAAAGAAAGAAGAAAGATTAGTTAGAAAAAGAAAGAAAGAAAGAAAGAAAGAAAGAAAGAAAGAAAGAAAGAAAGAAAGAAGAAAGATTAGTTAGAAAAAAAGAAAGAAAGAAAGAAAGAAGAAAGAAAGAAAGGAAGAAAGATTAGTTAGAAAGAAAGAAAGAAAGAAAGAAAGAAAGAAGAAAGAAAGAAAGAAAGAAAGAAAGAAAGAAAGAAAGAAGAAAGATTAGTTAGAAAGAAAGAAAGATTAGTTAGAAAGAAAAAAAGAAAGAAAGATTAGTTAGAAAGAAAGAAAGAAAGAAGAAAGATTAGCTAGAAAGAAAGAAAGAAAGAAAGAAAGAAGAAAGATTAGTTAGAAAGTAAGAAAAATAGATTAGTTAGAAAGAAAGAAAGATTAGTTAGAAAGAAAGAAAAAGTAGTTCGAAAGAAAGAAAGATAGATTAGCTAGAAAGAAAGAAAGAAAGAAAGAAAGAAAGAAAGAAAGAAATTAGGAAGAAAGAAAGATTAGTAAGAAAGAAAGAAAGATGGATTAGTTAGAAAGAAAGATAATTAGTTAGAAAGATGGATCAGTTAGAAAGAAAGAAAGATAGATTAGTAGAAAGAAAGAAAGAACGAAAAATAGATTAGTTACAAAGAAAGAAAGATAGATTAGTTAAAAAGAAAGAAAGAAAGAAAGAAAGAAAGAAAGATTAGAAAGAAAGAAGAAAGAAAGATTATGTAGAAAGAAAGATTAGTTAGAAAGAAAGAAAGACAGATTAGAAAGAAAGATAGATTAGTTAGAAAGAAAGAAAAATTAGTTAGAAAGAAAGAAAGAAAGATTAGTTAGAAAGAAAGAAAGATAGATTAGTTAGAAAGAAAGAAAGAAAGATTAGTTAGAAAGAAAGAAAGAAAGAAAGAAAGATTAGTTAGAAAAAAAGAAAGAAAGAAGATTAGTTAGAAAGAAAGAAAGACAGAAAGAAGAAAGATTAGTTAGAAAGAAAGAAAGAAAGAAAGAAGAAAGATTAGTTAGATAGAAAGAAAGAATAAAGATTAGTTAGAAAGAAAAAAAGAAAGAAAGAAAGAAAGAAAGAAAGAAGAAATATTAGTTAGAAAGAAAGAAAGAAAGAAAGAAAGAAAGAAAGAAATATTAGTTAGAAAGAAAGAAAGAAAGAAGAAAGATTAGTTAGAAAGAAAGAAAGATTAGTTAGAAAGAAAGAAAAAAAGAAAGAAGAAAGATTAGTTAGAAAGAAAGAAAGAAAGAAAGAAAGAAGAAAGATTAGCTAGAAAGAAAGAAAGAAAGAAAGAAAGAAAGAAAGAAAGAAAGAAGAAAGAAAGATTAGTTAGAAAGAGAGAAAGAAAGAAAGAAGAAAGATTAGTTAGAAGGAAAGAAAGAAAGAAAGAAAGAAAGAAAGAAAGAAAGAAAGAAAGAAAGATTAGTTAGAAAGAAAGAAAGAAAGAAATATTAGTTAGAAAGAAAGAAGATTAGTTAGAAAGAAAGAAAGACAGAAAGAAGAAAGATTAGTTAGAAAGAAAGAAAGAAAGAAGAAAGATTAGTTAGAAAGAAAGAAAGAAAGAAAGAAAGAAAGAAAGAAGAAAGATTAGTTAGAAAGAAAGAAAAAAAGAAAGAAGAAAGATTAGTTAGAAAGAAAGAAAGAAAGAAAGAAAGAAAGAAAGAAGAAATATTAGTTAGAAAAAAAGAAAGAAAGAAAGAAAGAAAGAAGAAATATTAGTTAGAAAGAAAGAAAGAAAGAAAGAAAGAAAGAAGAAAGATTAGTTAGAAAGAAAGAACGATTAGTTAGAAAGAAAGAAAAAAAGAAAGAAGAAAGATTAGTTAGAAAGAAAGAAAGAAAGAAAGAAGAAAGATTAGCTAGAAAGAAAGAAAGAAAGAAAGAAAGAAAGAAAGAAAGAAAGAAAGAAAGAAAGAAAGAAAGAAAGATTAGTTAGAAAGAGAGAAAGAAAGAAAGAAAAAGATTAGTTAGAAGGAAAGAAAGAAAGAAAGAAAGAAAGAAAGAAAGATTAGTTAGAAAGAAAGGAAGAAGAAAGATTAGTTAGAAAGAAAGAAAGAGAGAAAGAAGAAAGATTAGTTAGAAAGAAAGAAAGACAGATTAGTTAGAAAGAAAGAAAAGTTAGAAAGAAAGATAGATTAGTTAGAAAGAAAGAAAGATAGATTAGTTAGAAAGAATGAAAGAAAGATTAGTTAGAAAGAAAGAAAGATAGATTAGTTAGAAAGAAAAAAGATTAGTTAAAAAGAATGAAAAAAAAGATTAGTTAGAAAGAAAGAAAGAAAGATAGATTAGTTAGAAAGAAAAAAGATTAGTTAGAAAGAATGAAAGAAAGATTAGTTAGAAAGAAAGAAAGAAAGATAGATTAGTTAGAAAGAAAGAAAGATTAGTTAGAAAGTTAGAAAGAAAGAAAGATAGATTAGTTAGAAAGAAAGATAGATTAGTGAGAAAGAAAGATAGATTAGTTAGAAAGAAAGATAGATTAGTTAGAAAGAAAGACAGATTAGTTAGAAAGAAAGAAAGATTAGGTAGAAAGAAAGATAGATTAGTTAGAAAGAGAGAAAGATTAGTTAGAAAGTTAGAAAGAAAGAAAGAAAGATAGATTAGTTAGAAAGAAAGATAGATTAGTTAGAAAGAAAGATAGATTAGTTAGAAAGAAAGACAGATTAGTTAGAAAGAAAGAAAGATTAGTTAGAAAGAAAGAAAGATTAGTTAGAAAGAAAGATAGATTAGTTAGAAAGAAAGAAAGATTAGTTAGAAAGTTAGAAAGAAAGAAAGAAAGATAGATTAGTTAGAAAGAAAAAAGATTAGTTAGAAAGAATGAAAGAAAGATTAGTTAGAAAGAAAGAAAGAAAGATAGATTAGTTAGAAAGAGAGAAAGATTAGTTAGAAAGATAGAAAGAAAGAAAGATAGATTAGTTAGAAAGAAAGATAGATTAGTTAGAAAGAAAGATAGATTAGTTAGAAAGAAAGATAGATTAGTTAGAAAGAAAGACAGATTAGTTAGAAAGAAAGAAAGATTAGTTAGAAAGAAAGATAGATTAGTTAGAAAGAAAGAAAGATTAGTTAGAAAGTTAGAAAGAAAGAAAGAAAGATAGATTAGTTAGAAAGAAAGATAGATTAGTTTGAAAGAAAGACAGATTAGTTAGAAAGAAAGAAAGATTAGTTAGAAAGAAAGAAAGATTAGTTAGAAAGAGAGAGTTAGAAAGAGATAGATAGATAGATAGATAGATAGTTAGATAGATAGAGAGTTAGAAAGAGAGAGTTAGAAAGATAGATAGATAGATAGATAGATAGATAGATAGATAGATAGATAGATAGATAGATAGATAAGTTCATTAGTACATATAGAATGGCAGTTTGATTGAGTCTAGGGCTTCAAGGTTTTTAGATTTGAATTTTTGAATTTTTGGCAGTTGGTCAGTTTGAAAATCTGAACATTCCGCAATGTTAAGTCAATGGGACTTTTTTCCGACTTTGATCGTCATTTTTAGGAAAACCTTAAGTCCGATCAGTTAGAAAAGATATAGCAACTCGAGTCAGAACAGTTTGAGTGTCCGTGCCGAGTTTGGAGTATGTGGAGTTAAAGCTCTAGGAGGAGTTAGATATAGAAATTTTTAGTCTCAGAAAAAGAATAATAACTAGAAAAAAGTTTGATGAGACAAACTTTAAGTTGGCTTGAAAAAGCCGGACCAGAGAGTTTGAAGAAGTTTAAAATAGTTTGAAGTTTGATAGATGGATTAGTTAGAAAAAAAGAAGAAAGTTTAGTTAGAAAGAAAGAAGAAAGATTAGTTAGAAAGAATGAAAGAAAGATTAGTTAGAAAGAAAGAAAGAAGAAAGAAAGATTAGTTAGAAAGAAAGAAAGATTGATTAGTTAGAAAGAAAGATGGATTAGTCAGAAAGAAAGAAGGATGGATTAGTTAGAAAGAAATAAAGAAAGATTAGTTAGAAAGACAGAAAGAAAGATAAGATAGAAAGAAAGATAGATCAGTAAGAAAGAAGAAAGAAAGATTAGTTGGAAAGAAAGAAAGAAAAAAGAAAGAAAGATTAGGTAAAAAGAAAGAACGATTAGGTAAAAAGAAAGAAAGATTAGGTAAAAAGAAAGAAAGAAAGATTAGTTAGAAAAAAAGAAAGATAAGATAGAAAGAAAGATAGATCAGTAAGAAAGAAAGAAAGAAAGACATTAGTTGGAAAGAAAGAAAGAAAAAAGAAAGATAGATTAATTATAAAGAAAGAAAGAAAGATAATTAGTTAGAAAGAAAAAAAGAAAGATTAGTTACAAAGAAAGAAAGAAAGAAAGATTAGTTAGAAAGAAAGATAGATTAGTTAGAAAGAAAGAAAGATAGATTATTTAGAAAGATAGATTAGTTACAAAGAAAGAAAGATTAGTTTGAAAGAAAGAAAGAAAGAGTAGATAGAAAGAAAGACAGAAAGATAGAGTAGTTAGAAAGAAAGAAAGATTAATTAGAAAGAAAGAAAGATAGATAGAAAGAAAGAAAAATTAGTAAGAAAGAAAGAAAGAAAGAGTAGTTAGAAAGAAAGAAAGATAGATTAGTTAGAAAGAAAGAAAGATAGATTAGTTAGAAAGAAAGATAGATTAGTTAGAAAGAAAGAAAGAAAGAAAGATAGATTAGTTAGAAAGAAAGAAAGATAGATTATTTAGAAAGATAGATTAGTTTGAAAGAAAGATTAGTTAGAAAGAAAGAAAGATTAGTTTGAAAGAAAGAAAGAAAGAAAGAGTAGTTAGAAAGAAAGAAAGAAAGAAAGATAGATTAGTTAGAAAAAAGAAAGATTAGTTAGAAAGAAAGAAAGAAAGAAAGATAGAGTAGTTAGAAAGAAAGAAAGATTAGTTAGAAAGAAAGATTAGTTAGAAAGAAAGAAAGATTAGTTAGAAAGAAAGAAAGAAAAGTTAGAAAGAAAGATTAGTTAGAAAGAGAGAAAGATAGAGTAGTTAAAAAGAAAGAAAGATAGATTAGTTAAACAGAAAGAAAGATTAGATAGATAGATAGATAGATAGATAAGTTCATTAGTACATATAGAATGGTAGTTTAATTGAGTCTAGGGCTTCAGGGAGTTTAGATTTGAGTTTTTGTGTTGTACACTACTGGGCCACCGTAGTCTTGGCTCAATTTGAACTGTTGCAATAAAAGTCAATGGGATTTTTATGATTTTTAATATTAATTTTTAAGAAATCTGAAAGTCAAATCAGTCTGAAAAGATATAGCACACTAAGTCAGAACAGTCTGAAGGTCTGACCCGAGTTTGGAGTTTGTAGAGTTAAAACTCTAGGAGGAGTAGCAGTCAGAAAATTTTGGGTCAGAAGAATAAAAAGAAGAATAATAACTAGAAAAAAGTTTGATGAGACAAACTTTAAGTTGGCTTGAGAAAGCCGGACCAGAGAGTTTGAAGAAGTTTAAAGTAGTTTGAAGTCGGATAGATGGATTAGTTAGAAAAGAAAAGAAAGATTAGTTAGATAGACAGAAAGATTGGTTTCACTGAAAGAAAGATTAGTTAGAAAGAAAGAAAGAGAGATTAGTTAGAAAGAAAGAAAGAAAGAAAGAAAGAAAGATTAGTTTAAAAAGAGATAAAGAAAGATTAGTTAGAAAGAAAGAAAGAAAAAAAGAAAGAAGAAAGATTAGTTAGAAAGAAAGAAAGATTAGTTAGAAAGAAAGAAAGAAAGAAAGAAAGAAAGAAGAACGATTAGTTAGAAAGAAAGAAAGAAAGAAAGAAGAACGATTAGTTAGAAAGAAAGAAAGAAAGAAAGAAAGAAAGAAGAAAGATTAGTTAGAAAGAAAGAAAGAAAGGAGAAAGATTAGTTAGAAAGTAAGAAAGAAAGAAAGAAAGAAAGAAGAAAGATTAGTTAGAAGGAAAGAAAGAAAGAAAGAAAGAAAGAAAGAAAGAAAGAAAGAAGAAAGATTAGCTAGAAAGAAAGAAAGAAAGATGAAAGATTAGTTTGAAAGAGAGAAAGAAAGAAAGAAAGAAGAAAGATTAGTTAGAAAGAAAGAAAGAGAGATTAGTTAGAAAGAAAGAAAGATTAGTTTAAAAAGAGATAAAGAAAGAAAGATTAGTTAGAAAGAAAGAAAGAAAAAAAGAAAGAAGAAAGATTAATTAGAAAGAAAGAAAGAAAGATTAGTTAGAAAGAAAGAAAGAAAGAAAGAAGAACGATTAGTTAGAAAGAAAGAAAGAAAGAAAGAAGAAAGATTAGTTAGAAAGAAAGAAAGAAAGGAGAAAGATTAGTTAGAAAGAAAGAAAGAAAGAAAGAAGAAAGATTAGTTAGAAGGAAAGAAAGAAAGAAAGAAGAACGATTAGTTAGAAAGAAAGAAAGAAAGAAAGAAAGAAAGAAAGAAAGAAAGAAAGAAGAAAGATTAGTTAGAAAGAAAGAAAGAAAGGAGAAAGATTAGTTAGAAAGAAAGAAAGAAAGAAGAAAGATTAGCTAGAAAGAAAGAAAGAAAGAAAGAAAGAAAGAAAGAAGAAAGATTAGCTAGAAAGAAATAAAGAAAGATGAAAGATTAGTTTGAAAGAGAGAAAGAAAGAAAGGAAGAAAGATTAGTTAGAAAGAAAGAAAGAAAGAAAGAAAGAAGAAAGAAAGAAAGAAAGAAAGAAAGAAAGAAAGAAAGAAAGAAAGAAAGAAAGGAGAAAGATTAGTTAGAAAGAAAGAAAGAAAGAAAGAAAGAAAGAAAGGAGAAAGATTAGTTAGAAAGAAAGAAAGAAAGAAGAAAGATTAGTTAAAAGGAAAGAAAGAAAGAAAGAAAGAAAGAAAGAAGAAAGATTAGCTAGAAAGAAAGAAAGAAAGAAAGAAGAAAGATTAGTTAGAAAGAGAGAAATATAGAAAGAAGAAAGATTAGTTAGAAAGAAAGAAAGAAAGAAAGAAAGAAGAAAGATTAGTTAGAAAGAGAGAAAGAAAGAAAGAAGAAAGATTAGTTAGAAAAAGAAAGAAAGAAAGAAAGAAAGAAAGAAAGAAAGAAAGAAAGAAAGAAGAAAGATTAGTTAGAAAAAAAGAAAGAAAGAAAGAAAGAAGAAAGAAAGAAAGGAAGAAAGATTAGTTAGAAAGAAAGAAAGAAAGAAAGAAAGAAAGAAAGAAAGAAAGAAAGAAAGAAGAAAGAAAGAAAGAAAGAAAGAAAGAAAGAAGAAAGATTAGTTAGAAAGAAAGAAAGATTAGTTAGAAAAAAAAAAAGAAAGAAAGATTAGTTAGAAAGAAAGAAAGAAAGAAAGAAAGAAAGAAGAAAGATTAGCTAGAAAGAAAGAAAGAAAGAAAGAAAGAAAGAAAGAAGAAAGATTAGTTAGAAAGTAAGAAAAATAGATTAGTTAGAAAGAAAGAAAGATTAGTTAGAAAGAAAGAAAAAGTAGTTCGAAAGAAAGAAAGATAGATTAGCTAGAAAGAAAGAAAGAAAGAAAGAAAGAAAGAAATTAGGAAGAAAGAAAGATTAGTAAGAAAGAAAGAAAGATAGATTAGTAGAAAGAAAGAAAGAACGAAAAATAGATTAGTTACAAAGAAAGAAAGATAGATTAGTTAAAAAGAAAGAAAGAAAGAAAGAAAGAAAGAAAGATTAGAAAGAAAGAAGAAAGAAAGATTATGTAGAAAGAAAGATTAGTTAGAAAGAAAGAAAGACAGATTAGAAAGAAAGATAGATTAGTTAGAAAGAAAGAAAAATTAGTTAGAAAGAAAGAAAGAAAGATTAGTTAGAAAGAAAGAAAGATAGATTAGTTAGAAAGAAAGAAAGAAAGATTAGTTAGAAAGAAAGAAAGAAAGAAAGAAAGATTAGTTAGAAAGAAAGAAAGAAAGAAGATTAGTTAGAAAGAAAGAAAGACAGAAAGAAGAAAGATTAGTTAGAAAGAAAGAAAGAAAGAAAGAAGAAAGATTAGTTAGATAGAAAGAAAGAATAAAGATTAGTTAGAAAGAAAGAAAAAAAGAAAGAAAGAAAGAAAGAAAGAAAGAAAGAAGAAATATTAGTTAGAAAGAAAGAATGAAAGAAAGAAAGAAAGAAAGAAATATTAGTTAGAAAGAAAGAAAGAAAGAAGAAAGATTAGTTAGAAAGAAAGAAAGATTAGTTAGAAAGAAAGAAAAAAAGAAAGAAGAAAGATTAGTTAGAAAGAAAGAAAGAAAGAAAGAAGAAAGATTAGCTAGAAAGAAAGAAAGAAAGAAAGAAAGAAAGAAAGAAAGAAAGAAAGAAAGAAGAAAGAAAGATTAGTTAGAAAGAGAGAAAGAAAGAAAGAAGAAAGATTAGTTAGAAGGAAAGAAAGAAAGAAAGAAAGAAAGAAAGAAAGAAAGAAAGAAAGATTAGTTAGAAAGAAAGAAAGAAAGATTAGTTAGAAAGAAAGAAGATTAGTTAGAAAGAAAGAAAGACAGAAAGAAGAAAGATTAGTTAGAAAGAAAGAAAGAAAGAAGAAAGATTAGTTAGAAAGAAAGAAAGAAAGAAAGAAAGAAAGAAAGAAAGAAAGAAAGAAAGAAGAAAGATTAGTTAGAAAGAAAGAAAAAAAGAAAGAAGAAAGATTAGTTAGAAAGAAAGAAAGAAAGAAAGAAAGAAAGAAAGAAAGAAGAAATATTAGTTAGAAAAAAAGAAAGAAAGAAAGAAAGAAGAAATATTAGTTAGAAAGAAAGAAAGAAAGAAAGAAAGAAAGAAAGAAAGAAGAAAGAAAGATTAGTTAGAAAGAGAGAAAGAAAGAAAGAAGAAAGATTAGTTAGAAGGAAAGAAAGAAAGAAAGAAAGAAAGAAAGAAAGAAAGAAAGAAAGATTAGTTAGAAAGAAAGAAAGGAAGAAGAAAGATTAGTTAGAAAGAAAGAAAGAGAGAAAGAAGAAAGATTAGTTAGAAAGAAAGAAAGACAGATTAGTTAGAAAGAAAGAAAAGTTAGAAAGAAAGATAGATTAGTTAGAAAGAAAGAAAGATAGATTAGTTAGAAAGAAAGAAAGATGGATTAGTTAGAAAGAATGAAAGAAAGATTGGTTAGAAAGAAAGAAAGATTGGTTAGAAAGAATGAAAGAAAGATTAGTTAGAAAGAAAGAAAGATAGATTAGTTAGAAAGAAAAAAGATTAGTTAAAAAGAATGAAAAAAAAGATTAGTTAGAAAGAAAGAAAGAAAGATAGATTAGTTAGAAAGAAAAAAGATTAGTTAGAAAGAATGAAAGAAAGATTAGTTAGAAAGAAAGAAAGAAAGATAGATTAGTTAGAAAGAAAGAAAGATTAGTTAGAAAGTTAGAAAGAAAGAAAGATAGATTAGTTAGAAAGAAAGATAGATTAGTGAGAAAGAAAGATAGATTAGTTAGAAAGAAAGATAGATTAGTTAGAAAGAAAGACAGATTAGTTAGAAAGAAAGAAAGATTAGGTAGAAAGAAAGATAGATTAGTTAGAAAGAGAGATAGATTAGTTAGAAAGAAAGACAGATTAGTTAGAAAGAAAGAAAGATTAGTTAGAAAGAAAGAAAGATTAGTTAGAAAGAAAGATAGATTAGTTAGAAAGAAAGAAAGATTAGTTAGAAAGTTAGAAAGAAAGAAAGAAAGATAGATTAGTTAGAAAGAAAAAAGATTAGTTAGAAAGAATGAAAGAAAGATTAGTTAGAAAGAAAGAAAGATAGATTAGTTAGAAAGAGAGAAAGATTAGTTAGAAAGATAGAAAGAAAGAAAGATAGATTAGTTAGAAAGAAAGATAGATTAGTTAGAAAGAAAGAAAGATTAGTTAGAAAGAAAGAAAGAAAGATAGATTAGTTAGAAAGAGAGAAAGATTAGTTAGAAAGATAGAAAGAAAGAAAGATAGATTAGTTAGAAAGAAAGAAAGATTAGTTAGAAAGAAAGAAAGAAAGAAAGAAGATTAGTTAGAAAGAAAGAAAGACAGAAAGAAGAAAGATTAGTTAGAAAGAAAGAAAGAAAGAAAGAAGAAAGATTAGTTAGATAGAAAGAAAGAATAAAGATTAGTTAGAAAGAAAAAAAGAAAGAAAGAAAGAAAGAAAGAAAGAAGAAATATTAGTTAGAAAGAAAGAAAGAAAGAAAGAAAGAAAGAAAGAAATATTAGTTAGAAAGAAAGAAAGAAAGAAAGAAAGAAGAAAGATTAGTTAGAAAGAAAGAAAGATTAGTTAGAAAGAAAGAAAAAAAGAAAGAAGAAAGATTAGTTAGAAAGAAAGAAAGAAAGAAAGAAAGAAGAAAGATTAGCTAGAAAGAAAGAAAGAAAGAAAGAAAGAAAGAAAGAAAGAAAGAAAGAAAGAGGAAAGAAAGATTAGTTAGAAAGAGAGAAAGAAAGAAAGAAGAAAGATTAGTTAGAAGGAAAGAAAGAAAGAAAGAAAGAAAGAAAGAAAGAAAGAAAGAAAGAAAGAAAGAAAGATTAGTTAGAAAGAAAGAAAGAAAGAAAGATTAGTTAGAAAGAAAGAAGATTAGTTAGAAAGAAAGAAAGACAGAAAGAAGAAAGATTAGTTAGAAAGAAAGAAAGAAAGAAGAAAGATTAGTTAGAAAGAAAGAAAGAAAGAAAGAAAGAAAGAAAGAAAGAAAGAAAGAAAGAAAGAAGAAAGATTAGTTAGAAAGAAAGAAAAAAAGAAAGAAGAAAGATTAGTTAGAAAGAAAGAAAGAAAGAAAGAAAGAAAGAAAGAAAGAAAGAAAGAAAGAAAGAAAGAAAGAAGAAATATTAGTTAGAAAAAAAGAAAGAAAGAAAGAAAGAAGAAATATTAGTTAGAAAGAAAGAAAGAAAGAAAGAAAGAAAGAAGAAAGATTAGTTAGAAAGAAAGAACGATTAGTTAGAAAGAAAGAAAAAAAGAAAGAAGAAAGATTAGTTAGAAAGAAAGAAAGAAAGAAAGAAGAAAGATTAGCTAGAAAGAAAGAAAGAAAGAAAGAAAGAAAGAAAGAAAGAAAGAAAGAAAGAAAGAAGAAAGAAAGATTAGTTAGAAAGAGAGAAAGAAAGAAGAAAGATTAGTTAGAAGGAAAGAAAGAAAGAAAGAAAGAAAGAAAGAAAGAAAGAAAGAAAGAAAGAAAGAAAGAAAGAAAGAAAGAAAGAAATAAAGAAAGAAAGAAAGAAAGATTAGTTAGAAAGAAAGAAAGGAAGAAGAAAGATTAGTTAGAAAGAAAGAAAGAGAGAAAGAAGAAAGATTAGTTAGAAAGAAAGAAAGACAGATTAGTTAGAAAGAAAGAAAAGTTAGAAAGAAAGATAGATTAGTTAGAAAGAAAGAAAGATAGATTAGTTAGAAAGAAAGAAAGATGGATTAGTTAGAAAGAATGAAAGAAAGATTGGTTAGAAAGAAAGAAAGATTGGTTAGAAAGAATGAAAGAAAGATTAGTTAGAAAGAAAGAAAGATAGATTAGTTAGAAAGAAAAAAGATTAGTTAAAAAGAATGAAAAAAAAGATTAGTTAGAAAGAAAGAAAGAAAGATAGATTAGTTAGAAAGAAAAAAGATTAGTTAGAAAGAATGAAAGAAAGATTAGTTAGAAAGAAAGAAAGAAAGATAGATTAGTTAGAAAGAAAGAAAGCTTAGTTAGAAAGTTAGAAAGAAAGAAAGATAGATTAGTTAGAAAGAAAGATAGATTAGTGAGAAAGAAAGATAGATTAGTTAGAAAGAAAGATAGATTAGTTAGAAAGAAAGACAGATTAGTTAGAAAGAAAGAAAGATTAGGTAGAAAGATAGATTAGTTAGAAAGAGAGATAGATTAGTTAGAAAGAAAGACAGATTAGTTAGAAAGAAAGAAAGATTAGTTAGAAAGAAAGAAAGATTAGTTAGAAAGAAAGATAGATTAGTTAGAAAGAAAGAAAGATTAGTTAGAAAGTTAGAAAGAAAGAAAGAAAGATAGATTAGTTAGAAAGAAAAAAGATTAGTTAGAAAGAATGAAAGAAAGATTAGTTAGAAAGAAAGAAAGAAAGATAGATTAGTTAGAAAGAGAGAAAGATTAGTTAGAAAGAAAGAAAGAAAGATAGATTAGTTAGAAAGAGAGAAAGATTAGTTAGAAAGATAGAAAGAAAGAAAGATAGATTAGTAAGAAAGAAAGATTAGTTAGAAAGAAAGAAAGAAAGAAGATTAGTTAGAAAGAAAGAAAGACAGAAAGAAGAAAGATTAGTTAGAAAGAAAGAAAGAAAGAAAGAAAGAAGAAAGATTAGTTAGATAGAAAGAAAGAATAAAGATTAGTTAGAAAGAAAGAAAAAAAGAAAGAAAGAAAGAAAGAAAGAAAGAAAGAAAGAAGAAATATTAGTTAGAAAGAAAGAAAGAAAGAAAGAAAGAAAGAAAGAAATATTAGTTAGAAAGAAAGAAAGAAAGAAAGAAGAAAGATTAGTTAGAAAGAAAGAAAGATTAGTTAGAAAGAAAGAAAAAAAGAAAGAAGAAAGATTAGTTAGAAAGAAAGAAAGAAAGAAAGAAAGAAGAAAGATTAGCTAGAAAGAAAGAAAGAAAGAAAGAAAGAAAGAAAGAAAGAAAGAAAGAAAGAAAGAAGAAAGAAAGATTAGTTAGAAAGAGAGAAAGAAAGAAAGAAGAAAGATTAGTTAGAAGGAAAGAAAGAAAGAAAGAAAGAAAGAAAGAAAGAAAGAAAGAAAGAAAGAAAGAAAGAAAGAAAGAAAGATTAATTAGAAAGAAAGAAAGAAAGAAAGATTAGTTAGAAAGAAAGAAGATTAGTTAGAAAGAAAGAAAGACAGAAAGAAGAAAGATTAGTTAGAAAGAAAGAAAGAAAGAAGAAAGATTAGTTAGAAAGAAAGAAAGAAAGAAAGAAAGAAAGAAAGAAAGAAAGAAGAAAGATTAGTTAGAAAGAAAGAAAAAAAGAAAGAAGAAAGATTAGTTAGAAAGAAAGAAAGAAAGAAAGAAAGAAAGAAAGAAAGAAGAAATATTAGTTAGAAAGAAAGAAAGAAAGAAAGAAAGAAAGAAAGAAAGAAAGAAAGAAGAAAGATTAGTTAGAAAGAAAGAACGATTAGTTAGAAAGAAAGAAAAAAAGAAAGAAGAAAGATTAGTTAGAAAGAAAGAAAGAAAGAAAGAAGAAAGATTAGCTAGAAAGAAAGAAAGAAAGAAAGAAAGAAAGAAAGAAAGAAAGAAGAAAGAAAGATTAGTTAGAAAGAGAGAAAGAAAGAAAGAAGAAAGATTAGTTAGAAGGAAAGAAAGAAAGAAAGAAAGAAAGAAAGAAAGAAAGAAAGAAAGAAAGAAAGAAAGAAAGAAATAAAGAAAGAAAGAAAGATTAGTTAGAAAGAAAGAAAGGAAGAAGAAAGATTAGTTAGAAAGAAAGAAAGAGAGAAAGAAGAAAGATTAGTTAGAAAGAAAGAAAGACAGATTAGTTAGAAAGAAAGAAAAGTTAGAAAGAAAGATAGATTAGTTAGAAAGAAAGAAAGATAGATTAGTTAGAAAGAAAGAAAGATGGATTAGTTAGAAAGAATGAAAGAAAGATTGGTTAGAAAGAAAGAAAGATTGGTTAGAAAGAATGAAAGAAAGATTAGTTAGAAAGAAAGAAAGATAGATTAGTTAGAAAAAAAAAAGATTAGTTAAAAAGAATGAAAAAAAAGATTAGTTAGAAAGAAAGAAAGAAAGATAGATTAGTTAGAAAGAAAAAAGATTAGTTAGAAAGAATGAAAGAAAGATTAGTTAGAAAGAAAGAAAGAAAGATAGATTAGTTAGAAAGAAAGAAAGCTTAGTTAGAAAGTTAGAAAGAAAGAAAGATAGATTAGTTAGAAAGAAAGATAGATTAGTGAGAAAGAAAGATAGATTAGTTAGAAAGAAAGATAGATTAGTTAGAAAGAAAGACAGATTAGTTAGAAAGAAAGAAAGATTAGGTAGAAAGAAAGATAGATTAGTTAGAAAGAGAGATAGATTAGTTAGAAAGAAAGACAGATTAGTTAGAAAGAAAGAAAGATTAGTTAGAAAGAAAGAAAGATTAGTTAGAAAGAAAGATAGATTAGTTAGAAAGAAAGAAAGATTAGTTAGAAAGTTAGAAAGAAAGAAAGAAAGATAGATTAGTTAGAAAGAAAAAAGATTAGTTAGAAAGAATGAAAGAAAGATTAGTTAGAAAGAAAGAAAGAAAGATAGATTAGTTAGAAAGAGAGAAAGATTAGTTAGAAAGATAGAAAGAAAGAAAGATAGATTAGTTAGAAAGAAAGATAGATTAGTTAGAAAGAAAGATAGATTAGTTAGAAAGAAAGATAGATTAGTTAGAAAGAAAGAAAGATTAGTTAGAAAGAAAGATAGATTAGTTAGAAAGAAAGAAAGATTAGTTAGAAAGTTAGAAAGAAAGAAAGAAAGATAGATTAGTTAGAAAGAAAGATAGATTAGTTAGAAAGAAAGACAGATTAGTTAGAAAGAAAGAAAGATTAGTTAGAAAGAAAGAAAGATTAGTTAGAAAGAGAGAGTTAGAAAGAGATAGATAGATAGATAGATAGATAGTTAGATAGATAGAGAGTTAGAAAGAGAGAGTTAGAAAGATAGATAGATAGATAGATAGATAGATAGATAGATAGATAAGTTCATTAGTACATATAGAATGGCAGTTTGATTGAGTCTAGGGCTTCAAGGTGTTTAGATTTGAATTTTTGAATTTTTGGCAGTTGGTCAGTTTGAAAATCTGAACATTCCGCAATGTTAAGTCAATGGGACTTTTTTCCGACTTTGATCGTCATTTTTAGGAAAACCTTAAGTCCGATCAGTTAGAAAAGATATAGCAACTCGAGTCAGAACAGTTTGAGTGTCCGTGCCGAGTTTGGAGTATGTGGAGTTAAAGCTCTAGGAGGAGTTAGATATAGAAATTTTTAGTCTCAGAAAAAGAATAATAACTAGAAAAAAGTTTGATGAGACAAACTTTAAGTTGGCTTGAAAAAGCCAGACCAGAGAGTTTGAAGAAGTTTAAAATAGTTTGAAGTTTGATAGATGGATTAGTTAGAAAAAAAAAGAAAGTTTAGTTAGAAAGAAAGAAGAAAGATTAGTTAGAAAGAATGAAAGAAAGATTAGTTAGAAAGAAAGAAAGAAGAAAGAAAGATTAGTTAGAAAGAAAGAAAGATTGATTAGTTAGAAAGAAAGATGGATTAGTCAGAAAGAAAGAAGGATGGATTAGTTAGAAAGAAATAAAGAAAGATTAGTTAGAAAGACAGAAAGAAAGATAAGATAGAAAGAAAGATAGATCAGTAAGAAAGAAGAAAGAAAGATTAGTTGGAAAGAAAGAAAGAAAAAAGAAAGAAAGATTAGGTAAAAAGAAAGAACGATTAGGTAAAAAGAAAGAAAGATTAGGTAAAAAGAAAGAAAGAAAGATTAGTTAGAAAAAAAGAAAGATAAGATAGAAAGAAAGATAGATCAGTAAGAAAGAAAGAAAGAAAGACATTAGTTGGAAAGAAAGAAAGAAAAAAGAAAGATAGATTAATTATAAAGAAAGAAAGAAAGATAATTAGTTAGAAAGAAAAAAAGAAAGATTAGTTACAAAGAAAGAAAGAAAGAAAGATTAGTTAGAAAGAAAAAAGACAGATTAGTCAGAAAGAAAGAAAGATAGATTAGTTAGAAAGAAAGAAAGATTAGTTAGAAAGAAAGAAAGATTAGTTAGAAAGAAAGAAAGAAAGAAAGAAAGAAAGAAAGAAAGAAAGAAAGAAAAGATGATCAGTTAGAAAGATTAGTTAGAAAGAAAGAAAGAAAAATTAGTTAGAACGAAAGAAACATTAGTTAGAAAGAAAGAAGGATTAGTTACAAAAGAAAGAAAGATTAGTTAGAAAGAAAGAAAGATTAGTTAGTTAGAAAGATAGATCAGTAAGAAAGAAAGAAAGAAAGAAAGAAAGAAAGAAAGATTAGTTAAAAAGAAAGAAAGATAGATAGATAGATTAGTTAAAAAGAAAGAAAGATAGATAGATTAGTTGAAAAGAAAGAAAGATAGATAGATTAGTTAGAAAGAAAGATAGATAGATTAGTTAGAAAGAAAGAAAGACTAGTTAGAAAGAAAGAAAGAAAGATGGATTACTTAGAAAGAAAGAAAGATTAGTTAGAAAGAATGAATGAAAGAAAGATTAGTTAGAAAGAAAGAAAGAAAATTAGTTAGAAAGAAAGAAAGAAAGAAAAGATGATCAGTTAGAAAGAAAGATTAGTTAGTTAGAAAGAAAGATAGATCAGTAAGAAAGAAAGAAAGATTAGTTTAAAAGAGATAAAGAAAGAACGATTAGTTAAAAAGAAAGAAAGAAAAAAGAAAGAAGAAAGATTAGTTAGAAAGAAAAAAGAAAGAAAGAAAGAAGAAAGATTAGTTAGAAAGAAAGAAAGAAAGAAAGAAAGAAAGAAAGAAAGAAAGAAAGAAGAAAGATTAGTTAGAAAGAAAGAAAGAAAGAAAGAAAGAAGAAAGATTAGTTAGAAAGAATTGAAAAAAAGATTAGTTAGAAAGAAAGAAAGAACGATTAGTTAGAAAGAAAGAAAGAAAGAAAGAAGAAAGATTAGTTAGAAAGAAAGAAAGGAGAAAGATTAGTTAGAAAGAAAGAAAGAAAGAAAGAAAGAAGAAAGATTAGTTAGGAGGAAAGAAAGAAAGAAAGAAAGAAAGAAAGAAAGAAAGAAAGAAAGAAAGAAGAAAGATTAGTTAGAAGAAAGAAAGAAAGAAAGAAAGAAAGAAAGAAGAAAGATTAGATAGAAAGAAAGAAAGAAAGAAAGAAGAAAGATTAGTTAGAAAGAGAGAAAGAAAGAAAGAAAGAAGAAAGATTAGTTAGAAAGAGAGAAAGAAAGAAAGATTAGTTAGAAAGAAAGAAAGAAAGAAAGAAAGAAAGAAGAAAGATTAGTTAGAAAGAAAGAGAGAAAGAAAGAAAGAAAGAAAGAAAGAAAGAAAGAAAGAAAGAAAGAAAGAAGAAAGATTAGTTAGAAATAATGAAAGAAAGAAAGATTAGTTAGAAAAAAAGAAAGAAAGAAGAAAGATTAGTTAGAAAGAAAGAGAGAAAGAAAGAAAGAAAGAAAGAAGAAAGATTAGTTAGAAAGAAAGAAAGAAAGAAAGAAAGAAGAAAGATTAGTTAGAAAGAAAGAAAGAAAGAAAGATTAGTTAGAAAGAAAGAAAGAAAGAAAGAAGATTAGTTAGAAAGAAAGAAAGATTAGTTAGAAAAAAGAAAGAAAGAAAGAAAGAAAGAAAGAAGAAAGATTAGTTAGAAAGAAAGAAAGAAAGAAAGAAAAGATGATCAGTTAGAAAGAAAGATTAGTTAGTTAGAAAGAAAGATAGATCAGTAAGAAAGAAAGAAAGATTAGTTTAAAAGAGATAAAGAAAGAAAGATTAGTTAAAAAGAAAGAAAGAAAAAAGAAAGAAGAAAGATTAGTTAGAAAGAAAAAAGAAAGAAAGAAAGAAGAAAGATTAGTTAGAAAGAAAGAAAGAAAGAAAGAAAGAAAGAAAGAAAGAAAGAAAGAAAGAAAGAAAGAAAGAAGAAAGATTAGTTAGAAAGAAAGAAAGAAAGAAAGAAGAAAGATTAGTTAGAAAGAATTGAAAAAAAGATTAGTTAGAAAGAAAGAAAGAACGATTAGTTAGAAAGAAAGAAAGAAAGAAAGAAAGAAGAAAGATTAGTTAGAAAGAAAGAAAGGAGAAAGAATAGTTAGAAAGAAAGAAAGAAAGAAAGAAAGAAGAAAGATTAGTTAGGAGGAAAAAAAGAAAGAAAGAAAGAAAGAAAGAAAGAAAGAAAGAAAGAAAGAAAGAAAGAAAGAAGAAAGATTAGTTAGAAGAAAGAAAGAAAGAAAGAAAGAAAGAAAGAAAGAAAGAAAGAAAGAAAGAAAGAAAGAAAGAAGAAAGATTAGATAGAAAGAAAGAAAGAAAGAAAGAAGAAAGATTAGTTAGAAAGAGAGAAAGAAAGAAAGAAAGAAGAAAGATTTGTTAGAAAGAGAGAAAGAAAGAAAGATTAGTTAGAAAGAAAGAAAGAAAGAAAGAAGAAAGATTAGTTAGAAAGAAAGAGAGAAAGAAAGAAAGAAAGAAAGAAAGAAAGAAAGAAAGAAAGAAAGAAAGAAGAAAGATTAGTTAGAAATAATGAAAGAAAGAAAGATTAGTTAGAAAGAAAGAAAGAAAGAAGAAAGATTAGTTAGAAAGAAAGAGAGAAAGAAAGAAAGAAAGAAAGAAGAAAGATTAGTTAGAAAGAAAGAAAGAAAGAAAGAAAGAAGAAAGATTAGTTAGAAAGAAAGAAAGAAAGAAAGATTAGTTAGAAAGAAAGAAAGAAAGAAAGAAAGATTAGTTAGAAAGAGAGAAAGAAAGAAAGAAAGAAGAAAGATTAGTTAGAAAGAAAGAAAGAAAGATTAGTTAGAAAGAAAGAAAGAAAGAAAGAAAGAAAGAAAGAAAGAAAGAAAGAAGAAAGATTAGTTAGAAAGAAAGAAAGAAAGAAAGAAAGATTAGTTAGAAAGAAAGAAAGAAAGAAAGAAAGAAAGAAAGATTAGTTAGAAAGAAAGAAAGAAAGAAAGAAAGAAAGAAAGATTAGTTAGAAAGAAAGAAAGAAAGAAAGAAAGAAAGAAAGAAAGAATATTAGTTAGAAAGAAAGAAAGAAAGAAAGAAAGAAAGATAGAAAGATTAGTTAGAAAGAAAGAAAGAAAAAAGAAAGAAATATTAGGAAGAAAGAAAGAAAGAAGAAAGATTAGTTAGAAAGAAAGAAAGAAAGAAAGAAAGAAAGAAAGAAAGAAAGAAAGAAGAAAGAAATATTAGGAAGAAAGAAAGAAAGAAAGATTAGTTAGAAAGAAAGAAAGAAAGAAAGAAAGAAAGGAAGAAAGGAAGAAAGAAAGAAGATTAGTTAGAAAGAAAGAAAGAAAGATTAGTTAGAAAGAAAAGAAAGAAAGAAAGAATGAAAGAAAGAAAGAAGAAAGAGAAGAAAGAAAGAAAGAAAGAAAGAAAGAAAGAAAGAAAGAAAGAAAGAAAGAAGAAAGAGAGAAGAAAGATTAGTAAGAAAGAAAGAAAGAAAGAAAGAAAGAAAGATTAGTTAGAAAGAAAGAAAGAAGGATTAGTTAGAAAGAAAGATAAATAGATAGATAGATAGATTAGTTAAAAAGAAAGATAGATAGATAGATTAGTTAAAAAGACAGAAAGATAGATAGATTAGTTAAAAAGAAAGAAAGATAGATAGATTAGTTAGAAAGAAAGATATATAGATTAGTTAAAAAGAAAGAAAGATAGATAGATTAGTTAAAAAGAAAGAGAGACTAGTTAGAAAGAAAGAAAGAAAGATGGATTATTTAGAAAGAAAGAAAGATTAGTTAGAAAGAATGAAAGAAAGAAAGATTAGTTAGAAAGAAAGAAAGAAAGAAAGAAAGAAAGAAGAAAGATTAGTTAGAAAGAAAGAAAGAAAGAAAGAAAGATTAGTCAGAAAGAAAGAAAGAAAGAAAGAAAGAAAGAAAGAATATTAGTTAGAAAGAAAGAAAGAAAGAAAGAAAGAAAGAAAGAAAAATAGAAAGATTAGTTAGAAAGAAAGAAAGAAAAAAGAAAGAAATATTAGGAAGAAAGAAAGAAAGAAGAAAGATTAGTTAGAAAGAAAGAAAGAAAGAAAGAAAGAAAGAAAGAAAGAAAGAAAGAAAGAAAGAAAAAAGAAAGAAATATTAGGAAGAAAGAAAGAAAGAAAGATTAGTTAGAAAGAAAGAAAGAAAGAAAGAAAGAACGAAAGAAAGAAAGAAAGAAAGAAAGAAAGGAAGAAAGAAGGAAGATTAGTTAGAAAGAAAGAAAGAAAGAAGAAAGATTAGTTAGAAAGAAAGAAAGAAACAAAGAAAGAAAGAAAGAAAGAAAGAAAGAAAGAAGAAAGATTAGATAGAAAGAAAGAAAGAAAGAAGAAAGATTAGTTAGAAAGAGAGAAAGAAAGAAAGAAAGAAGAAAGATTAGTTAGAAAGAGAGAAAGAAAGAAAGATTAGTTAGAAAGAAAGAAAGAAAGAAAGAAAGAAAGAAAGAAAGATTAGTTAGAAAGAAAGAAAGATTAGTTAGAAAGTTAGAAAGAAAGAAAGAAAGATAGATTAGTTAGAAAGAAAAAAGATTAGTTAGAAAGAATGAAAGAAAGATTAGTAAGAAAGAAAGAAAGAAAGATAGATTAGTTAGAAAGAGAGAAAGATTAGTTAGAAAGTTAGAAAGAAAGAACGTCTCGGTTACGTATGTAACCCTAGTTCCCTGATAGGGAACGAGACGCTGCGTCGAACGCTGCGGGAACGCCTCTGCGTTGTGCGTCATGAAGCACGTATGGAATCAGCCCAATGGAGAGATGAAACGTCATAGGCGGGTGACGTCATCGACCAGGAAACTATAAAGCACCCCAAAAACATAAGCGCAGTAGCTTCTGATAGGCCTGAAGGAAGCGCTAACGGGAGTGCCGGGAGTATGGCGGAACGACGCAGCGTCTCGTTCCCTATCAGGGAACTAGGGTTACATACGTAACCGAGACGTTCCCTTTCAAGGGAACTCGAGCTGCGTCGAACGCTGCGGGAACGCGAATACCCACGTCGCCATAGGACCAAATGACCGCCATGTGAGAACTAGCGCACAGAGGACGAGAGCACTTGTGCCCCAGGGGTAGAACTTAAGTCTAGGTCATAGAACTTAATAAAAGTATGCGGTGAAGACCATCCAGCCGCATCACAAACATCACTCAGGGAAACCCCCGATAATAGAGCTTTGGAAGCAGCCATACTCCTAGTAGAGTGGGCTCGAACAGCCAAAGGTGAAGGCTGACCAGCCGACTCATAAGCAAGTGAGATAGCCTCGACCACCCACTTGCTCATTCTCTGTTTAGACGCAGGGCACCCTTTCCTGGATGGCCCGAAACATACAAATAGTTGTTCTGATTTCCTCCACAGGGCAGCTCTGTGGACATAAGCGTCTAACGCCCTAACAGGGCAGAGTAAATTAAGTTTCTCCTGGTCCGATGACATAAATGGAGGAGGACAGAAAGCCTGCAGAACCGTAGGTCTAACAACATTAGTAGGGACCTTGGGAACGTAACCTGGTCTAGGATGCAGAAAAACCTTAACCATGCCAGGCGAAAATTCCAGGCACGAGGGTGACACGGACAGAGCCTGCAAATCTCCGATTCTTTTTAATGAGGAGATAGCAAGTAAAAAGATAGTTTTAAAAGTGAGAAACTTCTCAGGAACTTCTTCGATAGGTTCAAAAGGAGCTAGGGAAAGACCTTCCAATACAATGGCCAGATCCCAGGTCAGCACCCTCGTACGAACTGCTGGCCTCAGCCTCAAAGTGCCACGGAGGAAACGAGTTACAAGCGGGTGTCTCCCAAGAGAAACTCCACTGAAAGGGACGTGGTAAGCAGCTAGTGCCGCCACATACACCTTTAGTGTGGAGGGGGATAACCCTGTGGAGAAGCGCTCCTGCAGGAACTCCAGCACTGCACCCACTGGGCAGTTAACTGGGTCCTGCAGGTGTTCTCCACACCAAGAAGTGAAAAGTTTCCACTTCAAGGCATAAAGCTTCCTCGTGGATGGAGCTCTGGAGTGAAGAATGGTCTCAACAACCTCGGTTGAGAGACCAGACTCTATGAGCTGGGCCCCCTCAGAGGCCAAGCCCATAACCTTCATAGATCTGGGCGGGGGTGAAGTAACAACCCGCTCGCCTGAGAGAGAAGGTCCCTCCTCAACGGAATCTCCAGAGGAGAGAAATTAGGTCCGAAAACCAAACTCGGGCCGGCCAGTACGGGGCTACCAACAGTAGACTGACCCCGTCCCGGCGAACCCTCTCCAGAACTCCTGGGAGCAGAGCAATCGGGGGAAATGCGTACAGGCGTGACCTCGGCCACTCCTGTACCATTGTGTCCAACCCCAGAGGGGCTGGAGGACTTAGGGAAAACCACAGATGGCAGTGTGATGTTTCCCTGGATGCAAATAGGTCTGCCTCGGCACGACCGAAATGTTTCCATAGGAGCTCCACCACCTGAGCCACCACTGCAGTGGTCTCACGTACAGCAGGCCGCAAGGTATAACGTTGGATGCTGCTGCCCTGAGACCCAGAATCCTCAGATATCTTTTCACAGTGAGTGACTGGCCTAGCTTTGCCTGTTTGATGGCTGAGAGAATCGAAGCTATACGAGCAGGAGACAGATGTGCCTGCATCGTCGTCGAATCCCAAACCACGCCCAGAAAAAGTGGTCCTCTGTACTGGAGAAATCACACTCTTTTTGGCGTTGAGCCTCAACCCCCACTTTTTGATATGGGCGAGAACGACATCTCGATGCCGAATCGCCTGATGCTCCGATTGAGCCAGAATCAACCAATCGTCGATATAGTTTAAATGCGGACGCCCTGGAGCCGCAGCAGTGCCAGAGCTGCATCCATGCATTTCGTAAAAGTTCGGGGAGAGAGTGCTAGGCCGAACGGAAGAACCCGATACTGGTACGCTTCGCCCCCGAAGGCGAACCTCAGGAACTTCCTGTGTTGTGGAAGGATGGAAATGTGGAAGTATGCGTCCTTTAGGTCTATCGTGACAAACCAGTCCTCGGATCTGATTTGAGACACGATCTGCTTGATAGTGAGCATCTTGAATTTTAGCTTCCCTACCGAGCGATTCAATAGGCGCAGGTCTAAAATTGGACGCAACCCCCCATCCTTCTTTGGAACGATGAAATATCGGCTGTAATAACCTGACTCCAAACTGGGAGGAGGAACCCGTTCTATAGCCTCCTTTTGGAGGAGCGTTTTCACCTCTTGTTCCATTACCAGAGCCTGCTCGGGGCCCACCACTGTGTGCAGAACCCCTCTGAATTTTGGTGGACGACACCTGAACTGGATAGCATATCCTCTTTCTACTGTCTGCAGGACCCAATGAGATATTCTTGGAAGGCTTTTCCACTCTGCCAGAAAATCTACTAAGGGTACCAGTCTCTCGAGACTGGCCTCTGGTGTAACTTGAGCAGCAAACACAGCGCCCTGTAACGGCGCACCGGCAGGGAACGACTGGTTTGACTGCTGTGAGACCCTCCTCAGAGGGAGCGAGCGTCCCTCGGGAAAACGCTCGCTGGGACCGCCTACGCCCCGGCATGAAGGCGGGGTTGGCAGAACGGCCCCCTGAGGGCACCGAGGAAGAATGGGCACCGTAAAGAGAGGTGAACTCCTTTCCGCCTCGGTGGGGACCACCCTCAGCATCCTGAACGCCTCGGCGTCAGGACTTCTTCTTAGCCGAAGCCTTCTTAGACAATATCACTGTCCTCAGATCAGGTCTATTGCTAGAAGACTTCGGCTGAGAGTGCCGCGCCTGAGCCCACTGTCCAGCAGGGGGAGCACGAGACGCGACACTCTGTTTCTGCTGCGCCCTATGGGATGAGCTTGTAGACAGCCGGGGCTGCTCCCGCCCAGCAGCCCCAGGGACGTGAATTTTTAACGGGAGAAATTTTTTGAAAGCTGCAGCTTGTTTTTTCTCTTCCTGGAATTTGTCTATAACAGAATTAACAGCTTCGCCAAATAACCCCGATGGAGAGAGAGGAGCATCTAAAAGAAAAGCTTTTTCTTTGTCTTTCATATTTGTCTGATTTAACCAGAGATGTCTTTCTGCGGCCACCAGAGCTGCCATAGATCGACCCACTAGCTTGGCCGATTCTCTGGTGGCGCGCAGGGATAAATCAGCAGCCTGACGCAGTTCTCGAACTACGTCAGTACTGACTGCCTCACTCTCACTCACGTCCCTCAGCAGGTCAGCCTGGTATGCCTGCAAGATTGATATTGTATGCAGACATGACGCAGCCTGACCTGCAGCCGAATACGCTTTACCCACCAAAGCAGATGTATTTCTAAGGGGCTTGGTGGGTAATACCGGTGTTTTAAAAGATGACGCCGCCTCGGGGGAGAGATAGCTCGCGAGCGTCTCTTCCACGCGAGGCAAAGCGCCATAACCATATGATCTAGCCCCCATTATATTTGAATATGTTGATGTCTGGGGACTAAATATTCTATATGAAACCGGTTTCTTCCACGATCTCGACACCTCAGTGTGGAGATCGTGAAAGAACGGCAGACACCGGCGTGGAGGCTGAACACGTGAGGGCAAAAATCTTTCATCAAGTTTCGATTTTGACACAGACTCCTGTCTAATCACTGGCCATTCAATACTGAGTTTTTCAACAGCTCGTGTTAAAACCTCCATAAGCTCATCACTTTCGGGAGAGTGAGGTGGCGAATCCTCAGTCTCTCCCTCCACACTAACAACATCCAGCTCCTCAGAACTGGATAGCTGTAGTACGGGTGCCTCATCCCGAGCGGAAGAAACCGCAGCGCGTGCTTCCGAACCCAGGCATGAGGCACTGGATCTCACAGGTGAAGGGAGAGATAAGGCAGCGCCCGTCTCAACCCCCGCTGAGAGATCCATCTGCGATCCCCACGATAAGCGCCGCCGCTCTGCCTCGGCAGAAGCGGGACCCGAACCGCGGGGAGCGCGCACCGAACCGCTCTCCTCAAAGAGCGATCGGCGGGAGCGGAGCGTCCTTAACGGCAAACGCTCGCAATGCTCACAGTCTGCTCCCTCGAGAGCAAACTGGGCATGCTGAACTCCCAAACAAACAACACAAAGATCATGTGTATCCCCGCTCGTTAAATAACGCGAGCAGGGAGGAACACACTTTCTAAACTGCTGTTCGTCCGCCATAATCTCTCAATATATATATATATAGGATAAATTGTTTGTGTGGTGCAGGGTATGTAAGACAAACAATATCACACAGGGACAGATTCACATGTAGCGCGACTGAAGGCACAGAAGCTACTGCGCTTATGTTTTTGGGGTGCTTTATAGTTTCCTGGTCGATGACGTCACCCGCCTATGACGTTTCATCTCTCCATTGGGCTGATTCCATACGTGCTTCATGACGCACAACGCAGAGGCGTTCCCGCAGCGTTCGACGCAGCTCGAGTTCCCTTGAAAGGGAAAGATAGATTAGTTAGAAAGAAAGATAGATTAGTTAGAAAGAAAGATAGATTAGTTAGAAAGAAAGATAGATTAGTTAGAAAGAAAGACAGATTAGTTAGAAAGAAAGAAAGATTAGTTAGAAAGAAAGATAGATTAGTTAGAAAGAAAGATTAGTTAGAAAGTTAGAAAGAAAGAAAGATAGATTAGTTAGAAAGAAAGATAGATTAGTTAGAAAGAAAGACAGATTAGTTAGAAAGAAAGAAAGATTAGTTAGAAAGAAAGAAAGATTAGTTAGAAAGAGAGAGTTAGAAAGAGATAGATAGATAGATAGATAGATAGATAGATAGATAGATAGAGAGTTAGAAAGAGAGAGTTAGAAAGATAGATAGATAGATAGATAGATAGATAGATAGATAGATAGATAGATAGATAGATAGATAAGTTCATTAGTACATATAGAATGGCAGTTTGATTGAGTCTAGGGCTTCAAGGTGTTTAGATTTGAATTTTTGAATTTTTGGCAGTTGGTCAGTTTGAAAATCTGAACATTCCGCAATGTTAAGTCAATGGGACTTTTTTCCGACTTTGATCGTCATTTTTAGGAAAACCGTAAGTCCGATCAGTTAGAAAAGATATAGCAACTCGAGTCAGAACAGTTTGAGTGTCCGTGCCGAGTTTGGAGTATGTGGAGTTAAAGCTCTAGGAGGAGTTAGATATAGAAATTTTTAGTCTCAGAAAAAGAATAATAACTAGAAAAAAGTTTGATGAGACAAACTTTAAGTTGGCTTGAAAAAGCCAGACCAGAGAGTTTGAAGAAGTTTAAAATAGTTTGAAGTTTGATAGATGGATTAGTTAGAAAAAAAGAAGAAAGTTTAGTTAGAAAGAAAGAAGAAAGATTAGTTAGAAAGAATGAAAGAAAGATTAGTTAGAAAGAAAGAAAGAAGAAAGAAAGATTAGTTAGAAAGAAAGAAAGATTGATTAGTTAGAAAGAAAGATGGATTAGTCAGAAAGAAAGAAGGATGGATTAGTTAGAAAGAATGAAAGAAAGATTAGTTAGAAAGAAAGAAAAGATTACTTAGAAAGAAATAAAGAAAGATTAGTTAGAAAGACAGAAAGAAAGATAGATCAGTAAGAAAGAAGAAAGAAAGATTAGTTGGAAAGAAAGAAAGAAAAAAGAAAGAAAGATTAGGTAAAAAGAAAGAACGATTAGGTAAAAAGAAAGAAAGATTAGGTAAAAAGAAAGAAAGAAAGATTAGTTAGAAAAAAAGAAAGATAAGATAGAAAGAAAGATAGATCAGTAAGAAAGAAAGAAAGAAAGACATTAGTTGGAAAGAAAGAAAGAAAAAAGAAAGATAGATTAATTATAAAGAAAGAAAGAAAGATAATTAGTTAGAAAGAAAGAAAGAAAGATTATTTACAAAGAAAGAAAGAAAGAAAGATTAGTTAGAAAGAAAAAAGACAGATTAGTCAGAAAGAAAGAAAGATAGATTAGTTAGAAAGAAAGAAAGATTAGTTAGAAAGAAAGAAAGATTAGTTAGAAAGAAAGAAAGAAAATTAGTTAGAAAGAAAGAAAGAAAGAAAGAAAGCAAGAAAGAAAGAAAGAAAGAAAGAAAAGATGATCAGTTAGAAAGATTAGTTAGAAAGAAAGAACGAAAAATTAGTTAGAAAGAAAGAAACATTAGTTAGAAAGAAAGAAGGATTAGTTACAAAAGAAAGAAAGATTAGTTAGAAAGAAAGAAAGATTAGTTAGTTAGAAAGATAGATCAGTAAGAAAGAAAGAAAGAAAGAAAGAAAGAAAGATTAGTTAAAAAGAAAGAAAGATAGATAGATAGATTAGTTAAAAAGAAAGAAAGATAGATAGATTAGTTGAAAAGAAAGAAAGATAGATAGATTAGTTAGAAAGAAAGATAGATAGATTAGTTAGAAAGAAAGAAAGACTAGTTAGAAAGAAAGAAAGAAAGAAAGAAAGATGGATTACTTAGAAAGAAAGAAAGATTAGTTAGAAAGAATGAATGAAAGAAAGATTAGTTAGAAAGAAAGAAAGAAAATTAGTTAGAAAGAAAGAAAGAAAGAAAAGATGATCAGTTAGAAAGAAAGATTAGTTAGTTAGAAAGAAAGATAGATCAGTAAGAAAGAAAGAAAGATTAGTTTAAAAAGAGATAAAGAAAGAACGATTAGTTAAAAAGAAAGAAAGAAAAAAGAAAGAAGAAAGATTAGTTAGAAAGAAAAAAGAAAGAAAGAAAGAAGAAAGATTAGTTAGAAAGAAAGAAAGAAAGAAAGAAAGAAAGAAAGAAAGAAAGAAAGAAAGAAAGAAAGAAGAAAGATTAGTTAGAAAGAAAGAAAGAAAGAAAGAAAGAAGAAAGATTAGTTAGAAAGAATTGAAAAAAAGATTAGTTAGAAAGAAAGAAAGAACGATTAGTTAGTTAGAAAGAAAGAAAGAAAGAAAGAAAGAAAGAAAGAAAGAAAGAAAGAAAGAAAGAAAGAAGAAAGATTAGTTAGAAAGAAAGAAAGGAGAAAGATTAGTTAGAAAGAAAGAAAGAAAGAAAGAAGAAAGATTAGTTAGGAGGAAAGAAAGAAAGAAAGAAAGAAAGAAAGAAAGAAAGAAAGAAAGAAAGAAAGAAGAAAGATTAGTTAGAAAGAAAGAAAGAAAGAAGAAATATTAGTTAGAAAGAAAGAAAGGAGAAAGATTAGTTAGAAAGAAAGAAAGAAAGAAAGAAGAAAGATTAGTTAGGAGGAAAGAAAGAAAGAAAGAAAGAAAGAAAGAAAGAAAGATTAGTTAGAAAGAAAGAAAGAAAGACTAGTTAGAAAGAAAGAAAGAAAGAAAGATGGATTACTTAGAAAGAAAGAAAGATTAGTTAGAAAGAATGAAAGAAAGAAAGAAAGAAAGAAAGAAAGAAAGAAAGAAAGAAAGAAAATTAGTTAGAAAGAAAGAAAGAAAAGATCATCAGTTAGAAAAAGATTAGTTAGTTAGAAAGAAAGATAGATCAGTAAGAAAGAAAGATTAGTTAGAAAGAAAGAAAGATTAGTTAGAAAGAAAGAAAGATTAGTTACAAAAGAAAGAAAGATTAGTTAGAAAGAAAGAAAGATTAGTTAGAAAGAAAGAAAGATTAGTTAGTTAGACAGATAGATCAGTAAGAAAGAAAGAAAGAAAGATTAGTTAGAAAGAAAGAAAGGTAGATAGATTAGTTAAAAAGAAAGATAGATAGATTAGTTAAAAAGAAAGATAGATAGATTAGTTAGAAAGAAATATAGATAGATTAGTTAAAAAGAAAGAAAGATAGATTAGTTAGAAAGAAAGAAAGATTAGTTAGAAAGAATGAAAGAAAGATTAGTTAGAAAGAAAGAAAGATGGATTAGTCAGAAAGAAAGAATGATGGATTAGTTAGAAAGAATGAAAGAAAGAAAGAAAGAAAGAAAGAAAGAAAGAAAGAAAGAAAGAAAGAATGATTAGTTAGAAAGAAAGAAAAGATCAGTTAGAAAGAAATAAAGAAAGATTAGTTAGAAAGACAGAAAGAAAGATAAGATAGAAAGAAAGATAGATCAGTAAGAAAGAAAGAAAGAAAGAAAGAAAGAAAGAAAGAAAGAAAGAAAGAAAGAAAGAAAGAGATTAGTTGGAAAGAAAGAAAGAAAAAGAAAGAAAGATTAGGTAAAAAGAAAGAAAGAAAGAAAGATTAGTTAGAAAAAAAAGAAAAGATTAGTTAGAAAGAAAGAAAGAAAGATTAGTTAGAAAGAAAGAAAGAAAGATTAGTTAGAAAGAAAGAATGATGGATTAGTTAGAAAGAAATAAAGAAAGATTAGTTAGAAAGAAAGAAAGAAAGAAAGAAAGAAAGAAAGAAAGAAAGAAAGAAAGAAAGAGATTAGTTGGAAAGAAAGAAAGAAAAAAGAAAGATGGATTAGTCAGAAAGAAAGAATGATGGATTAGTTAGAAAGAAAGAAAGAAAGATTAGTTAGAAAGAAAGAAAGAAAGATTAGTTAGAAAGAAAGAAAGAAAGATTAGTCAGAAAGAAAGAATGATGGATTAGTTAGAAAGAAAGAAAGAAAGATTAGTTAGAAAGAAAGAAAGAAAGATTAGTTAGAAAGAAAGAAAGAAAGATTAGTTAGAAAGAAAGAATGATGGATTAGTTAGAAAGAAATAAAGAAAGATTAGTTAGAAAGAAAGAAAGAAAGAAAGAAAGAAAGAAAGAAAGAAAGAAAGAAAGAAAGAAAGAGATTAGTTGGAAAGAAAGAAAGAAAAAAGAAAGATGGATTAGTCAGAAAGAAAGAATGATGGATTAGTTAGAAAGAAAGAAAGAAAGAAAGATTAGTTAGAAAGAAAGAAAGATTAGTTAGAAAGAAAGAAAGAAAGATTAGTTAGAAAGAAAGAAAGAAAGATTAGTTAGAAAGAAAGAAAGAGAGTAGTTAGAAAGAAAGAAAGAGAGATTAGTTAGAAAGAAAGAAAGAAAGATTAGTTAGAAAGAAAGAAAGAAAGATTAGTTAGAAAGAAAGAAAGAAAGAAAGATTAGTTAGAAAGAAAGAATGATGGATTAGTTAGAAATAAATAAATAAAGATTAGTTAGAAAAAAGAAAGAAAGAAAGAAAGAAAGAAAGAAAGAAAGAAAGAAAGAGATTAGTTGGAAAGAAAGAAAGAAAAAAGAAAGATGGGTTAGATAGATAGATAGATAGATAGATAGATAGATAGATAGATAGATAGATAGATAGATAGATAGATAGATAGATAGATAGATAGATAGAAGTTTATTAGTACATTGAATGGTAGTTTAATTGAGTCTAGGGCTTCAGGGAGTTTAGATTTGAGTTTTTATGTTGTGCACTACTGGGCCACCGTAGCCTTGGCTCATTTTGAACATCCTGCAATGAAAGTCTATGGGAATTTTATGATGTTTAATATTAATTTTTAAGAAAACTGTAAGTCCGATCAGTTAGAAAAGATATAGCACACCGAGTCAGAACAGTTTGAGTGTCTGTGCCGAGTTTGGAGTATGTGGAGTTAAAGCTCTAGGAGGAGTTAGAGTTGTAAATTTGAGTAAGAAGAATAATAATAACTAGAAAAAGTTCGTCGAGACAAACTTTAAGTTGGCTTGTGAAAGTTTGGAACAGAAAGTTTGAAGAAGTTTAAATTAGTTTGAAAATTTAAATTAGTTTGAAATTTAAAGTAGTTTGAATTTTAATTTAGTTTGAAGTTTAAAGTAGTTTGAAGTTTAAATTAGTTTAAAGTTTAAAGTATAGTTTGAAGTAATTTAAAGTTGCTACGGTGTTTCTAGTGGCTTGCTATGGTGTTCTGGGTGGTTGTTAGGCAGTTGCTAGGGTGTTCCGGGTGGTTGCTAGGCAGTTGTTAGGGTGTTCTGGGTGGTTGCTAGGGTGTTCTGGTTGGTTGTTAGGTGGTTGCTAGGGTGTTCTGGGTGGTTGCTATGGTGTTCTGGGTGGTTGCAAGGCAGTTGCTAGGGTGTTCTGGGTGGTTGCTATGGTGTTGCTAGGGTGTTCTAAGGTATTTTGGGTGGTTGCTAGGGTGTTCTGGGTGGTTGCTAGGGTGTTGCTAGAGGGTTGCTAGGGTGTTCTGGGTGGTTGCTAGGGTGTATGCTAGGTGGTTGCTAGGGTGTTACGGGTGATTTCTAGGGTGTTGCCAGGTGGTTGCTAGGGTGTTCTAGGTGGTTGCCAGGGTGTTGCTAGGTGGTTGCTAGGGTGTTCTGGGTGGTTGCTAGGGTGTTGCTAGGTGGTTGCTAGGGTGTTCTGGGTGGTTGCTAGGGTGTTGCTAGGTGGTTGCTAGGGTGTTCTGGGTGGTTGCTAGGGCGTTGCTAGGTGGTTGCTAGGGTATTCTGGGTGGTTGCTTGGGTGTTGCTAGGCGGTTGCTAGGGTATTCTGGGTGGTTGCTAGGGTGTTGCTAGGCGGTTGCTATGGTATTCTGGCTGGTTGCTAGGGTGTTGCTAGGTAGTTGCTTGGGTGTTCTGGGTGGTTGCTAGGGTGTTGCTAGGCAGTTGCTAGGGTGTTCTGGGTGGTTGCTATGGTGTTGCTAGGCGGTTGCTAGGGTGTTTTAGGTGGTTGCTATGGTATTCTGGATGGTTGCTATGGTGTTACTAGGTGGTTGGTAGTGTTCACATATGGTTACTATAGAGTTTTTATAATGTTCATGGCATGATTTAACACTTAGCTAATCAATATTAGCATGTAGCTATTCACAGCTAGCATGTTTAGCATGTTGAAAGTCCTGTGTGCTAGCATGAGTCAAAAGACCCAACCCCCATCGCGATACGATGTTCTGATGCTGAGATATAGCTGTTACAAAATGGTTGCTAGGGTACTCTGTTTGGTTGCTAGGGAGTGGCTTGGCAGCTGCCAATCATGAAACTCCAAAGGCTGCTTGTCAGTATGAATGATATAAACCAACCCCCATCTCTATACGATGTTCTGATGCTGAGATATAGCTGTTACAAAATGGTTGCTAGGGTACTCTGTTTGGTTGCTAGGGAGTGGCTCGGCAGCTGCCAATGATGAAACTCCAAAGGCTTCTTGTCAGTATGAATGATATAAACCAACTCCCATGCCTCTGTGACATTCAGAATGGACGATATTCCTCTTTGGATTTTGGTTGCTAAGGTGCTCGATAATGGTTGCTAGGGCGTGGCTAGGAAGTGTTGAGGTGATTCATGATTGGCTGTTTGCTGCCCCGAGTCAAACGAGACCACCCTCATGTTTCTATGACAATTCAGTCCAGAGATATCCCTTCGATCTCTTTCAATGGAAGTCTATGGGAGTTGTTGCTAAGGGTGCTCTAATTGGTTGCTAGGGCGTGGCTTGATAGCTTCACAATGATCCTGAGAGACTGATTGGTCGTCTGAGTAAAATGAGCCCGCCCCCTTGTCTCTACGACACTGTGATCCAGAGTTATGTTCAATATAAATGCGGTTTCTATGGTGTAGGATGGCCCATTTCATGGGCCGTCCTACACCATAGTAAGTCAATGGGGCCACTTTGGGCAGCTCCTGCCCCCCAGGGGTGCAACTTTTACCCCATTGTGTGGTATGTTCTTACAGAGCCTGTCAGCCTCTTCAAATGTGGTAAATTACACGTTTCTGCGACATCCTCGTTCCGAGCTACGACTCGTCAAAGTTTGACGCAATGTTAAGTCTATGGGATTTTTCGGCCGGTTTTTCGCCCCTGGGGCGAACATCGTACCCCCGATCCCTTATAAAAGTCATAGCACACCATTCCCGAATAATCCGCACGATTTGACGCCTCATTCGTGGGTCTGTGACAAAAGCTGCGGGAGGAGTAGCGCGTCAAAAAGTGTGTGGAATAAAACGGAATAATAATAATAACTAGAACAATTGCATTTCCTGCGGAATATGCGTGTGAATGCTTCAAATGCTTAAATGAAATGTAGAAACTGCAAAATATTGCTAAACAAGCTGAAATGCAGAAACAAATGCAAAACATAGCAAAAATGCAACAAAAAAAGCTTAATTCAAATGCATTAATAAGCTGAAATGCAAAAAAAGATCCAAATAAATTGTAGAAAACTAAAGAGTTTAATTAGAGAGGTAGATAATTAGACACAGAGGTAAAGAAATAAAGGGGTAGAGAAAGACAGAGCTGGAGAAGTAAAGGAGTACAAAAAAGAAAGGTAAATACAGATAGCTAGATAGATAGATAGATAGATAGATAGATAGATAGATAGATAGATAGATAGATAGATAGATAGATAGATAGATAGATAGATAGATAGATTATTAGAAAGAAAGAAAGAAAGAAAGAAAGAAAGAAAGAAAGAAAGAAAGAAAGATGGATTAGGTAGAAAGAAAGAAAGAAAGAAAGGAAGGAAGGAAGGAAGGAAGAAAGATTGATTAGGAAGAAAGAAAGAAAGAAAGAAAGAAAGAAAGAAAGAAAGAAAGAAAGAAAGAAAGAAAGAAAGAAAGATGGATTAGGTAGAAAGGAAGGAAGGAAGGAAGGAAGGAAGAAAGATTGATTAGGTAGAAAGAAAGAAAGAAAGAAAGAAAGAAAGAAAGAAAGAAAGAAAGAAAGAAAGAAAGAAAGAAAGGATTAGTAAGAAATATGAAAGAAAGAAAGATGGATTAGGTAGAAAGAAAGAAAGAAAGATGGATTAGGTAGAAAGAAAGAAAGATGGATTAGGTAGAAAGAAAGAAAGAAAGAAAGATTAGTCAGAAAGAAATATGGATTTGAAAGAAAGAAAGAAAGAAAGAAAGAAAGAAAGAAAGAAAGAAAGAAAGAAAGATGGATTAGGTAGAAAGAAAGAAAGAAAGAAAGAAAGAAAGAAAGAAAGAAAGAAAGAAAGAAAGAAAGATGGATTAGGTACAGTAGAAAGAAAGAAAAAAAGAAAGTAAGAAAGAAAGAAAGAAAGAAAAAGATTAGTCAGAAAGAAAGATGGATTTGAAAGAAAGAAAGAAAGAAAGAAAGAAAGAACTAGTTAGAAAGAAAGATGGATTTGAAAGGAAGAAAAAAGAAAGAAAGGATAAGTTAGAAATAAAGAAAGGATTAGTTAAAAAGAAAGATGGTTAGATAGATAGATAGATAGATAGATAGATAGATAGATAGATAGATAGATAGATGCATAGATGCATAGATGCATAGATAGAGTCACACCTGTAGATAGAAACATAGATAGATACATAGATAGATACATAGATAGTTACATAGATAGTTACATAGATAGATCGTTTGGACACAGAAAGTCAAATAGTTAGACAGGCAGATGGAATGAAGAGGATAAAAGGAAGAGTAGAAAGGAGAAGAGATTAGGAAAGGAGAATAGGAGGACAGGAGGAGTAGAGGATTGGAGGAGGAGTAGAGGATTGGAGGAGGAGAAGAGAAGGGAAGAGGGAGGGAGAACAGGAGAAGTAGAAGCATAAATGCAACAAAAACTTGTAGTAGCCTTCAGAAAAGAGCTGAGTGACTGTCCACCAATCAGAACACAGGACCAATTAGGTGTGTCTCCCTTTGATCTTTGCTAATCAGCATCACCTGTGCAATCAGCTTTCCTATTTAGACAGAGGCCAAAATCGCTGAAACTTGGCCTCGAACAAACCTCCCTAGAGACAAAACTATAGGTTGTATCGGCGAAATGACCTGACCGTGAGCGAGACAAGGCCTTTGTGAACGATGTGATGTATTTTTTTTGTGGATAGAGTTGAAAAAAGGGACCATTTTGGCAAGTTAAAAAAGTGGTTCGTAATGCTCTGATCACAAAAGTTTGACCTGAATTTATAATTGATGCCAATGGAGGATTTTCTGTCACTCTTGTCCTTTGGAAGGACACAGAGACAAAACTATAAGTCCCAGGGATTTACTAAACACACGAGAGGAACCACAACAAAAATACCTACGTTTCAAGTATAATTTTATGCCCAAAGAGTGAAAATTGTGGCCAGGCCAGCGATTTAAAAATTATTTTTTAGCATTAGATTTCAAGCTGGCTCACTCTAGCTTATGACATCATGCACTC
The DNA here is from genome assembly GCA_030578255.1 of Tiaroga cobitis. Classification (NCBI taxonomy): domain Eukaryota; kingdom Metazoa; phylum Chordata; class Actinopteri; order Cypriniformes; family Leuciscidae; genus Tiaroga; species Tiaroga cobitis. Next base: position 5,264,955 of record CM060612.1, read on the forward strand.
TAGCTCTGAACAGTCTCTCTCATTCACTCCCATTATAATTTCAGAAACGGCTTGAAAAACATCATGAGACTAAAGGAGAGATTGTGAAAAAAGTATAATAGATATCAAAAAGTTGAATACAACTTTAATAGCTTACAAATTTCTCTACATTTTAAAGTTTAAATGACAGAAATAGCTGAAAGTATGCAGAAGTTGTAGGCTTTGAAAGCAGAAGGAGCATAAAGCAGAATTTGAAAAATTCTCCATTGACTTCCATGTTAAAAAATATGCATAAAAAGATTAATAATTCAAAAAGTATAAAGGTTATAAAAAAGAAAAGTAATAGCACACATGTCCTTGAAAAGCTGCACATTTTGATACTTGAATGGTTTTTGTAGCACAAAGTGGAGAAGAGAAGAAAGCGACCGAAAAACGTACGGAAGAATACGGAATAATAATAATAAAGATTTGGAATTTTATGCCCAAAGAGTGAAAATTGTGGCCAGGCCAGCGATTTAAAAATTATTTTTTAGCATTAGATTTCAAGCTGGCTCACTCTAGCTTATGACATCATGCACTCTAGCTCTGAACAGTCTCTCTCATTCACTCCCATTATAATTTCAGAAACGGCTTGAAAAACATCATGAGACTAAAGGAGAGATTGTGAAAAAAGTATAATAGATATCAAAAAGTTGAATACAACTTTAATAGCTTACAAATTTCTCTACATTTTAAAGTTTAAATGACAGAAATAGCTGAAAGTATGCAGAAGTTGTAGGCTTTGAAAGCAGAAGGAGCATAAAGCAGAATTTGAAAAATTCTCCATTGACTTCCATGTTAAAAAATATGCATAAAAAGATTAATAATTCAAAAAGTATAAAGGTTATAAAAAAGAAAAGTAATAGCACACATGTCCTTGAAAAGCTGCACATTTTGATACTTGAATGGTTTTTGTAGCACAAAGTGGAGAAGAGAAGAAAGCGACCGAAAAACGTACGGAAGAATACGGAATAATAATAATAAAGATTTGGATTTCAAGAGTGTGAATGCTTGAAGCATTCACACTAACTAGAGTGTGGTACATTATTGCATACGAGGCAACAACCATGTCTGTACGATGTTCTGGTGCTGAGATATGGCTTATTCATGTGTTTGTATGGTTACTAGGGTACCCTATATGGTTGCTATGGTGTGATTATACAGTTTATGAGATAATATTTAAAGACTAGTTGACAGTCTGAGTCAAAAAAAGTTAAACTCCATGTTTCTTCTATTTTCTGGAGCTGAGAAATGGCTTGAATATGTGGTTTTATGGTTGCTAGGCTGCCCTAAGTGGTTGCTATGGCGTAAATATGAAGGTATTATGTCACTACTTATTAGCTGCTTGATTGGCCGAGTCAAAAGAGCCCAACCCCAAGTCTCTGTGACCTTCAGGTCAAAAGATATGATATAACAAATTTTGTGCCAATGTTAAGTCTATGGGAATTTTTTCGTCCGATTTATCGCCCGTTGAACGAACATCGTACAACCCATCACTTAGAAAAGTCATAGCACACCTCTCCTCAATGAGCCGGTCGAGTTGACACCTCATTCATGGGTTTATGACAAAAAATGCGGGAGGAGTAGCGTGCCGAAGTTTTGTCTAGGTGAATAGTAATCACAATACTAGAATGTACATTTCCAGAAGAAAATGTGAAGTGGTGCTGGCAGTGGCAAAATTCGCAGCTCGGTTTGCAAGGGTGTTGTACATTATTGCATACAAGGCAAGAACCATGTCTGTACGATGTTCTAGTGCTGAGATATGGCTCATTCATGTGTTTGTATTGTTACTAGGGTACTCTATATGGTTGCTATGGTGTGCTTACACAGTTTATTAGATGATATTAGAAGACTAGTTGACAGTCTGAGTCAAAAAAGCCGAACTCCACGTCTCTACGATTTTCTGGAGCTGAAATGTAGCTTGTAAATGTTGTTTTATGGTTGCTAGGGTGGCATAAGTGGTTGCTAGGGCGTGGCCATGAAGTTGTTATGCCCCTACTTATTGGCTGCTTGATTGGCCGAGTCAAAAGAGCCCAACCCCAAGTCTCTGTGACCTTCTAGTCAAAAGATATGATCTCACAAATGTTGTGCCAATGTTAAGTCTATGGGAATTTTTTCGTCCGATTTATCGCCCGCTGAACGAACATCGTACAATCGATCACTTAGAAAAGTCATAGCACACCTCTCCTCAATGAGCCGGTCGATTTGACACCTCATTCATGGGTCTACGACAAAAAATGCGGGATGAGTAGCGTGCCGAAGTTTTGTCTAGGTGAATAGTAATCACAATACTAGAATGTACATTTCCAGAAGAAAATGTGAAGTGGTGCTTGCAGTGGCAAAACTCACCACCCGGTTGCTAGGGTGTTCTGGGTGGTTGCTACGGTGTTCTGGGTGGTTGCTAGGCGGTTGTTAGGGTGTTCTGGGTGGTTGCTATGGTGTTCTGGGTGGTTGCTAGGGTATTCTGGGTGGTTGCTAGGGTGTTATGGGTGGTTGCTAGGGTGTTGCTAGGCGGTTGCTAGGGTGTTCTGAGTGGTTGCTAGGGTGTTGCTAGGGTGTTCTGGGTGGTTGCTAGGGTGTTGCTAGGCGGTTGCTAGGGTGTTCTGGGTGGTTGCTAGGGTGTTGCTAGGCGGTTGCTAGGGTGTTCTGGGTGGTTGCTATGGTGTTTCTAGGCGGTTGCTAGGGTGTTCTGGGTGGTTGCTTGGGTGTTGCTAGGCAGTTGCTAGGGTATTCTGAGTGGTTGCTAGGGTGTTGCTAGGGTGTTGCTAGGGTATTCTGGGTGGTTGCTAGGGTGTTTCTAGGCAGTTGCTAGGGTGTTCTGGGTGGTTGCTAGGCGGTTGCTAGGGTGTTCTGGGTGGTTGCTAGGGTGTTGCTAGGCGGTTGCTAGGGTGTTCTGGGTGGTTGCTAGGGTGTTGCTAGGCAGTTGCTAGGGTGTTCTGAGTGGTTGCTAGGGTGTTGCTAGGCGGTTGCTAGGGTATTCTGGGCGGTTGCTAGGGTGTTGCTAGGCGGTTGCTATGGTATTCTGGGTGGTTGCTAGGGTGTTGCTAGGCGGTTGCTAGGGTGTTCTGGGTGGTTGGTAGGGTGTTGCTAGGTGGTTGCTAGGGTATTCTGGGTGGTTGCTAGGGTGTTGCTAGGCGGTTGCTAGGGTATTCTGGGTGGTTGCTAGGGTGTTGCTAGGCGGTTGCTATGGTATTCTGGGTGGTTGCTAGGGTGTTGCTAGGCGGTTGCTAGGGTGTTCTGGGTGGTTGCTAGGTTGTTGCTAGGCAGTTGCTAGGGTGTTCGGGGTGGTTGCTATGGTGTTGCTAGGCGGTTGCTAGGGTGTTTTAGGTGGTTGCTATGGTATTCTGGATGGTTGCTATGGTGTTACTAGGTGGTTGGTAGTGTTCACATATGGTTACTATAGAGTTTTTATAATGTTCATGGCATGATTTAGCACTTAGCTAATCAATATTAGCATGTAGCTATTCACAGCTAGCATGTTTAGCATGTTGAAAGTCATGTGTGCTAGCATGAGTCAAAAGACCCAACCCCCATCGCGATACAATGTTCTGATGCTGAGATATAGCTGTTACAAAATGGTTGCTATGGTACTCTGTTTGGTTGCTAGGCAGTGGCTTGGCAGCTGCCAATCATGAAACTCCAAAGACTGCTTGTCAGTATGAATGATATAAACCAACCCCCATCTCTATACGATGTTCTGATGCAGAGATGTAGGTCTTGCAAAATGGTTGCTAGGGTACTCTGTTTGGTTGCTAGGGAGTGGCTTGGCAGCTGCCAATGATGAAACTCCAAAGGCTTCTTGTCAGTATGAATGATATAAACCAACTCCCATGCCTCTGTGACATTCAGAATGGACGATATTCCTCTTTGGATTTTGGTTGCTAAGGTGCTCGACAATGGTTGCTAGGGCGTGGCTAGGAAGTGTTGAGGTGATTCATGATTGGCTGTTTGCTGCCCCGAGTCAAACGAGACCACCCTCATGTTTCTATGACACTTCTGTCCAGAGATATCCCTTCGATCTCTTTCAATGGAAGTCTATGGGAGTTGTTGCTAAGGGTGCTCTAAATGGTTGCTAGGGCGTGGCTTGATAGCTTCACAATGATCCTGAGAGACTGATTGGTCGTCTGAGTAAAATGAGCCCGCCCCCTTGTCTCTACGACACTGTGATCCAGAGTTATGTTCAATATAAATGCGGTTTCTATGGTGTAGGACGGCCCATTTCATGGGCCGTCCTACACCATAGAAAGTCAATGGGGCAACTTTGGGCAGCTCCTGCCCCCCAGGGGTGCAACTTTTACCCCATTGTGTGGTATGTTCTTACAGAGCCTGTCAGCCTCTTCAAATGTGGTAAATTACACGTTTCTGCGACATCCTCGTTCCGAGCTACGACTCGTCAAAGTTTGACGCAATGTTAAGTCTATGGGATTTTTCGGCCGGTTTTTCGCCCCTGGGGCGAACATCGTACCCCCGATCCCTTAGAAAAGTCATAGCACACCATTCCCGAATAATCCGCACGATTTGACGCCTCATTCGTGGGTCTGTGACAAAAGCTGCGGGAGGAGTAGCGCGTCAAAAAGTGTGTGGAATAAAACGGAATAATAATAATAACTAGAACAATTGCATTTCCTGCGGAATATGCGTGTGAATGCTTCAAATGCTTAAATGAAATGTAGAAACTGCAAAATATTGCTAAACAAGCTGAAATGCAGAAACAAATGCAAAACATAGCAAAAATGCAACAAAAAAAGCTTAATTCAAATGCATTAATAAGCTGAAATGCAAAAAAAGATCCAAATAAATTGTAGAAAACTAAAGAGTTTAATTAGAGAGGTAGATAATTAGACACAGAGGTAAAGAAATAAAGGGGTAGAGAAAGACAGAGCTGGAGAAGTAAAGGAGTACAAAAAAGAAAGGTAAATACAGATAGCTAGATAGATAGATAGATAGATAGATATATAGATAGATAGATAGATAGATAGATAGATAGATAGATAGATAGATAGATTATTAGAAAGAAAGAAAGAAAGAAAGAAAGAAAGAAAGAAAGAAAGAAAGATGGATTAGGTAGAAAGAAAGAAAGAAAGAAAGAAAGGAAGGAAGGAAGGAAGGAAGAAAGATTGATTAGGAAGAAAGAAAGAAAGAAAGAAAGAAAGAAAGAAAGAAAGAAAGAAAGAAAGAAAGAAAGAAAGAAAGAAAGAAAGATGGATTAGGTAGAAAGGAAGGAAGGAAGGAAGGAAGGAAGAAAGATTGATTAGGTAGAAAGAAAGAAAGAAAGAAAGAAAGAAAGAAAGAAAGAAAGAAAGAAAGGATTAGTAAGAAATATGAAAGAAAGAAAGATGGATTAGGTAGAAAGAAAGAAAGAAAGATGGATTAGGTAGAAAGAAAGAAAGATGGATTAGGTAGAAAGAAAGAAAGAAAGAAAGATTAGTCAGAAAGAAATATGGATTTGAAAGAAAGAAAGAAAGAAAGAAAGAAAGAAAGAAAGAAAGAAAGAAAGAAAGAAAGATGGATTAGGTAGAAAGAAAGAAAGAAAGAAAGAAAGAAAGAAAGAAAGAAAGAAAGAAAGAAAGAAAGAAAGAAAGATGGATTAGGTACAGTAGAAAGAAAGAAAAAAAGAAAGTAAGAAAGAAAGAAAGAAAGAAAAAGATTAGTCAGAAAGAAAGATGGATTTGAAAGAAAGAAAGAAAGAAAGAAAGAAAGAAAGAACTAGTTAGAAAGAAAGATGGATTTGAAAGGAAGAAAAAAGAAAGAAAGGATAAGTTAGAAATAAAGAAAGGATTAGTTAAAAAGAAAGATGGTTAGATAGATAGATAGATAGATAGATAGATAGATAGATAGATAGATAGATAGATAGATAGATAGATAGATAGATAGATAGATAGATAGATAGATAGATAGATGCATAGATGCATAGATAGAGTCACACCTGTAGATAGAAACATAGATAGATACATAGATAGATACATAGATAGTTACATAGATAGTTACATAGATAGATCGTTTGGACACAGAAAGTCAAATAGTTAGACAGGCAGATGGAATGAAGAGGATAAAAGGAAGAGTAGAAAGGAGAAGAGATTAGGAAAGGAGAATAGGAGGACAGGAGGAGTAGAGGATTGGAGGAGGAGTAGAGGATTGGAGGAGGAGAAGAGAAGGGAAGAGGGAGGGAGAACAGGAGAAGTAGAAGCATAAATGCAACAAAAACTTGTAGTAGCCTTCAGAAAAGAGCTGAGTGACTGTCCACCAATCAGAACACAGGACCAATTAGGTGTGTCTCCCTTTGATCTTTGCTAATCAGCATCACCTGTGCAATCAGCTTTCCTATTTAGACAGAGGCCAAAATCGCTGAAACTTGGCCTAGAACAAACCTCCCTAGAGACAAAACTATAGGTTGTATCGGCGAAATGACCTGACCGTGAGCGAGACAAGGCCTTTGTGAACGATGTGATGTATTTTTTTTGTGGATAGAGTTGAAAAAAGGGACCATTTTGGCAAGTTAAAAAAGTGGTTCGTAATGCTCTGATCACAAAAGTTTGACCTGAATTTATAATTGATGCCAATGGAGGATTTTCTGTCACTCTTGTCCTTTGGAAGGACACAGAGACAAAACTATAAGTCCCAGGGATTTACTAAACACACGAGAGGAACCACAACAAAAATACCTACGTTTCAAGTATAATTTTATGCCCAAAGAGTGAAAATTGTGGCCAGGCCAGCGATTTAAAAATTATTTTTTAGCATTAGATTTCAAGCTGGCTCACTCTAGCTTATGACATCATGCACGCTAGCTCTGAACAGTCTCTCTCATTCACTCCCATTATAATTTCAGAAACGGCTTGAAAAACATCATGAGACTAAAGGAGAGATTGTGAAAAAAGTATAATAGATATCAAAAAGTTGAATACAACTTTAATAGCTTACAAATTTCTCTACATTTTAAAGTTTAAATGACAGAAATAGCTGAAAGTATGCAGAAGTTGTAGGCTTTGAAAGCAGAAGGAGCATAAAGCAGAATTTGAAAAATTCTCCATTGACTTCCATGTTAAAAAATATGCATAAAAAGATTAATAATTCAAAAAGTATAAAGGTTATAAAAAAGAAAAGTAATAGCACACATGTCCTTGAAAAGCTGCACATTTTGATACTTGAATGGTTTTTGTAGCACAAAGTGGAGAAGAGAAGAAAGCGACCGAAAAACGTACGGAAGAATACGGAATAATAACTAGAACAATTGCATTTCCTGCGGAATATGCGTGTGAATGCTTCAAATGCTTAAATGAAATGTAGAAACTGCAAAATATTGCTAAACAAGCTGAAATGCAGAAACAAATGCAAAACATAGCAAAAATGCAACAAAAAAAGCTTAATTCAAATGCATTAATAAGCTGAAATGCAAAAAAAGATCCAAATAAATTGTAGAAAACTAAAGAGTTTAATTAGAGAGGTAGATAATTAGACACAGAGGTAAAGAAATAAAGGGGTAGAGAAAGACAGAGCTGGAGAAGTAAAGGAGTACAAAAAAGAAAGGTAAATACAGATAGCTAGATAGATAGATAGATAGATAGATATATAGATAGATAGATAGATAGATAGATAGATTATTAGAAAGAAAGAAAGAAAGAAAGAAAGAAAGAAAGATGGATTAGGTAGAAAGAAAGAAAGAAAGAAAGGAAGGAAGGAAGGAAGGAAGAAAGATTGATTAGGAAGAAAGAAAGAAAGAAAGAAAGAAAGAAAGAAAGAAAGAAAGATGGATTAGGTAGAAAGGAAGGAAGGAAGGAAGGAAGGAAGAAAGATTGATTAGGTAGAAAGAAAGAAAGAAAGAAAGAAAGAAAGAAAGAAAGAAAGAAAGAAAGAAAGAAAGAAAGAAAGAAAGAAAGGATTAGTAAGAAATATGAAAGAAAGAAAGATGGATTAGGTAGAAAGAAAGAAAGAAAGATGGATTAGGTAGAAAGAAAGAAAGATGGATTAGGTAGAAAGAAAGAAAGAAAGAAAGATTAGTCAGAAAGAAATATGGATTTGAAAGAAAGAAAGAAAGAAAGAAAGAAAGAAAGAAAGAAAGAAAGATGGATTAGGTAGAAAGAAAGAAAGAAAGAAAGAAAGAAAGAAAGAAAGAAAGAAAGAAAGAAAGAAAGAAAGAAAGAAAGAAAGAAAGATGGATTAGGTACAGTAGAAAGAAAGAAAAAAAGAAAGTAAGAAAGAAAGAAAGAAAGAAAAAGATTAGTCAGAAAGAAAGATGGATTTGAAAGAAAGAAAGAAAGAAAGAAAGAACTAGTTAGAAAGAAAGATGGATTTGAAAGGAAGAAAAAAGAAAGAAAGGATAAGTTAGAAATAAAGAAAGGATTAGTTAAAAAGAAAGATGGTTAGATAGATAGATAGATAGATAGATAGATAGATAGATAGATGCATAGATGCATAGATAGAGTCACACCTGTAGATAGAAACATAGATAGATACATAGATAGATACATAGATAGTTACATAGATAGTTACATAGATAGATCGTTTGGACACAGAAAGTCAAATAGTTAGACAGGCAGATGGAATGAAGAGGATAAAAGGAAGAGTAGAAAGGAGAAGAGATTAGGAAAGGAGAATAGGAGGACAGGAGGAGTAGAGGATTGGAGGAGGAGTAGAGGATTGGAGGAGGAGAAGAGAAGGGAAGAGGGAGGGAGAACAGGAGAAGTAGAAGCATAAATGCAACAAAAACTTGTAGTAGCCTTCAGAAAAGAGCTGAGTGACTGTCCACCAATCAGAACACAGGACCAATTAGGTGTGTCTCCCTTTGATCTTTGCTAATCAGCATCACCTGTGCAATCAGCTTTCCTATTTAGACAGAGGCCAAAATCGCTGAAACTTGGCCTCGAACAAACCTCCCTAGAGACAAAACTATAGGTTGTATCGGCGAAATGACCTGACCGTGAGCGAGACAAGGCCTTTGTGAACGATGTGATGTATTTTTTTTGTGGATAGAGTTGAAAAAAGGGACCATTTTGGCAAGTTAAAAAAGTGGTTCGTAATGCTCTGATCACAAAAGTTTGACCTGAATTTATAATTGATGCCAATGGAGGATTTTCTGTCACTCTTGTCCTTTGGAAGGACACAGAGACAAAACTATAAGTCCCAGGGATTTACTAAACACACGAGAGGAACCACAACAAAAATACCTACGTTTCAAGTATAATTTTATGCCCAAAGAGTGAAAATTGTGGCCAGGCCAGCGATTTAAAAATTATTTTTTAGCATTAGATTTCAAGCTGGCTCACTCTAGCTTATGACATCATGCACTCTAGCTCTGAACAGTCTCTCTCATTCACTCCCATTATAATTTCAGAAACGGCTTGAAAAACATCATGAGACTAAAGGAGAGATTGTGAAAAAAGTATAATAGATATCAAAAAGTTGAATACAACTTTAATAGCTTACAAATTTCTCTACATTTTAAAGTTTAAATGACAGAAATAGCTGAAAGTATGCAGAAGTTGTAGGCTTTGAAAGCAGAAGGAGCATAAAGCAGAATTTGAAAAATTCTCCATTGACTTCCATGTTAAAAAATATGCATAAAAAGATTAATAATTCAAAAAGTATAAAGGTTATAAAAAAGAAAAGTAATAGCACACATGTCCTTGAAAAGCTGCACATTTTGATACTTGAATGGTTTTTGTAGCACAAAGTGGAGAAGAGAAGAAAGCGACCGAAAAACGTACGGAAGAATACGGAATAATAATAATAAAGATTTGGATTTCAAGAGTGTGAATGCTTGAAGCATTCACACTAACTAGAACAATTGCATTTCCTGCGGAATATGCGTGTGAATGCTTCAAATGCTTAAATGAAATGTAGAAACTGCAAAATATTGCTAAACAAGCTGAAATGCAGAAACAAATGCAAAACATAGCAAAAATGCAACAAAAAAAGCTTAATTCAAATGCATTAATAAGCTGAAATGCAAAAAAAGATCCAAATAAATTGTAGAAAACTAAAGAGTTTAATTAGAGAGGTAGATAATTAGACACAGAGGTAAAGAAATAAAGGGGTAGAGAAAGAGACAGAGGTAGAGAAGTAAAGATAGATAGATAGATAGATAGATAGATAGATAGATAGATAGATAGATTATTAGAAAGAAAGAAAGAAAGAAAGAAAGAAAGAAAGAAAGAAAGAAAGATGGATTAGGTAGAAAGAAAGAAAGAAAGAAAGGAAGGAAGGAAGGAAGGAAGAAAGATTGATTAGGAAGAAAGAAAGAAAGAAAGAAAGAAAGAAAGAAAGAAAGAAAGAAAGAAAGAAAGAAAGAAAGAAAGATGGATTAGGTAGAAAGGAAGGAAGGAAGGAAGGAAGGAAGGAAGGATGAAAGAAAGAAAGAAAGAAAGAAAGAAAGAAAGAAAGAAAGAAAGAAAGAAAGGATTAGTAAGAAATATGAAAGAAAGAAAGATGGATTAGGTAGAAAGAAAGAAAGAAAGATGGATTAGGTAGAAAGAAAGAAAGATGGATTAGGTAGAAAGAAAGAAAGAAAGAAAGAAAGATTAGTCAGAAAGAAATATGGATTTGAAAGAAAGAAAGAAAGAAAGAAAGAAAGAAAGAAAGAAAGAAAGATGGATTAGGTAGAAAGAAAGAAAGAAAGAAAGAAAGAAAGAAAGAAAGAAAGAAAGAAAGAAAGAAAGAAAGATGGATTAGGTACAGTAGAAAGAAAGAAAAAAAGAAAGTAAGAAAGAAAGAAAGAAAGAAAAAGATTAGTCAGAAAGAAAGATGGATTTGAAAGAAAGAAAGAAAGAAAGAAAGAAAGAACTAGTTAGAAAGAAAGATGGATTTGAAAGGAAGAAAAAAGAAAGAAAGGATAAGTTAGAAATAAAGAAAGGATTAGTTAAAAAGAAAGATGGTTAGATAGATAGATAGATAGATAGATGCATAGATGCATAGATAGAGTCACACCTGTAGATAGAAACATAGATAGATACATAGATAGATACATAGATAGTTACATAGATAGTTACATAGATAGATCGTTTGGACACAGAAAGTCAAATAGTTAGACAGGCAGATGGAATGAAGAGGATAAAAGGAAGAGTAGAAAGGAGAAGAGATTAGGAAAGGAGAATAGGAGGACAGGAGGAGTAGAGGATTGGAGGAGGAGTAGAGGATTGGAGGAGGAGAAGAGAAGGGAAGAGGGAGGGAGAACAGGAGAAGTAGAAGCATAAATGCAACAAAAACTTGTAGTAGCCTTCAGAAAAGAGCTGAGTGACTGTCCACCAATCAGAACACAGGACCAATTAGGTGTGTCTCCCTTTGATCTTTGCTAATCAGCATCACCTGTGCAATCAGCTTTCCTATTTAGACAGAGGCCAAAATCGCTGAAACTTGGCCTCGAACAAACCTCCCTAGAGACAAAACTATAGGTTGTATCGGCGAAATGACCTGACCGTGAGCGAGACAAGGCCTTTGTGAACGATGTGATGTATTTTTTTTGTGGATAGAGTTGAAAAAAGGGACCATTTTGGCAAGTTAAAAAAGTGGTTCGTAATGCTCTGATCACAAAAGTTTGACCTGAATTTATAATTGATGCCAATGGAGGATTTTCTGTCACTCTTGTCCTTTGGAAGGACACAGAGACAAAACTATAAGTCCCAGGGATTTACTAAACACACGAGAGGAACCACAACAAAAATACCTACGTTTCAAGTATAATTTTATGCCCAAAGAGTGAAAATTGTGGCCAGGCCAGCGATTTAAAAATTATTTTTTAGCATTAGATTTCAAGCTGGCTCACTCTAGCTTATGACATCATGCACTCTAGCTCTGAACAGTCTCTCTCATTCACTCCCATTATAATTTCAGAAACGGCTTGAAAAACATCATGAGACTAAAGGAGAGATTGTGAAAAAAGTATAATAGATATCAAAAAGTTGAATACAACTTTAATAGCTTACAAATTTCTCTACATTTTAAAGTTTAAATGACAGAAATAGCTGAAAGTATGCAGAAGTTGTAGGCTTTGAAAGCAGAAGGAGCATAAAGCAGAATTTGAAAAATTCTCCATTGACTTCCATGTTAAAAAATATGCATAAAAAGATTAATAATTCAAAAAGTATAAAGGTTATAAAAAAGAAAAGTAATAGCACACATGTCCTTGAAAAGCTGCACATTTTGATACTTGAATGGTTTTTGTAGCACAAAGTGGAGAAGAGAAGAAAGCGACCGAAAAACGTACGGAAGAATACGGAATAATAATAATAAAGATTTGGATTTCAAGAGTGTGAATGCTTGAAGCATTCACACTAATAATAAAGATTTGGATTTCAAGAGTGTGAATGCTTGAAGCATTCACACTAACTAGAGTGTGGTACATTATTGCATACGAGGCAACAACCATGTCTGTACGATGTTCTGGTGCTGAGATATGGCTTATTCATGTGTTTGTATGGTTACTAGGGTACCCTATATGGTTGCTATGGTGTGATTATACAGTTTATGAGATAATATTTAAAGACTAGTTGACAGTCTGAGTCAAAAAAAGTTAAACTCCATGTTTCTTCTATTTTCTGGAGCTGAGAAATGGCTTGAATATGTGGTTTTATGGTTGCTAGGCTGCCCTAAGTGGTTGCTATGGCGTAAATATGAAGGTATTATGTCACTACTTATTAGCTGCTTGATTGGCCGAGTCAAAAGAGCCCAACCCCAAGTCTCTGTGACCTTCAGGTCAAAAGATATGATATAACAAATTTTGTGCCAATGTTAAGTCTATGGGAATTTTTTCGTCCGATTTATCGCCCGTTGAACGAACATCGTACAACCCATCACTTAGAAAAGTCATAGCACACCTCTCCTCAATGAGCCGGTCGAGTTGACACCTCATTCATGGGTTTATGACAAAAAATGCGGGAGGAGTAGCGTGCCGAAGTTTTGTCTAGGTGAATAGTAATCACAATACTAGAATGTACATTTCCAGAAGAAAATGTGAAGTGGTGCTGGCAGTGGCAAAATTCGCAGCTCGGTTTGCAAGGGTGTTGTACATTATTGCATACAAGGCAAGAACCATGTCTGTACGATGTTCTAGTGCTGAGATATGGCTCATTCATGTGTTTGTATTGTTACTAGGGTACTCTATATGGTTGCTATGGTGTGCTTACACAGTTTATTAGATGATATTAGAAGACTAGTTGACAGTCTGAGTCAAAAAAGCCGAACTCCACGTCTCTACGATTTTCTGGAGCTGAAATGTAGCTTGTAAATGTTGTTTTATGGTTGCTAGGGTGGCATAAGTGGTTGCTAGGGCGTGGCCATGAAGTTGTTATGCCCCTACTTATTGGCTGCTTGATTGGCCGAGTCAAAAGAGCCCAACCCCAAGTCTCTGTGACCTTCTAGTCAAAAGATATGATCTCACAAATGTTGTGCCAATGTTAAGTCTATGGGAATTTTTTCGTCCGATTTATCGCCCGCTGAACGAACATCGTACAATCGATCACTTAGAAAAGTCATAGCACACCTCTCCTCAATGAGCCGGTCGATTTGACACCTCATTCATGGGTCTACGACAAAAAATGCGGGATGAGTAGCGTGCCGAAGTTTTGTCTAGGTGAATAGTAATCACAATACTAGAATGTACATTTCCAGAAGAAAATGTGAAGTGGTGCTTGCAGTGGCAAAACTCACCACCCGGTTGCTAGGGTGTTCTGGGTGGTTGCTACGGTGTTCTGGGTGGTTGCTAGGCGGTTGTTAGGGTGTTCTGGGTGGTTGCTATGGTGTTCTGGGTGGTTGCTAGGGTATTCTGGGTGGTTGCTAGGGTATTCTGGGTGGTTGCTAGGGTGTTATGGGTGGTTGCTAGGGTGTTGCTAGGCGGTTGCTAGGGTGTTCTGAGTGGTTGCTAGGGTGTTGCTAGGGTGTTCTGGGTGGTTGCTAGGGTGTTGCTAGGCGGTTGCTAGGGTGTTCTGGGTGGTTGCTAGGGTGTTGCTAGGCGGTTGCTAGGGTGTTCTGGGTGGTTGCTATGGTGTTTCTAGGCGGTTGCTAGGGTGTTCTGGGTGGTTGCTTGGGTGTTGCTAGGCAGTTGCTAGGGTATTCTGAGTGGTTGCTAGGGTGTTGCTAGGGTGTTGCTAGGGTATTCTGGGTGGTTGCTAGGGTGTTCTGGGTGGTTGCTAGGCGGTTGCTAGGGTGTTCTGGGTGGTTGCTAGGGTGTTGCTAGGCGGTTGCTAGGGTGTTCTGGGTGGTTGCTAGGGTGTTGCTAGGCAGTTGCTAGGGTGTTCTGAGTGGTTGCTAGGGTGTTGCTAGGCGGTTGCTAGGGTATTCTGGGCGGTTGCTAGGGTGTTGCTAGGCGGTTGCTATGGTATTCTGGGTGGTTGCTAGGGTGTTGCTAGGCGGTTGCTAGGGTGTTCTAGGTGGTTGGTAGGGTGTTGCTAGGTGGTTGCTAGGGTATTCTGGGTGGTTGCTAGGGTGTTGCTAGGCGGTTGCTAGGGTATTCTGGGTGGTTGCTAGGGTGTTGCTAGGCGGTTGCTATGGTATTCTGGGTGGTTGCTAGGGTGTTGCTAGGCGGTTGCTAGGGTGTTCTGGGTGGTTGCTAGGTTGTTGCTAGGCAGTTGCTAGGGTGTTCGGGGTGGTTGCTATGGTGTTGCTAGGCGGTTGCTAGGGTGTTTTAGGTGGTTGCTATGGTATTCTGGATGGTTGCTATGGTGTTACTAGGTGGTTGGTAGTGTTCACATATGGTTACTATAGAGTTTTTATAATGTTCATGGCATGATTTAGCACTTAGCTAATCAATATTAGCATGTAGCTATTCACAGCTAGCATGTTTAGCATGTTGAAAGTCATGTGTGCTAGCATGAGTCAAAAGACCCAACCCCCATCGCGATACAATGTTCTGATGCTGAGATATAGCTGTTACAAAATGGTTGCTATGGTACTCTGTTTGGTTGCTAGGCAGTGGCTTGGCAGCTGCCAATCATGAAACTCCAAAGACTGCTTGTCAGTATGAATGATATAAACCAACCCCCATCTCTATACGATGTTCTGATGCAGAGATGTAGGTCTTGCAAAATGGTTGCTAGGGTACTCTGTTTGGTTGCTAGGGAGTGGCTTGGCAGCTGCCAATGATGAAACTCCAAAGGCTTCTTGTCAGTATGAATGATATAAACCAACTCCCATGCCTCTGTGACATTCAGAATGGACGATATTCCTCTTTGGATTTTGGTTGCTAAGGTGCTCGACAATGGTTGCTAGGGCGTGGCTAGGAAGTGTTGAGGTGATTCATGATTGGCTGTTTGCTGCCCCGAGTCAAACGAGACCACCCTCATGTTTCTATGACACTTCTGTCCAGAGATATCCCTTCGATCTCTTTCAATGGAAGTCTATGGGAGTTGTTGCTAAGGGTGCTCTAAATGGTTGCTAGGGCGTGGCTTGATAGCTTCACAATGATCCTGAGAGACTGATTGGTCGTCTGAGTAAAATGAGCCCGCCCCCTTGTCTCTACGACACTGTGATCCAGAGTTATGTTCAATATAAATGCGGTTTCTATGGTGTAGGACGGCCCATTTCATGGGCCGTCCTACACCATAGAAAGTCAATGGGGCAACTTTGGGCAGCTCCTGCCCCCCAGGGGTGCAACTTTTACCCCATTGTGTGGTATGTTCTTACAGAGCCTGTCAGCCTCTTCAAATGTGGTAAATTACACGTTTCTGCGACATCCTCGTTCCGAGCTACGACTCGTCAAAGTTTGACGCAATGTTAAGTCTATGGGATTTTTCGGCCGGTTTTTCGCCCCTGGGGCGAACATCGTACCCCCGATCCCTTAGAAAAGTCATAGCACACCATTCCCGAATAATCCGCACGATTTGACGCCTCATTCGTGGGTCTGTGACAAAAGCTGCGGGAGGAGTAGCGCGTCAAAAAGTGTCCAGAATAATAAGAATAATAATAATAACTAGAACAATTGCATTTCCTGCGGAATATGCGTGTGAATGCTTCAAATGCTTAAATGAAATGTAGAAACTGCAAAATATTGCTAAACAAGCTGAAATGCAGAAACAAATGCAAAACATAGCAAAAATGCAACAAAAAAAGCTTAATTCAAATGCATTAATAAGCTGAAATGCAAAAAAAGATCCAAATAAATTGTAGAAAACTAAAGAGTTTAATTAGAGAGGTAGATAATTAGACACAGAGGTAAAGAAATAAAGGGGTAGAGAAAGACAGAGCTGGAGAAGTAAAGGAGTACAAAAAAGAAAGGTAAATACAGATAGCTAGATAGATAGATAGATAGATAGATATATAGATAGATAGATAGATAGATAGATAGATAGATAGATAGATAGATAGATAGATAGATTATTAGAAAGAAAGAAAGAAAGAAAGAAAGAAAGAAAGAAAGAAAGATGGATTAGGTAGAAAGAAAGAAAGAAAGAAAGAAAGGAAGGAAGGAAGGAAGGAAGAAAGATTGATTAGGAAGAAAGAAAGAAAGAAAGAAAGAAAGAAAGAAAGAAAGAAAGAAAGAAAGAAAGAAAGAAAGAAAGATGGATTAGGTAGAAAGGAAGGAAGGAAGGAAGGAAGGAAGAAAGATTGATTAGGTAGAAAGAAAGAAAGAAAGAAAGAAAGAAAGAAAGAAAGAAAGAAAGAAAGAAAGAAAGAAAGAAAGAAAGGATTAGTAAGAAATATGAAAGAAAGAAAGATGGATTAGGTAGAAAGAAAGAAAGAAAGATGGATTAGGTAGAAAGAAAGAAAGATGGATTAGGTAGAAAGAAAGAAAGAAAGAAAGATTAGTCAGAAAGAAATATGGATTTGAAAGAAAGAAAGAAAGAAAGAAAGAAAGAAAGAAAGAAAGAAAGAAAGAAAGAAAGAAAGAAAGATGGATTAGGTAGAAAGAAAGAAAGAAAGAAAGAAAGAAAGAAAGAAAGAAAGAAAGAAAGAAAGAAAGAAAGAAAGATGGATTAGGTACAGTAGAAAGAAAGAAAAAAAGAAAGTAAGAAAGAAAGAAAGAAAGAAAAAGATTAGTCAGAAAGAAAGATGGATTTGAAAGAAAGAAAGAAAGAAAGAAAGAAAGAACTAGTTAGAAAGAAAGATGGATTTGAAAGGAAGAAAAAAGAAAGAAAGGATAAGTTAGAAATAAAGAAAGGATTAGTTAAAAAGAAAGATGGTTAGATAGATAGATAGATAGATAGATAGATAGATAGATAGATAGATAGATAGATAGATAGATAGATAGATAGATAGATAGATAGATAGATAGATGCATAGATGCATAGATAGAGTCACACCTGTAGATAGAAACATAGATAGATACATAGATAGATACATAGATAGTTACATAGATAGTTACATAGATAGATCGTTTGGACACAGAAAGTCAAATAGTTAGACAGGCAGATGGAATGAAGAGGATAAAAGGAAGAGTAGAAAGGAGAAGAGATTAGGAAAGGAGAATAGGAGGACAGGAGGAGTAGAGGATTGGAGGAGGAGTAGAGGATTGGAGGAGGAGAAGAGAAGGGAAGAGGGAGGGAGAACAGGAGAAGTAGAAGCATAAATGCAACAAAAACTTGTAGTAGCCTTCAGAAAAGAGCTGAGTGACTGTCCACCAATCAGAACACAGGACCAATTAGGTGTGTCTCCCTTTGATCTTTGCTAATCAGCATCACCTGTGCAATCAGCTTTCCTATTTAGACAGAGGCCAAAATCGCTGAAACTTGGCCTCGAACAAACCTCCCTAGAGACAAAACTATAGGTTGTATCGGCGAAATGACCTGACCGTGAGCGAGACAAGGCCTTTGTGAACGATGTGATGTATTTTTTTTGTGGATAGAGTTGAAAAAAGGGACCATTTTGGCAAGTTAAAAAAGTGGTTCGTAATGCTCTGATCACAAAAGTTTGACCTGAATTTATAATTGATGCCAATGGAGGATTTTCTGTCACTCTTGTCCTTTGGAAGGACACAGAGACAAAACTATAAGTCCCAGGGATTTACTAAACACACGAGAGGAACCACAACAAAAATACCTACGTTTCAAGTATAATTTTATGCCCAAAGAGTGAAAATTGTGGCCAGGCCAGCGATTTAAAAATTATTTTTTAGCATTAGATTTCAAGCTGGCTCACTCTAGCTTATGACATCATGCACTCTAGCTCTGAACAGTCTCTCTCATTCACTCCCATTATAATTTCAGAAACGGCTTGAAAAACATCATGAGACTAAAGGAGAGATTGTGAAAAAAGTATAATAGATATCAAAAAGTTGAATACAACTTTAATAGCTTACAAATTTCTCTACATTTTAAAGTTTAAATGACAGAAATAGCTGAAAGTATGCAGAAGTTGTAGGCTTTGAAAGCAGAAGGAGCATAAAGCAGAATTTGAAAAATTCTCCATTGACTTCCATGTTAAAAAATATGCATAAAAAGATTAATAATTCAAAAAGTATAAAGGTTATAAAAAAGAAAAGTAATAGCACACATGTCCTTGAAAAGCTGCACATTTTGATACTTGAATGGTTTTTGTAGCACAAAGTGGAGAAGAGAAGAAAGCGACCGAAAAACGTACGGAAGAATACGGAATAATAACTAGAACAATTGCATTTCCTGCGGAATATGCGTGTGAATGCTTCAAATGCTTAAATGAAATGTAGAAACTGCAAAATATTGCTAAACAAGCTGAAATGCAGAAACAAATGCAAAACATAGCAAAAATGCAACAAAAAAAGCTTAATTCAAATGCATTAATAAGCTGAAATGCAAAAAAAGATCCAAATAAATTGTAGAAAACTAAAGAGTTTAATTAGAGAGGTAGATAATTAGACACAGAGGTAAAGAAATAAAGGGGTAGAGAAAGACAGAGCTGGAGAAGTAAAGGAGTACAAAAAAGAAAGGTAAATACAGATAGCTAGATAGATAGATAGATAGATAGATAGATAGATAGATAGATAGATAGATAGATAGATAGATAATTAGAAAGAAAGAAAGAAAGAAAGAAAGATGGATTAGGTAGAAAGAAAGAAAGAAAGAAAGGAAGGAAGGAAGGAAGGAAGAAAGATTGATTAGGAAGAAAGAAAGAAAGAAAGAAGGAAAGAAAGAAAGAAAGAAAGAAAGAAAGAAAGAAAGATGGATTAGGTAGAAAGGAAGGAAGGAAGGAAGGAAGGAAGAAAGATTGATTAGGTAGAAAGAAAGAAAGAAAGAAAGAAAGAAAGAAAGAAAGAAAGAAAGAAAGAAAGGATTAGTAAGAAATATGAAAGAAAGAAAGATGGATTAGGTAGAAAGAAAGAAAGAAAGATGGATTAGGTAGAAAGAAAGAAAGATGGATTAGGTAGAAAGAAAGAAAGAAAGAAAGATTAGTCAGAAAGAAATATGGATTTGAAAGAAAGAAAGAAAGAAAGAAAGAAAGAAAGAAAGAAAGAAAGAAAGAAAGAAAGAAAGAAAGATGGATTAGGTACAGTAGAAAGAAAGAAAAAAAGAAAGTAAGAAAGAAAGAAAGAAAGAAAAAGATTAGTCAGAAAGAAAGATGGATTTGAAAGAAAGAAAGAAAGAAAGAAAGAAAGAAAGAACTAGTTAGAAAGAAAGATGGATTTGAAAGGAAGAAAAAAGAAAGAAAGGATAAGTTAGAAATAAAGAAAGGATTAGTTAAAAAGAAAGATGGTTAAATAGATAGATAGATAGATAGATAGATAGATAGATGCATAGATGCATAGATAGAGTCACACCTGTAGATAGAAACATAGATAGATACATAGATAGATACATAGATAGTTACATAGATAGTTACATAGATAGATCGTTTGGACACAGAAAGTCAAATAGTTAGACAGGCAGATGGAATGAAGAGGATAAAAGGAAGAGTAGAAAGGAGAAGAGATTAGGAAAGGAGAATAGGAGGACAGGAGGAGTAGAGGATTGGAGGAGGAGTAGAGGATTGGAGGAGGAGAAGAGAAGGGAAGAGGGAGGGAGAACAGGAGAAGTAGAAGCATAAATGCAACAAAAACTTGTAGTAGCCTTCAGAAAAGAGCTGAGTGACTGTCCACCAATCAGAACACAGGACCAATTAGGTGTGTCTCCCTTTGATCTTTGCTAATCAGCATCACCTGTGCAATCAGCTTTCCTATTTAGACAGAGGCCAAAATCGCTGAAACTTGGCCTCGAACAAACCTCCCTAGAGACAAAACTATAGGTTGTATCGGCGAAATGACCTGACCGTGAGCGAGACAAGGCCTTTGTGAACGATGTGATGTATTTTTTTTGTGGATAGAGTTGAAAAAAGGGACCATTTTGGCAAGTTAAAAAAGTGGTTCGTAATGCTCTGATCACAAAAGTTTGACCTGAATTTATAATTGATGCCAATGGAGGATTTTCTGTCACTCTTGTCCTTTGGAAGGACACAGAGACAAAACTATAAGTCCCAGGGATTTACTAAACACACGAGAGGAACCACAACAAAAATACCTACGTTTCAAGTATAATTTTATGCCCAAAGAGTGAAAATTGTGGCCAGGCCAGCGATTTAAAAATTATTTTTTAGCATTAGATTTCAAGCTGGCTCACTCTAGCTTATGACATCATGCACTCTAGCTCTGAACAGTCTCTCTCATTCACTCCCATTATAATTTCAGAAACGGCTTGAAAAACATCATGAGACTAAAGGAGAGATTGTGAAAAAAGTATAATAGATATCAAAAAGTTGAATACAACTTTAATAGCTTACAAATTTCTCTACATTTTAAAGTTTAAATGACAGAAATAGCTGAAAGTATGCAGAAGTTGTAGGCTTTGAAAGCAGAAGGAGCATAAAGCAGAATTTGAAAAATTCTCCATTGACTTCCATGTTAAAAAATATGCATAAAAAGATTAATAATTCAAAAAGTATAAAGGTTATAAAAAAGAAAAGTAATAGCACACATGTCCTTGAAAAGCTGCACATTTTGATACTTGAATGGTTTTTGTAGCACAAAGTGGAGAAGAGAAGAAAGCGACCGAAAAACGTACGGAAGAATACGGAATAATAATAATAAAGATTTGGATTTCAAGAGTGTGAATGCTTGAAGCATTCACACTAATAATAAAGATTTGGATTTCAAGAGTGTGAATGCTTGAAGCATTCACACTAACTAGAATGTACATTTCCAGAAGAAAATGTGAAGTGGTGCTTGCAGTGGCAAAATTCGCCGCTCGGTTGCTAGAGTGTGGTACATTATTGCATACGAGGCAACAACCATGTCTGTACGATGTTCTGGTGCTGAGATATGGCTTATTCATGTGTTTGTATGGTTACTAGGGTACCCTATATGGTTGCTATGGTGTGATTATACAGTTTATGAGATAATATTTAAAGACTAGTTGACAGTCTGAGTCAAAAAAAGTTAAACTCCATGTTTCTTCTATTTTCTGGAGCTGAGAAATGGCTTGAATATGTTGTTTTATGGTTGCTAGGCTGCCCTAAGTGGTTGCTAGGGCATAAATATGAAGTTATTATGTCACTACTTATTGGCTGCTTGATTGGCCGAGTCAAAAGAGCCCAACCCCAAGTCTCTGTGACCTTCAGGTCAAAAGATATGATATAACAAATTTTGTGCCAATGTTAAGTCTATGGGAATTTTTTCGTCCGATTTATCGCCCGGTGAACGAACATCGTACAACCGATCACTTAGAAAAGTCATAGCACACCTCTCCTCAATGAGCCGGTCGATTTGACACCTCATTCATGGGTCTACGACAAAAAATGCGGGAGGAGTAGCGTGCCGAAGTTTTGTCTAGGTGAATAGTAATCACAATACTAGAATGTACATTTCCAGAAGAAAATGTGAAGTGGTGCTTGCAGTGGCAAAATTCGCCGCTCAGTTGCTAGGGTGTTCTGGGTGGTTGCTAGGTGGTTGTTAGGGTATTCTGGGTGGTTGCTAAGGTGTTGCTAGGCGGTTGCTAGGGTGATCTGGCTGGTTGCTAGGGTGTTGCTAGGTGGTTGCTAGGGTGTTCTGGGTTGTTGCTAGGGTGTTGCTAGGCGGTTGCTAGGGTGTTCTGGGTGGTTGCTAGGGTGTTGCTAGGTGGTTGCTAGGGTGTTCTTGGTGGTTGCTAGGGTGTTGCTAGATGGTTGCTAGGGTGTTCTGGGTGGTTGCTAGGGCGTTGCTAGGTGGTTGCTAGGGTATTCTGGGTGGTTGCTAGGGTGTTGCTAGGCGGTTGCTAGGGTATTCTGGGTGGTTGCTAGGGTGTTGCTAGGCGGTTGCTATGGTATTCTGGGTGGTTGCTAGGGTGTTGCTAGGCAGTTGCTAGGGTGTTCTGGGTGGTTGCTAGGGTGTTGCTAGGCAGTTGCTAGGGTGTTCTGGGTGGTTGCTATGGTGTTACTAGGTGGTTGGTAGTGTTCACATATGGTTACTATAGAGTTTTTATAATGTTAATGGCATGATTTAGCACTTAGCTAATCAATATTAGCATGTAGCTATTCACAGCTAGCATGTTTAGCATGTTGAAAGTCTTGTGTGCTAGCATGAGTCAAAAGACCCAACCCCCATCGCGATACAATGTTCTGATGCTGAGATATAGCTGTTACAAAATGGTTGCTAGGGTACTCTGTTTGGTTGCTATGGAGTGGCTTGGCAGCTGCCAATCATGAAACTCCAAAGGCTGCTTGTCAGTATGAATGATATAAACCAACCCCCATCTCTATACGATGTTCTGATACAGAGATGTAGGTCTTGCAAAATGGTTGCTAGGGTACTCTGTTTGGTTGCTAGGGAGTGGCTTGGCAGCTGCCAATGATGAAACTCCAAAGGCTGCTTGTCACTATGAATGATATAAACCAACTCCCGTGCCTCTGTGACATTCAGAATGGACGATATTCCTCTTTGGATTTTGGTTGCTAAGGTGCTCGACAATGGTTGCTAGGGCGTGGCTAGGAAGTGTTGAGGTGATTCATGATTGGCTGTTTGCTGCCCCGAGTCAAACGAGACCACCCTCATGTTTCTATGACAATTAAGTCCAGAGATATCCCTTCGATCGCTTTCAATGGAAGTCTATGGGAGTTGTTGCTAAGGGTGCTCTAAATGGTTGCTAGGGCGTGGCTTAATAGCTTCACAATGATCCTGAGAGACTGATTGGTCGTCTGAGTAAAATGAGCCCGCCCCCTTGTCTCTACGACACTGTGATCCAGAGTTATGTTCAATATAAATGCGGTTTCTATGGTGTAGGACGGCCCATTTCATGGGCCGTCCTACACCATAGAAAGTCAATGGGGCAACTTTGGGCAGCTCCTGCCCCCCAGGGGTGCAACTTTTACCCCATTGTGTGGTATGTTCTTACAGAGCCTGTCAGCCTATTCAAATGTGGTAAATTACACGTTTCTGCGACATCCTCGTTCCGAGCTACGACTCGTCAAAGTTTGACGCAATGTTAAGTCTATGGGATTTTTCGGCCGGTTTTTCGCCCCTGGGGCGAACATCGTACCCCCGATCCCTTAGAAAAGTCATAGCACACCATTCCCGAATAATCCGCACGATTTGACGCCTCATTCGTGGGTCTGTGACAAAAGCTGCGGGAGGAGTAGCGCGTCAAAAAGTGTCCAGAATAATAAGAATAATAATAATAATAACTAGAACAATTGCATTTCCTGCGGAATATGCGTGTGAATGCTTCAAATGCTTAAATGAAATGTAGAAACTGCAAAATATTGCTAAACAAGCTGAAATGCAGAAACAAATGCAAAACATAGCAAAAATGCAACAAAAAAAGCTTAATTCAAATGCATTAATAAGCTGAAATGCAAAAAAAGATCCAAATAAATTGTAGAAAACTAAAGAGTTTAATTAGAGAGGTAGATAATTAGACACAGAGGTAAAGAAATAAAGGGGTAGAGAAAGACAGAGCTGGAGAAGTAAAGGAGTACAAAAAAGAAAGGTAAATACAGATAGCTAGATAGATAGATAGATAGATAGATATATAGATAGATAGATAGATAGATAGATAGATAGATAGATAGATAGATAGATAGATAGATAGATTATTAGAAAGAAAGAAAGAAAGAAAGAAAGAAAGAAAGAAAGAAAGATGGATTAGGTAGAAAGAAAGAAAGAAAGAAAGGAAGGAAGGAAGGAAGGAAGGAAGAAAGATTGATTAGGAAGAAAGAAAGAAAGAAAGAAAGAAAGAAAGAAAGAAAGAAAGAAAGAAAGAAAGAAAGAAAGAAAGAAAGATGGATTAGGTAGAAAGGAAGGAAGGAAGGAAGGAAGGAAGGAAGGAAGAAAGATTGATTAGGTAGAAAGAAAGAAAGAAAGAAAGAAAGAAAGAAAGAAAGAAAGAAAGGATTAGTAAGAAATATGAAAGAAAGAAAGATGGATTAGGTAGAAAGAAAGAAAGAAAGATGGATTAGGTAGAAAGAAAGAAAGATGGATTAGGTAGAAAGAAAGAAAGAAAGAAAGAAAGATTAGTCAGAAAGAAATATGGATTTGAAAGAAAGAAAGAAAGAAAGAAAGAAAGAAAGAAAGAAAGAAAGAAAGAAAGATGGATTAGGTAGAAAGAAAGAAAGAAAGAAAGAAAGAAAGAAAGAAAGAAAGAAAGAAAGAAAGAAAGAAAGAAAGATGGATTAGGTACAGTAGAAAGAAAGAAAAAAAGAAAGTAAGAAAGAAAGAAAGAAAGAAAAAGATTAGTCAGAAAGAAAGATGGATTTGAAAGAAAGAAAGAAAGAAAGAAAGAAAGAACTAGTTAGAAAGAAAGATGGATTTGAAAGGAAGAAAAAAGAAAGAAAGGATAAGTTAGAAATAAAGAAAGGATTAGTTAAAAAGAAAGATGGTTAGATAGATAGATAGATAGATAGATAGATAGATAGATAGATAGATAGATAGATAGATAGATAGATGCATAGATGCATAGATAGAGTCACACCTGTAGATAGAAACATAGATAGATACATAGATAGATACATAGATAGTTACATAGATAGTTACATAGATAGATCGTTTGGACACAGAAAGTCAAATAGTTAGACAGGCAGATGGAATGAAGAGGATAAAAGGAAGAGTAGAAAGGAGAAGAGATTAGGAAAGGAGAATAGGAGGACAGGAGGAGTAGAGGATTGGAGGAGGAGTAGAGGATTGGAGGAGGAGAAGAGAAGGGAAGAGGGAGGGAGAACAGGAGAAGTAGAAGCATAAATGCAACAAAAACTTGTAGTAGCCTTCAGAAAAGAGCTGAGTGACTGTCCACCAATCAGAACACAGGACCAATTAGGTGTGTCTCCCTTTGATCTTTGCTAATCAGCATCACCTGTGCAATCAGCTTTCCTATTTAGACAGAGGCCAAAATCGCTGAAACTTGGCCTCGAACAAACCTCCCTAGAGACAAAACTATAGGTTGTATCGGCGAAATGACCTGACCGTGAGCGAGACAAGGCCTTTGTGAACGATGTGATGTATTTTTTTTGTGGATAGAGTTGAAAAAAGGGACCATTTTGGCAAGTTAAAAAAGTGGTTCGTAATGCTCTGATCACAAAAGTTTGACCTGAATTTATAATTGATGCCAATGGAGGATTTTCTGTCACTCTTGTCCTTTGGAAGGACACAGAGACAAAACTATAAGTCCCAGGGATTTACTAAACACACGAGAGGAACCACAACAAAAATACCTACGTTTCAAGTATAATTTTATGCCCAAAGAGTGAAAATTGTGGCCAGGCCAGCGATTTAAAAATTATTTTTTAGCATTAGATTTCAAGCTGGCTCACTCTAGCTTATGACATCATGCACTCTAGCTCTGAACAGTCTCTCTCATTCACTCCCATTATAATTTCAGAAACGGCTTGAAAAACATCATGAGACTAAAGGAGAGATTGTGAAAAAAGTATAATAGATATCAAAAAGTTGAATACAACTTTAATAGCTTACAAATTTCTCTACATTTTAAAGTTTAAATGACAGAAATAGCTGAAAGTATGCAGAAGTTGTAGGCTTTGAAAGCAGAAGGAGCATAAAGCAGAATTTGAAAAATTCTCCATTGACTTCCATGTTAAAAAATATGCATAAAAAGATTAATAATTCAAAAAGTATAAAGGTTATAAAAAAGAAAAGTAATAGCACACATGTCCTTGAAAAGCTGCACATTTTGATACTTGAATGGTTTTTGTAGCACAAAGTGGAGAAGAGAAGAAAGCGACCGAAAAACGTACGGAAGAATACGGAATAATAATAATAAAGATTTGGATTTCAAGAGTGTGAATGCTTGAAGCATTCACACTAATAATAATAAGTATGCAAGAGAACACTAGTGTTGCTTTGCCTATGGCAAGCACCACTAACTAGAATGTACATTTCCAGAAGAAAATGTGAAGTGGTGCTTGCAGTGGCAAAATTCGCCGCTCGGTTGCTAGAGTGTGGTACATTATTGCATACGAGGCAACAACCATGTCTGTACGATGTTCTGGTGCTGAGATATGGCTTATTCATGTGTTTGTATGGTTACTAGGGTACCCTATATGGTTGCTATGGTGTGATTATACAGTTTATGAGATAATATTTAAAGATTAGTTGACAGTCTGAGTCAAAAAAAGTTAAACTCCATGTTTCTTCTATTTTCTGGAGCTGAGAAATGGCTTGAATATGTTGTTTTATGGTTGCTAGGCTGCCCTAAGTGGTTGCTAGGGCATAAATATAAGGTTATTATGTCACTACTTATTGGCTGCTTGATTGGCCGAGTCAAAAGAGCCCAACCCCAAGTCTCTGTGACCTTCAGGTCAAAAGATATGATATAACAAATTTTGTGCCAATGTTAAGTCTATGGGAATTTTTTCGTCCGATTTATCGCCCGGTGAACGAACATCGTACAACCGATCACTTAGAAAAGTCATAGCACACCTTTCCTCAATGAGCCGGTCGATTTGACACCTCATTCATGGGTCTACGACAAAAAATGCGGGAGGAGTAGCGTGCCGAAGTTTTGTCTAGGTGAATAGTAATCACAATACTAGAACAATTGCATTTCCTGCGGAATATGCGTGTGAATGCTTCAAATGCTTAAATGAAATGTAGAAACTGCAAAATATTGCTAAACAAGCTGAAATGCAGAAACAAATGCAAAACATAGCAAAAATGCAACAAAAAAAGCTTAATTCAAATGCATTAATAAGCTGAAATGCAAAAAAAGATCCAAATAAATTGTAGAAAACTAAAGAGTTTAATTAGAGAGGTAGATAATTAGACACAGAGGTAAAGAAATAAAGGGGTAGAGAAAGACAGAGCTGGAGAAGTAAAGGAGTACAAAAAAGAAAGGTAAATACAGATAGCTAGATAGATAGATAGATAGATAGATAGATAGATAGATAGATTATTAGAAAGAAAGAAAGAAAGAAAGAAAGAAAGAAAGATGGATTAGGTAGAAAGAAAGAAAGGAAGGAAGGAAGGAAGGAAGAAAGATTGATTAGGAAGAAAGAAAGAAAGAAAGAAAGAAAGAAAGAAAGAAAGAAAGAAAGAAAGAAAGAAAGAAAGAAAGAAAGAAAGAAAGATGGATTAGGTAGAAAGGAAGGAAGGAAGGAAGGAAGGAAGAAAGATTGATTAGGTAGAAAGAAAGAAAGAAAGAAAGAAAGAAAGAAAGAAAGAAAGAAAGAAAGGATTAGTAAGAAATATGAAAGAAAGAAAGATGGATTAGGTAGAAAGAAAGAAAGAAAGATGGATTAGGTAGAAAGAAAGAAAGATGGATTAGGTAGAAAGAAAGAAAGAAAGAAAGATTAGTCAGAAAGAAATATGGATTTGAAAGAAAGAAAGAAAGAAAGAAAGAAAGAAAGAAAGAAAGAAAGAAAGAAAGAAAGAAAGAAAGAAAGAAAGAAAGAAAGATGGATTAGGTAGAAAGAAAGAAAGAAAGAAAGAAAGAAAGAAAGAAAGAAAGAAAGAAATATGGATTAGGTACAGTAGAAAGAAAGAAAAAAAGAAAGTAAGAAAGAAAGAAAGAAAGAAAAAGATTAGTCAGAAAGAAAGATGGATTTGAAAGAAAGAAAGAAAGAAAGAAAGAAAGAACTAGTTAGAAAGAAAGATGGATTTGAAAGGAAGAAAAAAGAAAGAAAGGATAAGTTAGAAATAAAGAAAGGATTAGTTAAAAAGAAAGATGGTTAGATAGATAGATAGATAGATAGATAGATAGATAGATAGATAGATAGATAGATAGATAGATAGATAGATAGATGCATAGATGCATAGATAGAGTCACACCTGTAGATAGAAACATAGATAGATACATAGATAGATACATAGATAGTTACATAGATAGTTACATAGATAGATCGTTTGGACACAGAAAGTCAAATAGTTAGACAGGCAGATGGAATGAAGAGGATAAAAGGAAGAGTAGAAAGGAGAAGAGATTAGGAAAGGAGAATAGGAGGACAGGAGGAGTAGAGGATTGGAGGAGGAGTAGAGGATTGGAGGAGGAGAAGAGAAGGGAAGAGGGAGGGAGAACAGGAGAAGTAGAAGCATAAATGCAACAAAAACTTGTAGTAGCCTTCAGAAAAGAGCTGAGTGACTGTCCACCAATCAGAACACAGGACCAATTAGGTGTGTCTCCCTTTGATCTTTGCTAATCAGCATCACCTGTGCAATCAGCTTTCCTATTTAGACAGAGGCCAAAATCGCTGAAACTTGGCCTCGAACAAACCTCCCTAGAGACAAAACTATAGGTTGTATCGGCGAAATGACCTGACCGTGAGCGAGACAAGGCCTTTGTGAACGATGTGATGTATTTTTTTTGTGGATAGAGTTGAAAAAAGGGACCATTTTGGCAAGTTAAAAAAGTGGTTCGTAATGCTCTGATCACAAAAGTTTGACCTGAATTTATAATTGATGCCAATGGAGGATTTTCTGTCACTCTTGTCCTTTGGAAGGACACAGAGACAAAACTATAAGTCCCAGGGATTTACTAAACACACGAGAGGAACCACAACAAAAATACCTACGTTTCAAGTATAATTTTATGCCCAAAGAGTGAAAATTGTGGCCAGGCCAGCGATTTAAAAATTATTTTTTAGCATTAGATTTCAAGCTGGCTCACTCTAGCTTATGACATCATGCACTCTAGCTCTGAACAGTCTCTCTCATTCACTCCCATTATAATTTCAGAAACGGCTTGAAAAACATCATGAGACTAAAGGAGAGATTGTGAAAAAAGTATAATAGATATCAAAAAGTTGAATACAACTTTAATAGCTTACAAATTTCTCTACATTTTAAAGTTTAAATGACAGAAATAGCTGAAAGTATGCAGAAGTTGTAGGCTTTGAAAGCAGAAGGAGCATAAAGCAGAATTTGAAAAATTCTCCATTGACTTCCATGTTAAAAAATATGCATAAAAAGATTAATAATTCAAAAAGTATAAAGGTTATAAAAAAGAAAAGTAATAGCACACATGTCCTTGAAAAGCTGCACATTTTGATACTTGAATGGTTTTTGTAGCACAAAGTGGAGAAGAGAAGAAAGCGACCGAAAAACGTACGGAAGAATACGGAATAATAATAATAAAGATTTGGATTTCAAGAGTGTGAATGCTTGAAGCATTCACACTAACTAGAATGTACATTTCCAGAAGAAAATGTGAAGTGGTGCTTGCAGTGGCAAAATTCGCCGCTCGGTTGCAAGGGTTTTGTACATTATTGCATACAAGCCAAGAACCATGTCTGTACGATGTTCTAGTGCTGAGATATGGCTTATTCATGTGTTTGTATGGTTACTAGGGTACCCTATATGGTTGCTATGGTGTGCTTATACAGTTTATTAGATGATATTAGAAGACTAGTTGACAGTCTGAGTCAAAAAAGCCGAACTCCACGTCTCTTCTATTTTCTGGAGCTGAAATATAGCTTGTAAATGTTGTTTTATGGTTGCTAGGGTGGCATAAGTGGTTGCTAGGGCGTGGCCATGAAGTTGTTATGCCCCTACTTATTGGCTGCTTGATTGGCCGAGTCAAAAGAGCCCAACCCCAAGTCTCTATGACCTTCTAGTCAAAAGATATGATCTCACAAATGTTGTGCCAATGTTAAGTCTATGGGAATTTTTTCGTCCGATTTATCGCCCG
Source organism: Tiaroga cobitis (assembly GCA_030578255.1). Classification (NCBI taxonomy): domain Eukaryota; kingdom Metazoa; phylum Chordata; class Actinopteri; order Cypriniformes; family Leuciscidae; genus Tiaroga; species Tiaroga cobitis. The sequence continues at coordinate 5,294,948 of CM060612.1, forward strand.
CTGAACGAACATCGTACAACCGATCACTTAGAAAAGTCATAGCACACCTCTCCTCAATGAGCCGGTCGATTTGACACCTCATTCATGGGTCTACGACAAAAAATGCGGGAGGAGTAGCGTGCCGAAGTTTTGTCTAGGTGAATAGTAATCACAATACTAGAATGTACATTTCCAGAAGAAAATGTGAAGTGGTGCTTGCAGTGGCAAAATTCGCCGCTCGGTTGCTAGAGTGTGGTACATGATTGCATACGAGACAACAAACACGTCTGTATGATGTTCTGGTGGTGAGATATGGCTTATTCATGTGTTTGTATGGTTACTAGGTTACCCTATATGGTTGCTATGGTGTGCTTATACAGTTTATTAGATGATATTAGAAGACTAGTTAACAGTCCGAGTCAAAAAAGCCGAACTCCACGTCTCTATGATTTTCTGGAGCTGAAATATAGCTTGTAAATGTTGTTTTATGGTTGCTAGGGTGGCATAAGTGGTTGCTAAGGCATGGCCATGAATTTGTTATGCCCCTACTTATTGGCTGCTTGATTGGCCGAGTCAAAAGAGCCCAACCCCAAGTCTCTGTGACCTTCAGGTCAAAAGATATGATCTCACAAATGTTGTGCCAATGTTAAGTCTATGGGAATTTTTTCGTCCGATTTATCGCCCGCTGAACGAACATCGTACAACTGATCACTTAGAAAAGTCATAGCACACCTCTCCTCAATGAGCCGGTCGATTTGACACCTCATTCATGGGTCTACGACAAAAAATGCGGGAGGAGTAGCGTGCCGAAGTTTTGTCTAGGTGAATAGTAATCACAATACTAGAATGTACATTTCCAGAAGAAAATGTGAAGTGGTGCTTGCAGTGGCAAAATTCGCAGTTCGGTTGCTAGGGTGATCTGGGTGGTTGCTACGGTGTTCTGGGTGGTTGCTAGGCGGTTGTTAGGGTATTCTGGGTGGTTGCTATGGTGTTGTTAGGTGTTTGCTAGGGTATTCTGGGTGGTTGCTAAGGTGTTCTGGGTGGTTGCTAGGGTGTTCTGGGTGGTTGCTAGGGTGTTGCTAGACGGTTGCTAGGGTGGTTGGGGTGGTTGCTAGGGTGTTGCTAGGCGGTTGCTAGGGTGTTCTGGGTGGTTGCTAGGGTGTTGCTAGGTGGTTGCTAGGGTGTTCTGGGTGGTTGCTAGGTGGTTGCTAGGGTGTTCTGGGTGGTTGCTAGGGTGTTGCTATGGTGTTCCGGGTGGTTGCTAGGGTGTTGCTAGGTGGTTGCTAGGGTGTTCTGGGTGGTTGCTAGGGTGTTGCTAGGTGGTTGCTAGGGTGTTCTGGGTGGTTGCTAGGGTGTTGCTAGGTGGTTGCTAGGGTGTTCTGGGTGGTTGCTAGGGTGTTGCTAGGCGGTTGCTAGGGTGTTCTGGGTAGTTGCTAGGGTGTTGCTAGGCAGTTGCTAGGGTGTTCTGGGTGGTTGCTATGGTGCTGCTAGGCGGTTGCTAGGGTGTTTTGGGTGGTTGCTAGGATGTTTCAGGTGGTTGCTATGGTATTCTGGATGGTTGCTATGGTGTTACTAGGTGGTTGGTAGTGTTCATCTATGGTTACTATAGAGTTTTTATAATGTTCATGGCATGATTTAGCACTTAGCTAATCAATATTAGCATGTAGCTATTCACAGCTAGCATGTTTAGCATGTTGAAAGTAATGTGTGCTAGCATGAGTCAAAAGACCCAACCCCCATCGCGATACAATGTTCTGATGCTGAGATATAGCTGTTACAAAATGGTTGCTAGGGTACTCTGTTTGGTTGCTAGGGAGTGGCTTGGCAGCTGCCAATCATGAAACTCCAAAGGCTGCTTGTCAGTATGAATGATATAAACCAACCCCCATCTCTATACGATGTTCTGATGCAGAGATGTAGGTCTTGCAAAATGGTTGCTAGGGTACTCTGTTTGGTTGCTAGGGAGTGGCTTGGCAGCTGCCAATGATGAAACTCCAAAGGCTTCTTGTCAGTACGAATGATATAAACCAACTCCCATGCCTCTGTGACATTCAGAATGGACGATATTCCTCTTTGGATTTTGGTTGCTAAGGTGCTCGACAATGGTTGCTAGGGCGTGGCTAGGAAGTGTTGAGGTGATTCATGATTGGCTGTTTGCTGCCCCGAGTCAAACGAGACCACCCTCATGTTTCTATGACACTTCTATCCGGAGATATCCCTTCGATCTCTTTCAATGGAAGTCTATGGGAGTTGTTGCTAAGGGTGCTCTAAATGGTTGCTAGGGCGTGGCTTAATAGCTTCACAATGATCCTGAGAGACTGATTGGTCGTCCGAGTAAAATGAGCCCGCCCCCTTGTCTCTACGACACTGTGATCCAGAGTTATGTTCAATATAAATGCGGTTTCTATGGTGTAGGACGGCCCATTTCATGGGCCGTCCTACACCATAGTAAGTCAATGGGGCAACTTTGGGCAGCTCCTGCCCCCCAGGGGTGCAACTTTTACCCCATTGTGTGGTATGTTCTTACAGAGCCTGTCAGCCTCTTCAAATGTGGCAAATTTCACGTTTCTGCGACATCCTCGTTCCGAGCTACGACTCGTCAAAGTTTGACGCAATGTTAAGTCTATGGGATTTTTCGGCCGGTTTTTCGCCCCTGGGGCGAACATCGTACCCCCGATCCCTTAGAAAAGTCATAGCACACCATTCCCGAATAATCCGCACGATTTGACGCCTCATTCGTGGGTCTGTGACAAAAGCTGCGGGAGGAGTAGCGCGTCAAAAAGTGTCCAGAATAATAAGAATAATAATAATAATAATAACTAGAAAAAGTTCGTCGAGACAAACTTTAAGTTGGCTTGTGAAAGTTTGGAACAGAAAGTTTGAAGAAGTTTAAATTAGTTTGAAAATTTAAATTAGTTTGAAATTTAAAGTAGTTTAAAGTTTAAATTAGTTTGAATTTTAAAGTAGTTTGAATTTTAATTTAGTTTAAAGTTTAAAGTAGTTTGAAGTTTAAATTAGTTTAAAGTTTAAAGTATAGTTTGAAGTAATTTAAAGTTGCTACAGTGTTTCTAGTGGGTTGCTATGGTGTTCTGGGTGGTTGTTAGGCAGTTGCTAGGGTGTTCTGGGTGGTTGCTAGGGTGTTCTGGTTGGTTGTTAGGTGGTTGCTAGGGTGTTCTGGGTGGTTGCTAGGGTGTTCTGGTTGGTTGTTAGGTGGTTGCTAGGGTGTTCTGGGTGGTTGCTATGGTGTTCTGGGTGGTTGCAAGGCAGTTGCTAGGGTGTTCTGGGTGGTTGCTATGGTGTTGCTAGGGTGTTCTAAGGTATTTTGGGTGGTTGCTAGGGTGTTCTGGGTGGTTGCTAGGGTGTTCTGGGTGGTCGCTAGGCGGTTGCTAAGGTATTTTGAGTGGTTGCTAGGGTGTTCTGGGTGGTTGCTATAGTGTTGCTAGGATGTTCTAAGGTATTTTGGGTGGTTGCTAGGGTGTTGTTAGGGTGTTCTAAGGTATTTTGTTTGGTTGCTATGGTGTTGCTAGGGTGTTCTGAGGTATTTTGGGTGGTTGCTAGGTAGTTGCTAGGGTGTTCTGGGTGGTTGTTAGGCGGTTGCTAGGGTGTTCTAGGTGGTTGCTATGGTGTTCTGGGTGGTTGCTAGGGTGTTCTGGGTGGTTGCTAGGGTGTTGCTAGGCGGTTGCTAGGGTGTTCTGGGTGGTTGCTAGGGTGTTGCTAGGCGGTTGCTAGGGTATTCTGGGTGGTTGCTAGGGTGTTGCTAGGCGGTTGCTAGGGTATTCTGGGTGGTTGCTAGGGTGTTCTGGGTGGTTGCTAGGGTGTTGCTAGGGTGTTCTGGGTGGTTGCTATGGTGTTGCTAGGCGGTTGCTAGTGTGTTTTAGGTGGTTGCTATGGTATTCTGGGTGGTTGCTATGGTGTTACTAGGTGGTTGGTAGTGTTCATCTATGGTTACTATAGAGTTTTTATAATGTTCATGGCATGATTTAGCACTTAGCTAATCAATATTAGCATGTAGCTATTCACAGCTAGCATGTTAAGCATGTTGAAAGTCCTGTGTGCTAGCATGAGGCAAAAGACTCAACCCCTATCGCGATACAATGTTCTGATGCTGAGATATAGCTGTTACAAAATGGTTGCTAGGGTACTCTGTTTGGTTGCTAGGGAGTGGCTTTGCTGCTGTCAATCATGAAACTCCAAAGGCTGCTTGTCAGTATGAATGATATAAACCAACCCCCATCTCTATACCATGTTCTGATGCAGAGATGTAGGTCTTGCAAAATGGTTGCTAGGGTACTCTGTTTGGTTGCTAGGGAGTGGCTTGGCAGCTGCCAATCATGAAACTCCAAAGGCTGCTTGTCAGTATGAATGATATAAACCAATTCCCATGCCTCTGTGACATTCAGAATGGACGATATTCCTCTTTGGATTTTGGTTGCTAAGGTGCTCGACAACGGTTGCTAGGGCGTGGCTAGGAAGTGTTGAGGTGATTCATGATTGGCTGTTTGCTGCCCCGAGTCAAACGAGACCACCCTCATGTTTCTATGACACTTCTATCCGGAGATATCCCTTTGATCTCTTTCAATGGAAGTCTATGGGAGTTGTTGCTAAGGGTGCTCTAAATGGTTGCTAGGGCGTGGCTTAATAGCTTCACAATGATCCTGAGAGACTGATTGGTTGTCCGAGTAAAATGAGCCCGCCCCCTTGTCTCTACGACACTGTGATCCAGAGTTATGTTCAATATAAATGCGGTTTCTATGGTGTAGGACAGCCCATTTCATGGGCCGTCCTACACCATAGTAAGTCAATGGGGCAACTTTGGGCAGCTCCTGCCCCCCAGGGGTGCAACTTTTACCCCATTGTGAGGTATGTTCTTACAGAGCCTGCCAGCCTCATCAAATGTGGTAAATTACAAGTTTCTGAGAAATCATCGGTCAGTGCTACGTGTCGTCAAAGTTTGTGGCAGTGTTAAGTCTATGGGATTTTTTTACCTAATTATTTGCCCCTGGGGCGAACACCGTACCCCCGATCGCTAAGAAAAGTCACAGCACACCTCTCCTCAATAATCCGCACAATTTGACGCCTCAATCAGGGGTGTGTGATGTCGGCGTGTATTTTTTAACAGATAATTACTGTGGAGTTTTTATTTGGAGTTTTTATAGAGTTTTTATAGAGTTTTTATAGAGTTTTTATAGAGTTTTTATAGAGTTATTTAGTATGGCACGAGGCCTGAGGCCTCGTGCCTATCGCCCACGGTTGCTAGGGTGCTGTAACTGGTTGCTATGGTGTGGCTTTGAAGATTTAGGGCCATTACTTATTGGCTGCTTGATAAAATAAATCCTCCTAGGGAGAGAGAGAGGTCTGCCTGACAGCAGGGCTGTCAGGCCCTTTTGTGTCTGTGTGAAAATGACAGTTGGGATTTGAATTTTTGAAAGTTCCGCAATGTTAAGTCAATGGGAGTTTTTTCCGAGTTTGATCGCAGTTTTTAGGAAAACCGTAAGTCCGATCAGTTAGAAAAGATATAGCAACTCGAGTCAGAACAGTTTGAGTGTCCGTGCCGAGTTTGGAGTATGTGGAGTTAAAGCTCTAGGAGGAGTTAGAGTTTGAAATTTTAGTCTCAGAAAAAGAATAATAATAATAATAACTAGAAAAAGTTCGTCGAGACAAACTTTAAGTTGGCTTGTGAAAGTTTGGACCGCAAAGTTTGAAGAAGTTTAAAGTAGTTTGAAGTTTAAATTAGTTTAAAGTTTAAATTAGTTTGAAGTTTAAATTAGTTTAAAGTAGTTTATAGTTTAACTTAGTTTAAAGTTTAAAATAGTTTAAATTAATTTGAAGTTTAAATTAGTTTGAAAATGTAAATTAGTTTGAAATTTAAAGTAGTTTAAAGTTTAAATTAGTTTGAATTTTAAAGTAGTTTGAATTTTAATTTAGTTTAAAGTTTAAAGTAGTTTGAAGTTTAAATTAGTTTAAAGTTTAAAGTATAGTTTGAAGTAATTTAAAGTTGCTACAGTGTTTCTAGTGGGTTGCTATGGTGTTCTGGGTGGTTGTTAGGCAGTTGCTAGGGTGTTCTGGGTGGTTGCTAGGGTGTTCTGGTTGGTTGTTAGGTGGTTGCTAGGGTGTTCTGGGTGGTTGCTATGGTGTTCTGGGTGGTTGCAAGGCAGTTGCTAGGGTGTTCTGGGTGGTTGCTATGGTGTTGCTAGGGTGTTCTAAGGTATTTTGGGTGGTTGCTAGGGTGTTCTGGGTGGTTGCTATGGTGTTGCTAGGATGTTTTAAGGTATTTTGGGTGGTTGCTAGGGTGTTCTGGGTGGTTGCTATAGTGTTGCTAGGATGTTCTAAGGTATTTTGGGTGGTTGCTAGGGTGTTGTTAGGGTGTTCTAAGGTATTTTGTTTGGTTGCTATGGTGTTGCTAGGGTGTTCTAAGGTATTTTGGGTGGTTGCTAGGTAGTTGCTAGGGTGTTCTGGGTGGTTGTTAGGCGGTTGCTAGGGTGTTCTAGGTGGTTGCTATGGTGTTCTGGGTGGTTGCTAGGGTGTTCTGGGTGGTTGCTAGGGTGTTGCTAGGCGGTTGCTAGGGTGTTCTGGGTGGTTGCTAGGGTGTTGCTAGGCGGTTGCTAGGGTATTCTGGGTGGTTGCTAGGGTGTTGCTAGGCGGTTGCTAGGGTATTCTGGGTGGTTGCTAGGGTGTTGCTAGGGTGTTCTGGGTGGTTGCTAGGGTGTTGCTAGGGTGTTCTGGGTGGTTGCTATGGTGTTGCTAGGCGGTTGCTAGTGTGTTTTAGGTGGTTGCTATGGTATTCTGGGTGGTTGCTATGGTGTTACTAGGTGGTTGGTAGTGTTCATCTATGGTTACTATAGAGTTTTTATAATGTTCATGGCATGATTTAGCACTTAGCTAATCAATATTAGCATGTAGCTATTCACAGCTAGCATGTTAAGCATGTTGAAAGTCCTGTGTGCTAGCATGAGTCAAAAGACCCAACCCCTATCGCGATACAATGTTCTGATGCTGAGATATAGCTGTTACAAAATGGTTGCTAGGGTACTCTGTTTGGTTGCTAGGGAGTGGCTTTGCTGCTGCCAATCATGAAACTCCAAAGGCTGCTTGTCAGTATGAATGATATAAACCAACCCCCATCTCTATACCATGTTCTGATGCAGAGATGTAGGTCTTGCAAAATGGTTGCTAGGGTACTCTGTTTGGTTGTTAGGGAGTGGCTTGGCAGCTGCCAATCATGAAACTCCAAAGGCTGCTTGTCAGTATGAATGATATAAACCAACTCCCATGCCTCGGTGACATTCAGAATGGACGATATTCCTCTTTGGATTTTGGTTGCTAAGGTGCTCGACAATGGTTGCTAGGGCGTGGCTAGGAAGTGTTGAGGTGATTCATGATTGGCTGTTTGCTGCCCCGAGTCAAACGAGACCACCCTCATGTTTCTATGACACTTCTATCCGGAGATATCCCTTTGATCTCTTTCAATGGAAGTCTATGGGAGTTGTTGCTAAGGGTGCTCTAAATGGTTGCTAGGGCGTGGCTTAATAGCTTCACAATGATCCTGAGAGACTGATTGGTCGTCCGAGTAAAATGAGCCCGCCCCCTTGTCTCTACGACACTGTGATCCAGAGTTATGTTCAATATAAATGCGGTTTCTATGGTGTAGGACGGCCCATTTCATGGGCCGTCCTACACCATAGTAAGTCAATGGGGCAACTTTGGGCAGCTCCTGCCCCCCAGGGGTGCAACTTTTACCCCATTGTGAGGTATGTTCTTACAGAGCCTGCCAGCCTCATCAAATGTGGTAAATTACAAGTTTCTGAGAAATCATCGGTCAGTGCTACGTGTCGTCAAAGTTTGTGGCAGTGTTAAGTCTATGGGATTTTTTTACCCAATTATTTGCCCCTGGGGCGAACACCGTACCCCCGATCGCTAAGAAAAGTCACAGCACACCTCTCCTCAATAATCCGCACAATTTGACGCCTCAATCAGGGGTGTGTGATGTCGGCGTGTATTTTTTAACAGATAATTACTGTGGAGTTTTTATTTGGAGTTTTTATAGAGTTTTTATAGAGTTTTTATGGAGTTATTTAGTATGGCACGAGGCCTGCGGCCTCGTGCCTATCGCCCACGGTTGCTAGGGTGCTGTAACTGGTTGCTATGGTGTGGCTTTGAAGATTTAGGGCCATTACTTATTGGCTGCTTGATAAAATAAATCCTCCTAGGGAGAGAGAGAGGTCTGCCTGACAGCAGGGCTGTCAGGCCCTTTTGTGTCTGTGTGAAAATGACAGTTGGGATTTGAATTTTTGAAAGTTCCGCAATGTAAAGTCAATGGGAGTTTTTTCCGAGTTTGATCGCAGTTTTTAGGAAAACCGTAAGTCCGATCAGTTAGAAAAGATATAGCAACTCGAGTCAGAACAGTTTGAGTGTCCGTGCCGAGTTTGGAGTATGTGGAGTTAAAGCTCTAGGAGGAGTTAGAGTTTGAAATTTTAGTCTCAGAAAAAGAATAATAATAATAATAATAATAAGTTTAAGTACAATATCAGTAAGTTGGCTCTCACAAGCCAACTTAATAATAATAATAAGTTTAAGTACAATATCAGTAAGTTGGCTCTCCAAGCCAACTTAATAATAAGTATGCAAGAGAACACTAGTGTTGCTTTGCCTATGGCAAGCACCACTAACTAGAATGTACATTTCCAGAAGAAAATGTGAAGTGGTGCTTGCAGTGGCAAAATTCGCCGCTCAGTTGCTAGGTTGTTCTGGGTGGTTGCTAGGTGGTTGTTAGGGTATTCTGGGTGGTTGCTATGGTGTTGCTATGCGGTTGCTAGGGTGTTCTGGGTGGTTGCTAGGGTGTTGCTAGGCAGTTGCTAGGGTGTTCTGGGTGGTTGCTATGGTGTTGCTAGGCGGTTGCTAGGGTATTCTGGGCGGTTGCTAGGGTGTTGCTAGGTGGTTGCTAGGGTGTTCTGGGTGGTTGCTAGGGTGTTGCTAGGCGGTTGCTAGGGTGTTCTGAGTGGTTGCTAGGGTGTTGCTAGGCGGTTGCTATGGTGTTAGGGGTGGTTGCTAGGGTGTTGCTAGGTAGTTGCTAGGGTGTTCTGGGTGGTTGTTAGGGTGTTGCTAGGCGGTTGCTAGGGTGTTCTGGGTGGTTGCTAGGGTGTTGCTAGGCGGTTGCTAGGGTGTTCTGGGTGGTTGCTAGGGTGTTGCTAGGCGGTTGCTAAGGTGTTCTGGGTGGTTGCTAGGGTGTTGCTAGGTGGTTGCTAGGGTATTCTGGGTGGTTGCTAGGGTGTTGCTAGGCGGTTGCTAGGGTGTTCTGGGTGGTTGCTATGGGGTTGCTAGGCAGTTGCTAGGGTGTTCTGAGTGGTTGCTAGGGTGTTGCTATGTGGTTGCTAGGGTATTCTGGGTGGTTGCTAGGGTGTTGCTAGGGTATTCTGGGTGGTTGCTAGGGTGTTGCTAGGCGGTTGCTAGGGTGTTCTGGTTGGTTGCTAGGCAGTTGTAGGGTGTTCTTGGTGGTTGCTATGGTGTTGCTAGGCGGTTGCTAGGGTGTTTTGGGTGGTTGCTAGGGTGTTTCAGGTGGTTGCTATGGTATTCTGGATGGTTGCTATGGTGTTACTAGGTGGTTGGTAGTGTTCATCTATGGTTACTATAGAGTTTTTATAATGTTCATGGCATGATTTAGCACTTAGCTAATCAATATTAGCATGTAGCTATTCACAGCTAGCATGTTTAGCATGTTGAAAGTCCTGTGTGCTAGCATGAGTCAAAAAACCCAACCCCCATCGCGATACAATGTTCTGATGCTGAGATATAGCTGTTACAAAATGGTTGCTAGGGTACTCTGTTTGGTTGCTAGGGAGTGGCTTGGCAGGTGCCAATCATGAAACTCCAAAGGCTGCTTGTCAGTATGAATAATATAAACAAACCCCCATCTCTATACGATGTTCTGATGCAGAGATGTAGGTCTTGCAAAATGGTTGCTAGGGTACTCTGTTTGGTTGCTAGGGAGTGGCTTGGCAGCTGCCAATGATGAAACTCCAAAGGCTGCTTGTCACTATGAATGATATAATCCAACTCCCGTGCCTCTGTGACATTCAGAATGGACGATATTCCTCTTTGGATTTTGGTTGCTAAGGTGCTCGACAATGGTTGCTAGGGCGTGGCTAGGAAGTGTTGAGGTGATTCATGATTGGCTGTTTGCTGCCCCGAGTCAAACGAGACCACCCTCATGTTTCTATGACAATTCAGTCCAGAGATATCCCTTCGATCGCTTTTAATGGAAGTCTATGGGAGTTGTTGCTAAGGGTGCTCTAAATGGTTGCTAGGGCGTGGCTTGATAGCTTCACAATGATCCTGAGAGACTGATTGGTCGTCTGAGTAAAATGAGCCCGCCCCCTTGTCTCTACGACACTGTGATCCAGAGTTATGTTCAATATAAATGCGGTTTCTATGGTGTAGGACGGCCCATTTCATGGGCCGTCCTACACCATAGAAAGTCAATGGGGCAACTTTGGGCAGCTCCTGCCCCCCAGGGGTGCAACTTTTACCCCATTGTGTGGTATGTTCTTACAGAGCCTGTCAGCCTCTTCAAATGTGGCAAATTTCACGTTTCTGCGAAATCCGAGCTCTGAGCTATGACTCGTCAAAGTTTGACGCAATGTTAAGTCTATGGGATTTTTCGGCCGGTTTTTCGCCCCTGGGGCGAACATCGTACCCCCGATCCCTTAGAAAAGTCATAGCACACCATTCCCGAATAATCCGCACGATTTGACGCCTCATTCGTGGGTCTGTGACAAAAGCTGCGGGAGGAGTAGCGCGTCAAAAAGTGTCCAGAATAATAATAATAATAATAATAATAATAATAATAAGTATGCAAGAGAACACTAGTGTTGCTTTGCCTATGGCAAGCACCACTAACTAGAATGTACATTTCCAGAAGAAAATGTGAAGTGGTGCTTGCAGTGGCAAAATTCGCAGCTCGGTTGCTAGAGTGTGGCACACGATTGCATACGAGACAACAAACACGTCTGTATGATGTTCTGGTGCTGAGATATGGCTTATTCATGTGTTTGTATGGTTACTAGGGTACCCTATATGGTTGCTATGGTGTGCTCATACAGTTTATTAGATGATATTAGAAGACTAGTTGACAGTCTGAGTCAAAAAAGCCGAATTCCACGTCTCTACGATTTTCTGGAGCTGAAATATAGCTTGTAAATGTTGTTTTATGGTTTCTAGGGTGGCATAAGTGGTTGCTAGGGCGTGGCCATGAAGTTGTTATGCCCCTACTTATTGGCTGCTTGATAGGCCGAGTCAAAAGAGCCCAACCCCAAGTCTCTATGACTTTCTAGTCAAAAGATATGATATAACACATTTTGTGCCAATGTTAAGTCTATGGGAATTTTTTCGTCCGATTTATCGCCCGCTTAACGAACATCGTACAACCGATCACTTAGAAAAGTCATAGCACACCTCTCCTCAATGAGCCGGTCGATTTGACACCTCATTCATGGGTCTACGACAAAAAATGCGGGAGGAGTAGCGTGCCGAAGTTTTGTCTTGGTGAATAGTAATCACAATACTAGAATGTACATTTCCAGAAGAAAATGTGAAGTGGTGCTTGCAGTGGCAAAATTCGCAGCTCGGTTGCTAGGGTATTCTGGGTGGTTGCTAGGGTGTTGGTAGGCGGTTGCTAGGGTGTTCTGGGTGGTTGCTAGGGTGTTGCTAGGTGGTTGCTAGGATGTTGCTAGGCGGTTGCTACGGTGTTCTGGGTGGTTGCTAGGCGGTTGTTAGGGTATTCTGGGTGGTTGCTATGGTGTTGCTATGCGGTTGCTAGGGTATGCTGGGTGGTTGCTAAGGTGTGCTGGGTGGTTGCTAGGGTGTTCTGGGTGGTTGCTAGGGTGTTGCTAGGCGGTTGCTAGGGTGTTCTGGGTGGTTGCTAGGGTGTTGCTAGGGTGTTCTGAGTGGTTGCTAGGGTGTTCTGGGTGGTTGCTAGGGTGTTGCTAGGTGGTTGCTAGGGTATTCTGGGTGGTTGCTAGGGTGTTGCTAGGCGGTTGCTAGGGTATTCTGGGTGGTTGCTAGGGTGTTGCTAGGCGGTTGCTAGGGTGTTCTGGGTGGTTACTAGGGTGTTGCTAGGCAGTTGCTAGGGTGTTCTGGGTGGTTGCTATGGTGTTCGTAGGCGGTTGCTAGGGTGTTTTGGGTGATTGCTAGGGTGTTTTAGGTGGTTGCTATGGTATTCTGGATGGTTGCTATGGTGTTACTAGGTGGTTGGTAGTGTTCACATATGGTTACTATAGAGTTTTTATAATGTTCATGGCATGATTTAGCACTTAGCTAATCAATATTAGCATGTAGCTATTCACAGCTAGCATGTTTAGCATGTTGCAAGTCCTGTGTGCTAGCATGAGTCAAAAGACCCAACCCCCATCGCGATACAATGTTCTGATGCTGAGATATAGCTGTTACAAAATGGTTGCTAGGGTACTCTGTTTGGTTGCTAGGGAGTGGCTTGGCAGCTGCCAATCATGAAACTCCAAAGGCTGCTTGTCAGTATGAATGATATAAACCAACCCCCATCTCTATACGATGTTCTGATGCAGAGATGTAGGTCTTGCAAAATGGTTGCTAGGGTACTCTGTTTGGTTGCTAGGGAGTGGCTTGGCAGCTGTCAATCATGAAACTGCAAAGGCTGCTTGTCAGTATGAGTGATATAAACCAACTCCCATGCCTCTGTGACATTCAGAATGGACGATATTCCTCTTTGGATTTTGGTTGCTAAGGTGCTCGACAATGGTTGCTAGGGCGTGGCTAGGAAGTGTTGAGGTGATTCATGATTGGCTGTTTGCTGCCCCGAGTCAAACGAGACCACCCTCATGTTTCTATGACAATTAAGTCCAGAGATATCCCTTCGATCGCTTTCAATGGAAGTCTATGGGAGTTGTTGCTAAGGGTGCTCTAAATGGTTGCTAGGGCGTGGCTTAATAGCTTCAATATGATCCCGAGAGACTGATTGGTCGTCTGAGTAAAATGAGCCCACCCCCTTGTCTCTACGACACTGTGATCCAGAGTTATGTTCAATATAAATGCGGTTTCTATGGTGTAGGACGGCCCATTTCATGGGCCGTCCTACACCATAGAAAGTCAATGGGGCAACTTTGGGCAGCTCCTGCCCCCCAGGGGTGCAACTTTTACCCCATTGTGTGGTATGTTCTTACAGAGCCTGTCAGCCTCTTCAAATGTGGCAAATTTCACGTTTCTGCGACATCCTCGTTCCGAGCTACGACTCGTCAAAGTTTGACGCAATGTTAAGTCTATGGGATTTTTCGGCCGGTTTTTCGCCCCTGGGGCGAACATCGTACCCCCGATCCCTTAGAAAAGTCATAGCACACCATTCCCGAATAATCCGCACGATTTGACGCCTCATTCGTGGGTCTGTGACAAAAGCTGCGGGAGGAGTAGCGCGCCGAAATTTGTACGGAATAATAATAAGAAGAAGAAGAAGAAGAAGAAGAACTAGAACAATTGCATTTCCTGCGGAATATGCGTGTGAATGCTTCAAATGCTTAAATGAAATGTAGAAACTGCAAAATATTGCTAAACAAGCTGAAATGCAGAAACAAATGCAAAACATAGCAAAAATGCAACAAAAAAAGCTTAATTCAAATGCATTAATAAGCTGAAATGCAAAAAAAGATCCAAATAAATTGTAGAAAACTAAAGAGTTTAATTAGAGAGGTAGATAATTAGACACAGAGGTAAAGAAATAAAGGGGTAGAGAAAGACAGAGCTGGAGAAGTAAAGGAGTACAAAAAAGAAAGGTAAATACAGATAGCTAGATAGATAGATAGATAGATAGATATATAGATAGATAGATAGATAGATAGATAGATAGATAGATAGATAGATAGATAGATAGATAGATAGATAGATAGATTATTAGAAAGAAAGAAAGAAAGAAAGAAAGAAAGATGGATTAGGTAGAAAGAAAGAAAGAAAGAAAGGAAGGAAGGAAGGAAGGAAGAAAGATTGATTAGGAAGAAAGAAAGAAAGAAAGAAAGAAAGAAAGAAAGAAAGAAAGAAAGAAAGAAAGAAAGATGGATTAGGTAGAAAGGAAGGAAGGAAGGAAGGAAGGAAGAAAGATTGATTAGGTAGAAAGAAAGAAAGAAAGAAAGAAAGAAAGAAAGAAAGAAAGAAAGAAAGAAAGAAAGAAAGGATTAGTAAGAAATATGAAAGAAAGAAAGATGGATTAGGTAGAAAGAAAGAAAGAAAGATGGATTAGGTAGAAAGAAAGAAAGATGGATTAGGTAGAAAGAAAGAAAGAAAGAAAGATTAGTCAGAAAGAAATATGGATTTGAAAGAAAGAAAGAAAGAAAGAAAGAAAGAAAGAAAGATGGATTAGGTAGAAAGAAAGAAAGAAAGAAAGAAAGAAAGAAAGAAAGAAAGAAAGAAAGAAAGAAAGAAAGAAAGAAAGAAAGATGGATTAGGTACAGTAGAAAGAAAGAAAAAAAGAAAGTAAGAAAGAAAGAAAGAAAGAAAAAGATTAGTCAGAAAGAAAGATGGATTTGAAAGAAAGAAAGAAAGAAAGAAAGAAAGAACTAGTTAGAAAGAAAGATGGATTTGAAAGGAAGAAAAAAGAAAGAAAGGATAAGTTAGAAATAAAGAAAGGATTAGTTAAAAAGAAAGATGGTTAGATAGATAGATAGATAGATAGATAGATAGATAGATAGATAGATAGATAGATAGATAGATAGATAGATAGATAGATAGATAGATGCATAGATGCATAGATAGAGTCACACCTGTAGATAGAAACATAGATAGATACATAGATAGATACATAGATAGTTACATAGATAGTTACATAGATAGATCGTTTGGACACAGAAAGTCAAATAGTTAGACAGGCAGATGGAATGAAGAGGATAAAAGGAAGAGTAGAAAGGAGAAGAGATTAGGAAAGGAGAATAGGAGGACAGGAGGAGTAGAGGATTGGAGGAGGAGTAGAGGATTGGAGGAGGAGAAGAGAAGGGAAGAGGGAGGGAGAACAGGAGAAGTAGAAGCATAAATGCAACAAAAACTTGTAGTAGCCTTCAGAAAAGAGCTGAGTGACTGTCCACCAATCAGAACACAGGACCAATTAGGTGTGTCTCCCTTTGATCTTTGCTAATCAGCATCACCTGTGCAATCAGCTTTCCTATTTAGACAGAGGCCAAAATCGCTGAAACTTGGCCTCGAACAAACCTCCCTAGAGACAAAACTATAGGTTGTATCGGCGAAATGACCTGACCGTGAGCGAGACAAGGCCTTTGTGAACGATGTGATGTATTTTTTTTGTGGATAGAGTTGAAAAAAGGGACCATTTTGGCAAGTTAAAAAAGTGGTTCGTAATGCTCTGATCACAAAAGTTTGACCTGAATTTATAATTGATGCCAATGGAGGATTTTCTGTCACTCTTGTCCTTTGGAAGGACACAGAGACAAAACTATAAGTCCCAGGGATTTACTAAACACACGAGAGGAACCACAACAAAAATACCTACGTTTCAAGTATAATTTTATGCCCAAAGAGTGAAAATTGTGGCCAGGCCAGCGATTTAAAAATTATTTTTTAGCATTAGATTTCAAGCTGGCTCACTCTAGCTTATGACATCATGCACTCTAGCTCTGAACAGTCTCTCTCATTCACTCCCATTATAATTTCAGAAACGGCTTGAAAAACATCATGAGACTAAAGGAGAGATTGTGAAAAAAGTATAATAGATATCAAAAAGTTGAATACAACTTTAATAGCTTACAAATTTCTCTACATTTTAAAGTTTAAATGACAGAAATAGCTGAAAGTATGCAGAAGTTGTAGGCTTTGAAAGCAGAAGGAGCATAAAGCAGAATTTGAAAAATTCTCCATTGACTTCCATGTTAAAAAATATGCATAAAAAGATTAATAATTCAAAAAGTATAAAGGTTATAAAAAAGAAAAGTAATAGCACACATGTCCTTGAAAAGCTGCACATTTTGATACTTGAATGGTTTTTGTAGCACAAAGTGGAGAAGAGAAGAAAGCGACCGAAAAACGTACGGAAGAATACGGAATAATAATAATAAAGATTTGGATTTCAAGAGTGTGAATGCTTGAAGCATTCACACTAATAAGTATGACGGATAACAATAGTGTTGCTTTGCAAAGCACCACTAACTAGAATGTACATTTCCAGAAGAAAATGTGAAGTGTTGCTTGCAGTGGCAAAACTCGCAGCTCGGTTGCTAGAGTGTGGCACATGATTCTTGTAGTGGCAAAATTCGCAGCTCGGTTGCTAGGGTGTTCTGGGTGGTTGCTAGGCGGTTGCTAGGGTATTCTGGGCGGTTGCTAGGGTGTTGCTAGGCGGTTGCTATGGTATTCTGGGTGGTTGCTAGGGTGTTGCTAGGCGGTTGCTAGGGTGTTCTGGGTGGTTGGTAGGGTGTTGCTAGGTGGTTGCTAGGGTATTCTGGGTGGTTGCTAGGGTGTTGCTAGGCGGTTGCTAGGGTATTCTGGGTGGTTGCTAGGGTGTTGCTAGGCGGTTGCTATGGTATTCTGGGTGGTTGCTAGGGTGTTGCTAGGCGGTTGCTAGGGTGTTCTGGGTGGTTGCTAGGGTGTTGCTAGGCAGTTGCTAGGGTGTTCTGGGTGGTTGCTATGGTGTTGCTAGGCGGTTGCTAGGGTGTTTTAGGTGGTTGCTATGGTATTTTGGATGGTTGCTATGGTGTTACTAGGTGGTTGGTAGTGTTCACATATGGTTACTATAGAGTTTTTATAATGTTCATGGCATGATTTAGCACTTAGCTAATCAATATTAGCATGTAGCTATTCACAGCTAGCATGTTTAGCATGTTGAAAGTCATGTATGCTAGCATGAGTCAAAAGACCCAACCCCCATCGCGATACAATGTTCTGATGCTGAGATATAGCTGTTACAAAATGGTTGCTATGGTACTCTGTTTGGTTGCTAGGCAGTGGCTTGGCAGCTGCCAATCATGAAACTCCAAAGACTGCTTGTCAGTATGAATGATATAAACCAACCCCCATCTCTATACGATGTTCTGATGCAGAGATGTAGGTCTTGCAAAATGGTTGCTAGGGTACTCTGTTTGGTTGCTAGGGAGTGGCTTGGCAGCTGCCAATGATGAAACTCCAAAGGCTTCTTGTCAGTATGAATGATATAAACCAACTCCCATGCCTCTGTGACATTCAGAATGGACGATATTCCTCTTTGGATTTTGGTTGCTAAGGTGCTCGACAATGGTTGCTAGGGCGTGGCTAGGAAGTGTTGAGGTGATTCATGATTGGCTGTTTGCTGCCCCGAGTCAAACGAGACCACCCTCATGTTTCTATGACACTTCTGTCCAGAGATATCCCTTCGATCTCTTTCAATGGAAGTCTATGGGAGTTGTTGCTAAGGGTGCTCTAAATGGTTGCTAGGGCGTGGCTTGATAGCTTCACAATGATCCTGAGAGACTGATTGGTCGTCTGAGTAAAATGAGCCCGCCCCCTTGTCTCTACGACACTGTGATCCAGAGTTATGTTCAATATAAATGCGGTTTCTATGGTGTAGGACGGCCCATTTCATGGGCCGTCCTACACCATAGAAAGTCAATGGGGCAACTTTGGGCAGCTCCTGCCCCCCAGGGGTGCAACTTTTACCCCATTGTGTGGTATGTTCTTACAGAGCCTGTCAGCCTCTTCAAATGTGGTAAATTACACGTTTCTGCGACATCCTCGTTCCGAGCTACGACTCGTCAAAGTTTGACGCAATGTTAAGTCTATGGGATTTTTCGGCCGGTTTTTCGCCCCTGGGGCGAACATCGTACCCCCGATCCCTTAGAAAAGTCATAGCACACCATTCCCGAATAATCCGCACGATTTGACGCCTCATTCGTGGGTCTGTGACAAAAGCTGCGGGAGGAGTAGCGCGTCAAAAAGTGTCCAGAATAATAAGAATAATAATAATAACTAGAAAAAAGTTTGATGAGACAAACTTTAAGTTGGCTTGAAAAAGCCAGACCAGAGAGTTTGAAGAAGTTTAAAATAGTTTGAAGTTTGATAGATAGATTAGTTAGAAAGAAAGAAGAAAGTTTAGTTAGAAAGAAAGAAGAAAGATTAGTTAAAAAGAATGAAAGAAAGATTAGTTAGAAAGAAAGAAAGAAGAAAGAAAGATTAGTTAGAAAGAAAGAAAGATGGATTAGTTAGAAAGAAAGAAAGATGGATTAGTCAGAAAGAAAGAAGGATGGATTAGTTAGAAAGAATGAAAGAAAGATTAGTTAGAAAGAAAGAAAAGATTAGTTAGAAAGAAATAAAGAAAGATTAGTTAGAAAGAAAGATAGATCAGTAAGAAAGAAAGAAAGAAAGAGATTAGTTGGAAAGAAAGAAAGAAAAAAGAAAGAAAGATTATGTAAAAAGAAAGAAAGATTATGTAAAAAGAAAGAAAGATTAGGTAAAAAGAAAGAAAGATTAGGTAAAAAGAAAGAAAGATTAGTTATAAAGAAAGAAAGATTAGTTAGAAAAAAGAAAGATAAGATAGAAAGAAAGATAGATCAGTAAGAAAGAAAGAAAGAAAGACATTAGTTGGAAAGAAAGAAAGAAAAAAGAAAGATGGATTATTTATAAAGAAAGATAGATTAATTATAAAGAAAGAACGAAAGATAATTAGTTAAAAAGAAAAAAAGAAAGATTAGTTAGAAAGAATAAAAGATTAGTTAGAAAGAAAAAAAGAAAGATTAGTTAGAAAGAAAGAAAGATAGATTAGTTAGAAAGAAAGAAAGATTAGTTAGAAAGAAAGAAAGAAAATTAGTTAGAAAGAAAGAAAGAAAGAAAGAAAGAAAGAAAGAAAAGATGATCAGTTAGAAAGAAAGATTAGTTAGTTAGAAAGAAAGATTAGTTAGAAAGAAAGAAAGAAAAATTAGTTAGAAAGAAAGAAAGATTAGTTAGAAAGAAAGAAAGATTAGTTACAAAAGAAAGAAAGATTAGTTAGAAAGAAAGAAAGAAAGATTAGTTAGTTAGAAAGATAGATCAGTAAGAAAGAAAGAAAGAAAGAAAGAAAGATTAGTTAGAAAGAAAGAAAGGATTATTTAGAGAGAAAGATAGATAGGTAGATTAGTTAAAAAGAAAGGAAGATAGATAGATTAGTTAAAAAGAAAGAAAGATAGATAGATTAGTTAGAAAGAAAGATAGATAGATTAGTTAAAAAGAAAGAAAGATAGATTAGTTAGAAAGAAAGACTTAGAAAGTTAGAAAGAAAGAAAGATGGATTACTTAGAAAGAAAGAAAGATTAGTTAGAAAGAATGAAAGAAAGAAAGATTAGTTAGAAAGAAAGAAAGAAAATTAGTTAGAAAGAAAGAAAGAAAGAAAGAAAAGATGATCAGTTAGAAAGAAAGATTAGTTAGTTAGAAAGAAAGATTAGTTAGAAAGAAAGAAAGAAAAATTAGTTAGAAAGAAAGAAAGAAAGATTAGTTAGAAAGAAAGAAAGATTAGTTACAAAAGAAAGAAAGATTAGTTAGAAAGAAAGAAAGATTAGTTAGTTAGAAAGATAGATCAGTAAGAAAGAAAGAAAGATTAGTTAGAAAGAAAGAAAGGATTATTTAGAGAGAAAGATAGATAGATAGATTAGTTAAAAAGAAAGAAAGATAGATAGATAGATTAGTTAGAAAGAAAGATAGATAGATTAGTTAAAAAGAAAGAAAGATAGATTAGTTAGAAAGAAAGAAAGACTAGTTAGAAAGAAAGAAAGATGGATTACTTAGAAAGAAAGAAAGATTAGTTGGAAAGAATGAAAGAAAGAAAGATTAGTTAGAAAGAAAGAAAGAAAGAAAGATTAGTTAGAAAGAAAGATAGATAGATTAGTTAAAAAGAAAGAAAGATAGATTAGTTAGAAAGAAAGACTTAGAAAGTTAGAAAGAAAGAAAGATGGATTACTTAGAAAGAAAGAAAGATTAGTTAGAAAGAATGAAAGAAAGAAAGATTAGTTAGAAAGAAAGAAAGAAAATTAGTTAGAAAGAAAGAAAGAAAGAAAGATTAGTTAAAAAGAAAGAAAGATAGATAGATTAGTTAGAAAGAAAGATAGATAGATTAGTTAAAAAGAAAGAAAGATAGATAGATTAGTTAGAAAGAAAGATAGATAGATTAGTTAAAAAGAAAGAAAGATAGATTAGTTAGAAAGAAAGACTTAGAAAGTTAGAAAGAAAGAAAGATGGATTACTTAGAAAGAAAGAAAGATTAGTTAGAAAGAATGAAAGAAAGAAAGATTAGTTAGAAAGAAAGAAAGAAAATTAGTTAGAAAGAAAGAAAGAAAGAAAGAAAAGATGATCAGTTAGAAAGAAAGATTAGTTAGTTAGAAAGAAAGATTAGTTAGAAAGAAAGAAAGAAAAATTAGTTAGAAAGAAAGAAAGAAAGATTAGTTAGAAAGAAAGAAAGATTAGTTACAAAAGAAAGAAAGATTAGTTAGAAAGAAAGAAAGATTAGTTAGTTAGAAAGATAGATCAGTAAGAAAGAAAGAAAGATTAGTTAGAAAGAAAGAAAGGATTATTTAGAGAGAAAGATAGATAGATAGATTAGTTAAAAAGAAAGAAAGATAGATAGATAGATTAGTTAGAAAGAAAGATAGATAGATTAGTTAAAAAGAAAGAAAGATAGATTAGTTAGAAAGAAAGAAAGACTAGTTAGAAAGAAAGAAAGATGGATTACTTAGAAAGAAAGAAAGATTAGTTGGAAAGAATGAAAGAAAGAAAGATTAGTTAGAAAGAAAGAAAGAAAGAAAGATTAGTTAGAAAGAAAGAAAGAAAGAAAGAAAGAAAGAAAGAAAGAAAGAAAGAAAGAAAGAAAGAAAGAATGAGGATTATTTAGAGAGAAAGATAGATAGATAGATTAGTTAAAAAGAAAGAAAGATAGATAGATAGATTAGTTAGAAAGAAAGATAGATAGATTAGTTAGAAAGAAAGATAGATAGATTAGTTAAAAAGAAAGAAAGATAGATTAGTTAGAAAGAAAGAAAGACTTAGAAAGTTAGAAAGAAAGAAAGATGGATTACTTAGAAAGAAAGAAAGATTAGTTAGAAAGAATGAAAGAAAGAAAGATTAGTTAGAAAGAAAGAAAGAAAATTAGTTAGAAAGAAAGAAAGAAAGAAAAGATGATCAGTTAGAAAGAAAGATTAGTTAGTTAGAAAGAAAGATTAGTTAGAAAGAAAGAAAGAAAAATTAGTTAGAAAGAAAGAAAGAAAGATTAGTTAGAAAGAAAGAAAGATTAGTTACAAAAGAAAGAAAGATTAGTTAGAAAGAAAGAAAGATTAGTTAGTTAGAAAGATAGATCAGTAAGAAAGAAAGAAAGAAAGAAAGATTAGTTAGAAAGAAAGAAAGGATTATTTAGAGAGAAAGATAGATAGATAGATTAGTTAAAAAGAAAGAAAGATAGATAGATAGATTAGTTAGAAAGAAAGATAGATAGATTAGTTAAAAAGAAAGAAAGATAGATTAGTTAGAAAGAAAGAAAGACTAGTTAGAAAGAAAGAAAGATGGATTACTTAGAAAGAAAGAAAGATTAGTTAGAAAGAATGAAAGAAAGATTAGTTAGAAAGAAAGAAAGAAAATTAGTTAGAAAGAAAGAAAGAAAGAAAGAAAGAAAGAAAGAAAGAAAGAAAGAAAGAAGGAAAGAAAGAAAGAAAAGATGATCAGTTAGAAAGAAAGATTAGTTAGTTAGAAAGAAAGATAGATCAGTAAGAAAAAAAGAAAGATTAGTTAGAAAGAAAGAAAGAAGGATTAGTTAGAAAGAAAGATAGATAGATTAGTTAAAAAGAAAGAAAGATAGATAGATTAGATAGAAAGAAAGATAGATAGATTAGTTAAAAAGAAAGAAAGATAGATTAGTTAGAAAGAAAGAAAGACTAGTTAGAAAGAAAGAAAGAAAGAAAGAAAGAAGAAAGATTAGTTAGAAAGAAAGAAAGATTAGTTAGAAAGAAAGAAAGAAAGAAAGAAAGAAGAAAGATTAGTTAGAAAGAAAGAAAGAAAGAAGAAAGATTAGTTAGAAAGAAAGAAAGATTAGTTAGAAAGAAAGAAAGAAAGAAAGAAAGAAAGAAGAAAGATTAGTTAGAAAGAAAGAAAGATTAGTTACAAAAGAAAGAAAGAAAGAAGAAAGATTAGTTAGAAAGAAAGAAAGATTAGTTAGAAAGAAAGAAAGAAAGAAGAAAGATTAGTTAGAAAGAGAGAAAGAAAGAAAGAAAGAAAGAAAGAAAGAAAGAAAGAAAGAAAGAAAGAAGAAAGATTAGTTAGAAAGAAAGAAAGAAAGATTAGTTAGAAAGTAAGTAAGAAAGAAAGAAAGAAAGAAAGAAAGAAAGAAAGAAAGAAAGAAAGAAAGAAAGAAGAAAGATTAGTTAGAAAGTAAGAAAGAAAGAAAGAAGATTATTTAGAAAGAAAGAAAGAAAGAAAGAAAGAAAGAAAGATTAGTTAGAAAGAAAGATTAGTTAGAAAGAAAGAAAGAAAGAAAGAAAGAAGATTAGTTAGAAAGAAAGAAAGAAGGATTAGTTAGAAAGAAAGAAAGAAAGAAAAAAGAAAGAAAGAAATATTAGGAAGAAAGAAAGAAAGAAAGAAAGAAAGAAAGAAAGAAAGAAAGAAAAAAGAAAGAAATATTAGGAAGAAAGAAAGATTAGTTAGAAAGAAAGAAAGAAAGAAGATTAGTTAGAAAGAAAGAAAGAAAGAAAGAAAGAAAGAAAGAAAGAAAGAAAGAAAGAAAGAAGAAAGATTAGTTAGAAAGAAAGAAAGAAAGAAGAAAGATTAGTTAGAAAGAAAGAAAGATTAGTTAGAAAGAAAGAAAGAAAGAAAGAAAGAAAGAAGAAATATTAGTTAGAAAGAAAGAAAGATTAGTTAGAAAGAAAGATTAGTTAGAAAGAAAGAAAGAAAGAAAGAAAGAAAGAAAGAAAGAAAGAAAGAAAGAAGAAAGATTAGTTAGAAAGAGAGAAAGAAAGAAAGAAAGAAAGAAAGAAAGAAGAAAAATTAGTTAGAAAGAAAGAAAGAAAGATTAGTTAGAAAGTAAGTAAGAAAGAAAGAAAGAAAGAAAGAAAGAAGAAAGATTAGTTAGAAAGTAAGAAAGAAAGAAAGAAGATTAGTTAGAAAGAAAGAAAGAAAGAAAGAAAGATTAGTTAGAAAGAAAGATTAGTTAGAAAGAAAGAAAGAAAGAAAGAAAGAAAGAAAGAAAGAAAGAAAGAAGATTAGTTAGAAAGAAAGAAAGATTAGTTAGAAAGAAAGAAAGAAAGAAAAAAGAAAGAAAGAAATATTAGGAAGAAAGAAAGAAAGAAAGAAAGAAAGAAAGAAAGAAAGAAAGAAAGAAAGAAAGAAAGAAAAAAGAAAGAAATATTAGGAAGAAAGAAAGATTAGTTAGAAAGAAAGAAAGAAGATTAGTTAGAAAGAAAGAAAGAAAGAAAGAAAGAAAGAAGAAAGATTAGTTAGAAAGATTAGTTAGAAAGAAAGAAAGAAGAAAGATTAGTTAGAAAGAAAGATTAATTAGAAAGAAAGAAAGAAAGAAAGAAAGAAAGAAAGAAAGAAAGAAAGAAAGAAAGAAAGAAAGAAAGAAAGAAAGAAGAAAGATTAGTTAGAAAGAAAGAAAGAAAGAAAGAAGAAAGATTAGTTAGAAAGAAAGAAAGATTAGTTAGAAAGAAAGAAAGAAAGAAAGAAGAAAGATTAGTTAGAAAGAAAGAAAGATTAGTTAGAAAGAAAGAAAGATTAGTTAGAAAGAAAGAAAGAAAGAAAGAAAGAAAGAAAGAAAGAAAGAAAGAAGAAAGATTAGTTAGAAAGAGAGAAAGAAAGAAAGAAAGAAAGAAAGAAGAAAGATTAGTTAGAAAGAAAGAAAGAAAGAAGATTAGTTAGAAAGAAAGAAAGAAAGAAAGAAAGAAAGAAAGAAAGAAAGATTAGTTAGAAAGAAAGATTAGTTAGAAAGAAAGAAAGAAAGAAGATTAGTTAGAAAGAAAGAAAGATTAGTTAGAAAGAAAGAAAGAAAAAAGAAAGAAAGAAAGAAAGAAAGAAAGAAAGAAAGAAAGAAAGAAAGAAAGAAAGAAAGAAAGAAAAAAGAAAGAAATATTAGGAAGAAAGAAAGATTAGTTAGAAAGAAAGAAAGAAAGAAAGAAAGAAGATTAGTTAGAAAGAAAGAAAGAAAGAAAGAAGAAAGATTAGTTAGAAAGATTAGTTAGAAAGAAAGAAAGAAGAAAGATTAGTTAGAAAGAAAGATTAATTAGAAAGAAAGAAAGAAAGAAAGAAAGAAAGAAAGAAAGAAAGAAAGAAAGAAAGAAAGAAAGAAAGAAGAAAGATTAGTTAGAAAGAAAGAAAGAAAGAAGAAAGATTAGTTAGAAAGAAAGAAAGATTAGTTAGAAAGAAAGAAAGAAAGAAAGAAGAAAGATTAGTTAGAAAGAAAGAAAGATTAGTTAGAAAGAAAGAAAGATTAGTTAGAAAGAAAGAAAGAAAGAAAGAAAGAAAGAAAGAAAGAAAGAAAGAAAGAAAGAAAGAAAGATTAGTTAGAAAGAGAGAAAGAAAGAAAGAAAGAAAGAAAGAAAGAAAGAAGAAAGATTAGTTAGAAAGAAAGAAAGAAAGATTAGTTAGAAAGAAAGATTAGTTAGAAAGAAAGAAAGAAAGAAAGAAAGAAAGAAAGAAAGAAAGAAAGAAAGAAAGAAAGAAGATTAGTTAGAAAGAAAGAAAGAAAGATTAGTTAGAAAGAAAGAAAGAAAGAAAAAAGAAAGAAAGAAATATTAGGAAGAAAGAAAGAAAGAAAGAAAGAAAGAAAGAAAGAAAGAAAGAAAGAAAGAAAGAAAGAAAGAAAGAAAGAAAAAAGAAAGAAATATTAGGAAGAAAGAAAGATTAGTTAGAAAGAAAGAAAGAAGATTAGTTAGAAAGAAAGAAAGAAAGAAAGAAAGAAAGAAAGAAAGAAAGAAAGAAAGAAAGAAAGAAAGAAAGAAAGAAGAAAGATAGAAGAAAGATTAGTTAGAAAGAAAGAAAGAAAGAAAGAAAGAAAGAAAGAAAGAAAGAAAGAAAGAAGAAAGAGAGAAGAAAGAAAGAAGAAAGAGAGAAGAAAGATTAGTTAGAAAGAACGAAAGAAAGAAAGAAAGAAAGAAAGAAAGAAAGAAAGAAAGAAAGATTAGTTAGAAAGAAAGAAAGAAGGATTAGTTAGAAAGAAAGATAGATAGATTAGTTAAAAAGAAAGAAAGAAAGAAAGAAAGAAAGAAAGAAAGAAAGAAAGAAAGAAAGAAGAAAGATTAGTTAGAAAGATTAGTTAGAAAGAAAGAAAGAAGAAAGATTAGTTAGAAAGAAAGATTAATTAGAAAGAAAGAAAGAAAGAAAGAAAGAAAGAAAGAAAGAAAGAAAGAAAGAAAGAAAGAAAGAAAGAAAGAAAGAAGAAAGATTAGTTAGAAAGAAAGAAAGAAAGAAGAAAGATTAGTTAGAAAGAAAGAAAGATTAGTTAGAAAGAAAGAAAGAAAGAAAGAAGAAAGATTAGTTAGAAAGAAAGAAAGATTAGTTAGAAAGAAAGAAAGATTAGTTAGAAAGAAAGAAAGAAAGAAAGAAAGATTAGTTAGAAAGAGAGAAAGAAAGAAAGAAAGAAAGAAGAAAGATTAGTTAGAAAGAAAGAAAGAAAGATTAGTTAGAAAGTAAGTAAGAAAGAAAGAAAGAAAGAAAGAAAGAAAGAAAGAAAGAAAGAAAGAAAGAAAGAAAGAAGAAAGATTAGTTAGAAAGTAAGAAAGAAAGAAAGATAGAAGATTAGTTAGAAAGAAAGAAAGAAAGAAAGAAAGAAAGAAAGAAAGAAAGAAAGAAAGAAAGAAAGATTAGTTAGAAAGAAAGATTAGTTAGAAAGAAAGAAAGAAAGAAGATTAGTTAGAAAGAAAGAAAGAAAGATTAGTTAGAAAGAAAGAAAGAAAGAAAAAAGAAAGAAAGAAAGAAAGAAAGAAAGAAAGAAAGAAAGAAAGAAAGAAAGAAAGAAAGAAAAAAGAAAGAAATATTAGGAAGAAAGAAAGATTAGTTAGAAAGAAAGAAAGAAAGAAAGAAGATTAGTTAGAAAGAAAGAAAGAAAGAAAGAAAGAAAGAAAGAAAGAAAGAAAGAAGAAAGATAGAAGAAAGATTAGTTAGAAAGAAAGAAAGAAAGAAAGAAAGAAAGAAAGAAAGAAAGAAAGAAAGAAAGAAAGAAAGAAGAAAGAGAGAAGAAAGAAAGAAGAAAGAGAGAAGAAAGATTAGTTAGAAAGAACGAAAGAACGAAAGAAAGAAAGAAAGAAAGAAAGAAAGAAAGAAAGAAAGATTAGTTAGAAAGAAAGAAAGAAAGAAGGATTAGTTAGAAAGAAAGATAGATGGATTAGTTAAAAAGAAAGATAGATAGATAGATTAGTTAAAAAGAAAGAAAGATAGATAGATTAGTTAAAAAGAAAGAAAGATAGATAGATTAGTTAGAAAGAAAGATATATAGATTAGTTAAAAAGAAAGAAAGATAGATTAGTTAGAAAGAAAGAAAGAAAGACTAGTTAGAAAGAAAGAAAGAAAGATGGATTACTTAGAAAGAAAGAAAGATTAGTTAGAAAGAATGAAAGAAAGAAAGATTAGTTAGAAAGAAAGAAAGAAAATTAGTTAGAAAGAAAGAAAGAAAGAAAAGATCATCAGTTAGAAAGAAAGATTAGTTAGTTAGAAAGAAAGATAGATCAGTAAGAAAGAAAGATTAGTTAGAAAGAAAGAAAGATTAGTTAGAAAGAAAGAAAGATTAGTTACAAAAGAAAGAAAGATTAGTTAGAAAGAAAGAAAGATTAGGTAGAAAGAAAGAAAGATTAGTTAGTTAGAAAGATAGATCAGTAAGAAAGAAAGAAAGAAAGAAAGAAAGATTAGTTAGAAAGAAAGATTAGTTAGAAAGAAAGAAAGATAGATAGATTAGTTAAAAAGAAAGAAAGATAGATAGATTAGTTAAAAAGAAAGATAGATAGATTAGTTAGAAAGAAAGATAGATAGATAGATTAGTTAAAAAGAAAGAAAGATAGATTAGTTAGAAAGAAAGAAAGATGGATTACTTAGAAAGAAAGAAAGATTAGTTAGAAAGAATGAAAGAAAGATTAGTTAGAAAGAAAGAAAGATGGATTAGTCAGAAAGAAAAAATGATGGATTAGTTAGAAAGAAAGAAAGAATGATTATTTAGAAAGAAAGAAAAGATCAGTTAGAAAGAAATAAAGAAAGATTAGTTAGAAAGACAGAAAGAAAGATAAGATAGAAAGAAAGATAGATCAGTAAGAAAGAAAGAAAGAAAGAAAGAAAGATTAGGTAAAAAGAAAGAAAGATTAATTAGAAAGAAAGAAAGAAAGATAATTAGAAAGAAAGAAAGAAAGAAAGAAAGAAAGAAAGAAAGAAAGATTAGTTAGAAAAAAAGAAAAGATTAGTTAGAAAGAAATAAAGAAAGATTAGTTAGAAAGACAGAAAGAAAGATAGATCAGTAAGAAAGAAAGAAGGATGGATTAGTTAGAAAGAAAAAAAGAAAGAAAGATTAGTTAGGAAGATAGATAGATAGAGATAGATAGATAGATAGATAGATAGATAGATAGATAGATAGATAGATAGATAGATAGATAGATAGATAGATAGATAGATTAGTTAGAAAGATAAATAGATTAGTTAGAAAGATAAATAGATTAGTTAGAAAGAAAGATCGATAGATAGATAGATTAGTTAGAAAGATAGATAGATTAGTTAGATAGATAGATAGATAGATAGATAGATAGATAGATAGATAGATAGATAGATAGATTATTTAGAAAGATAGATAGATAGATAGAGATAGATAGATAGATAGATTAGTTAGAAAGATAAATAGATTAGTTAGAAAGAAAGATCGATAGATAGATAGATAGATTAGTTAGAAAGATAGATAGATTAGATAGATAGATAGATAGATAGATAGATAGATATTAGTACATTGAATGGTAATTTAATTGAGTCTAGGGCTTCAGGGAGTTTAGATTTGAGTTTTTATTTTGTGCACTACTGGGCCACCGTAGCCTTGGCTCATTTTGAACATGCTGCAATGAAAGTCTATGGGAATTTTATGATGTTTAATATTAATTTTTAAGAAATCTGTAAGTCCGATCAGTTAGAAAAGATATAGCACACCGAGTCAGATCAGTTTGAGTGTCTGTGCCGAGTTTGGAGTATGTGGAGTTAAAGCTCTAGGAGGAGTTAGAGTTGTAAATTTGAGTAAGAATAATAATAATAATAATAATAATAATAAGTTTAAATAGGATTTCAGTAAGTTGGCTCTCCAAGCCAACTTAATAATAATAATAATAAGTTTAAATAGGATTTCAGTAAGTTGGCTCTCCAAGCCAACTTAATAATAATAATAATAAGTTTAAATAGGATTTCAGTAAGTTGGCTCTCCAAGCCAACTTAATAATAAGTATGCAAGAGAACAATAGTGTTGCTTCGCCTTTGGCAAGCACCACTAATAATAAGTATGGCGGATAACAATAGTGTTGCTTCGCCTTTGGCAAGCACCACTAATAATAAGTATGACGGATAACAATAGTGTTGCTTCGCCTTTGGCAAGCACCACTAATAATAATAAGTATGCAAGAGAACACTAGTGTTGCTTTGCCTATGGCAAGCACCACTAATAATAATAAGTATGGCGGATAACAATAGTGTTGCTTCGCCTTTGGCAAGCACCACTAATAATAATAAGTATGGCGGATAACAATAGTGTTGCTTCGCCTTTGGCAAGCACCACTAATAAGTATGGAGAAGAACAATAGTGTTGCTTTGCTTTCAGCAAGCACCACTAATAATAATAAGTATGGCGGATAACAATAGTGTTGCTTCGCCTTTGGCAAGCACCACTAATAATAATAATAAGTATGGCGGATAACAATAGTGTTGCTTCGCCTTTGGCAAGCACCACTAATAATAATAAGTTTAAATAGGATTTCAGTAAGTTGGCTCTCCAAGCCAACTTAATAAGTTTAAATAGGATTTCAGTAAGTTGGCTTTCTCAAGCCAACTTAAAGGTCCCGTATTATGCCCCTTTTCACAAGATGTAAAATAAGTCTCTGATGTCCCCAGAATGTGTATGTGAAGTTTCCGCTCAATATACCCAACAGATCATTTTTTACAGCATGTTTAAATTGTAATTTTTTGGGGCTCAGAAAAACGAGCTGTTTTAGTGTGTGCCCTTTAAATGCAAATAAGCTACTGCTGCCGGCACAGGGGGCGGAGCTACATGAGCTCGCGCTCGGTCTCTCAGGACAATTTCATCTCACGGAATGATGATAATATCAGAAACTCTCAGTAACGGTGTTCATTTCGAGTCGGACAATAATGCCTACAGAGTCAGAGTGCTGTATAGAGATGGAACAGGTATAGTTTAGTAGTTTAATTACGGTTATTATAACGTATTTGTCATCTGCTTGTATGTATCCATTATTTATTAATATCCTACAAGTCTGCTGTATCGGACCAGGTCCGAATGATAATCAAACATATACTGATGAGTTTAATAAAGTTTATTTTACATCACACAAAAGATGAAGCGTCAGTTTTACTTCAGAAAATCACTGTAAGAGCTGCGTAAACACTAAGTTATAAGTGCGCAAGTTGAGGGAGTTGAGGGAGCATTCCTGTGGGCGGACGTTAGTCAAAAAACTGTTCTATTGACGTCATTAAAGAAGGAAGTAGAGGGATGTAGTCCAAACGGGCTGTTCGATGTAGGCTACTTCTGTTAAATAAAATATCTCGCTTGGCATTGAACTTTGAGCTTTATAATTTTACAGATATTATTTATACTCTAACAACAACATTACACACTAACTAAAGTTTAAAACATGGGATCACGAAGAACGGGACCTTTAATAATACTAAGTTTAAATAGGATTTCAGTAAGTTGGCTCTCCAAGCCAACTTAATAAGTTTAAATAGGATTTCAGTAAGTTGGCTTTCTCAAGCCAACTTAATAAGTTTAAATAGGATTTCAGTAAGTTGGCTTTCTCAAGCCAACTTAATTAAATAGGAATTTGCTGTAACTCAAGCATGGAATGTCAAATCTGCCCCAAACTTCACACATTTGATAAGAGTCATGCCCTGAACACATCTACATGAGAATATTCAGTTATAGTAATTGCGCCACCTACTGGCAACAGGAAGTGACGTGTTTTACAGTGTGATGCAGTACTAGCAACATAGTAAATATGCCATTGAGTTATAAACATGTTAGAAACATCTTAAAACATGCTAGCAATTCTTAGCTAAGTGCTAACGCATACTAATGCAATGAAACAGGAAGTTGTTGTTACTGAAGAAGGCAATGTCCAATCTGCCCCAAACTTCACACGTCTGGTAAGAGTCCTGCCCTAAACAAATCTACATGACAATTTTCAGTTATAGTAATAGCGCCACCTACTGGCAACTAGGCATGTGCCGGTATCAAATTTTTGTGCTGCGATTAATTGAATGAGCTTTTATCACGGTATACGGTATTATCACGATATTTTAATTGCTCAAGAGAAACAGATGGATTGCGGGTATCTAAAAAAACAACTTGCATCACAATGTGTAATTGTGATTTTCAAAACATGGTAACTAAACAGAATTTTATTAAGTTTAGTGACAACGTGTTACAATGTTTACATGGTATAATGACTGGTAGGTTACTGTTTGTATTCAAATAAATTCTTGTATTTGATTTTAATCTTAATTCAATATTGACTCATTTGGATAAATATTAGGTAGGCTACAGTCTGCATGTAAATTTTTTTCAAGAAAAAAATATATCTCACATAATGCTGTAAACAGAGAGAAATTAAATATAATGCGGTTTTCATTATAATAACAATTATGTAATGACAAGTAAACATAATTAATATGTAATAAAGTGCACATATTTAGCAAAATGACAATTTTTTCTAGTCAACTAAAGTGCTGGTCATTAAATGGCTTTCCTGAGGTAAATGTAACGTTCTGTGACATAACTGTTCTCCTGCAGTTTTATTGACCTCTTTCCGTGAAAAACACTGATTGATCGACATTTTGTATGAGGCATAAACCTTAAGGTAAGTTGTACTGTATCTTTAAATAAAAAGTAACAGATGATCGGTTTACTTGAACTGAGGCGCAGCGATCTGTCACAATGGACAGAACCTTTTTTTTTTTCATATCAAAAGTAGCCTGCTCTGTCTAGTCTGTCGGTGTCAGTGTCCTCTTTTCTCCGCGATTTTTCTCTGCGTGAGAGCGTGTGAAAAGTGTCAATTCCGTAAAGCGGCTTTCAGACAGAACGCGATTTGCTATTTTGCAAATAAAAAGTTGAACTATTTTTAACTTTGACCCCGGCGTGCTTTGGTCGACGCAGCAACAAAACGTCCCCGCGAGTATTCTGCGTCCTGTGTGAAAGGCGCTTGAGTCTCAAGTTGAATGCGTGAGAGTTGGCAGCCCTGCGGGGGGGTAAATCGTCGGCAGCGTTCCTCCTTCCGCCATGCTTCTACTCCATGTGATGATTGTTTACATTAGACTAGAGTGCGCTCTGCGCCGCGTGCACACAGTGCTTATACATGTGGGGATTGTTTACATCAGAGTGCGCACGTGTTTTGCGGAGCATATACGCAGTGTTTAAGCGGTTGATAGAAAATTATCTAATGCGTGTTCTAAAAGTCTAAATTCAAATCTATTATTTTTCACGGTATTTTGAAGTGGCCGCGATAACAATATCGTGCATAATCATTACCGCGATTTATCGCATTACCGAATACCGGCACATGTCTACTGGCAACAGGAAGTGACATGTTTAACAGTGTGATTCACTAGCAACATAGTAAAATATGCCATTGAGTGTTAAACATGTTAGAAACATGTTAAAACATGCTAACAATTCTTAGCTAAGTGCTAAAGCATGCTAATGCAATGAAAGAGGAAGTTGTTGTTACTCAAGAAGGCAATGTCCAATCTGCCCCAAACTTCACACGTTTGATAAGAGTCATGGCCTGAACACATCTACATGAGCATTTTCTGTTATAGTAATAGCGCCACCTACTGTCAACAGGAAGCGACATGTTTTACACTGTGATGCAGTACTAGCAACATAGTAAAATATGCCATTGAGTGTTAAACATGTTAGAAACATGCTAAAGCATGCTAGCAATACTTAGTTAAGTGTTAAATCATGCTATTAATGCCATGAAACAGGAAGTTGTTCTAACTCAGGCAAGGAATGTCCAATCTGCCCCAAACGTCACACTTTTGATAAAAGTCCTGCCCTGAACACATCTACATGACAATTTTCAGTTATAGTAATAGCGCCACCTACTGTCAACAGGAAGTGACATGTTTTACACTGTGATGCAGTACATTTTTGAGGGCCTAAACATGCACGAAAACTCACGAAAATTTGCACACGCGTCAGAATTGGCAGAAATTTACATCTGATAAGCGTTTCAGAATTGGGCAGGGCAAAATGGCTCGATAGCGCCACCTATAAAGGTTCAATGGAGTGCGCCTCCCGCTACGTTTCACGTACGTGTACGAAATTCGGTACATACATGTAATGGCCCAATGCCTACAAAAAGGTCTCTTGGAGCGTAGCCCTAAACACAACAGGAAGTCAGCCATTTTGAACTTCCTCTCAGATTTTTATGCAGTTTTTGCCATATTCAGGCCTCGTACTTCAACGAACTCGTCCTACAGTTTTAATCTGATCATCTTCAAATTTGGCGAGTCTAATCTTAAGGCCTTTGCAACATTAAATTGCGAAGATCTTGAGTTTTCGTCGAAGGGCGTGTCCTCGGCAGCCTGACAAATTTCAATGTTTCGCCATAAAACAGGAAGTTGCTGTAACTCAGGCAAACAATGTCCAATCTGCCCCAACCTTCACACGTTTGATAAGAGTTCTGTCCTGAACACATGTCCATGCTCAAATTCAGTTACAGTCATAGCACCACCTGCTGGCAACAGGGAGTGACATTTTTAACACTGTTGTGGACTCCTAATAATATATAAAAAAGTGCCAGCAAGTGCTAAACATAGTAGCAACATACTAGAAACATGCTAAAACATGCTAGCAAACACTTAGCTAAATGTTAAATTATGTTATTAGTACTGCAATTAAATAGGAATTTGCTGTAACTCAGGCATGGAATGTCAAATCTGCCCCAAACTTCACACATTTGATAAGAGTCATGGCCTGAAAACATCTACATGACAATTTTCAGTTATAGTAATAGCGCCACCTACTGGCAACAGGAAGTGACGTTTAACAGTGTGATGCAGTACTAGCAAGATAGTGAATATGCCATTGAGTTATACACATGTTAGAAACATGTTAAAACATGCTAGCAATTCTTAGCTAAGTGCTAAAGCATGCTAATGCAATGAAACAGGAAGTTGTTGTTACTGAAGAAGGCAATGTCCACTCTGCCCCAAATTTAACACGCCTGATAAGAGGCCTGCCCTAAACAAATCTACACGACAATTTTCAGTTATAGTAATAGCGCCACCTACTGGCAACAGGAAGTGACATGTTTAACAGTGTGATGCACTAGCAACATAGTAAATATGCCATTGAGTTATAAACATGTTAGAAACATGTTAAAACATGCTAGCGATTCTTAGCTAAGTGCTAAAGCATGCTAATGCAATGAAAAAGGAAGTTGTTGTTACTCAAGAAGGCAATGTCCAATCTGCCCCAAACTTCACATGTTTGTTAAGAGTCCTGCCCTGAAAAAATCTACATGACAATTTTCAGTTAAAGTAATAGCGCCACCTACTGGCAACAGGAAGTGACGTTTAACAGTGTGATGCAGTACTAGCAACATAGTAAATATGCCATTGAGTTATAAACATGTTAGAAACATGTTAAAACATGCTAGCAATTCTTAGCTAAGTGCTAAAGCATGCTAATGCAATGAAACAGGAAGTTGTTGTTAC
This sequence comes from Tiaroga cobitis, assembly GCA_030578255.1. Lineage (NCBI taxonomy): Eukaryota > Metazoa > Chordata > Actinopteri > Cypriniformes > Leuciscidae > Tiaroga > Tiaroga cobitis. The sequence goes on from CM060612.1 coordinate 5,328,821, forward strand.
TGAAGAAGGCAATGTCCAATCTGCCCCAAACTTCACACGTCTGGTAAGAGTCCTGCCCTAAACAAATCTACATGACAATTTTCAGTTATAGTAATAGCGCCACCTACTGGCAACAGGAAGTGACATGTTTAACAGTTTGAGGCAGTACTAGCAACATAGTAAAATATGCCATTGAGTGTTAAACATGTTAGAAACATGTTAAAACATGCTAACAATTCTTAGCTAAGTGCTAAAGCATGCTAATGCAATGAAAGAGGAAGTTGTTGTTACTCAAGAAGGCAATGTCCAATCTGCCCCAAACTTCACACGTCTGGTAAGAGTCCTGCCCTAAACAAATCTACATGAGAATTTTCAGTTATAGTAATAGCGCCACCTACTGTCAACAGGAAGTGACATCTTTTACACTGTGATGCAGTACTAGCAACATAGTAAAATATGCCATTGAGTGTTAAACATGTTAGAAACATGCTAAAGCATGCTAGCAATACTTAGTTAAGTGTTAAATCATGCTATTAATGCCATGAAACAGGAAGTTGTTCTAACTCAGGCAAGGAATGTCCAATCTGCCCCAAACGTCACACTTTTGATAAAAGTCCTGCCCTGAACACATCTACATGACAATTTTCAGTTATAGTAATAGCGCCACCTACTGTCAACAGAAAGTGACATGTTTTACACTGTGATGCAGTACATTTTTGAGGGCCTAAACATGCACGAAAACTCACGAAAATTTGCACACGCGTCAGAATTGGCAGAAATTTACATCTGATAAGCGTTTCAGAATTGGGCAGGGCAAAATGGCTCGATAGCGCCACCTATAAAGGTTCAATGGAGTGCGCCTCCCGCTACGTTTCACGTACGTGTACGAAATTCGGTACATACATGTAATGGCCCAATGCCTACAAAAAGGTCTCTTGGAGCGTAGCCCTAAACACAACAGGAAGTCAGCCATTTAGAACTTCCTCTCAGATTTTTGTGCAGTTTTTGCCATATTCAGGCCTCGTACTTCAACGAACTCGTCCTACAGTTTTAATCTGATCATCTTCAAATTTGGTGAGTCTAATCTTAAGGCCTTTGCAACATTAAATTGCGAAGATCTTGAGTTTTCGTTGAAGGGCGTGTCCTCGGCAGCCTGACAAATTTCAATGTTTCGCCATAAAACAGGAAGTTGCTGTAACTCAGGCAAACAATGTCCAATCTGCCCCAACCTTCACACGTTTGATAAGAGTTCTGTCCTGAACACATGTCCATGCTCAAATTCAGTTACAGTCATAGCACCACCTGCTGGCAACAGGGAGTGACATTTTTAACACTGTTGTGGACTCCTAATAATATATAAAAAAGTGCCAGCAAGTGCTAAATATGCTAGCAACATACTAGAAACATGCTAAAACATGCTAGCAAACACTTAGCTAAATGTTAAATTATGTTATTAGTACTGCAATTAAATATGAATTTGCTGTAACTCAGGCATGGAATGTCAAATCTGCCCCAAACTTCACACATTTGATAAGAGTCATGGCCTGAAAACATCTACGTGACAATTTTCAGTTATAGTAATAGCGCCACCTACTGGCAACAGGAAGTGACGTTTAACAGTGTGATGCAGTACTAGCAACATAGTGAATATGCCATTGAGTTATACACATGTTAGAAACATGTTAAAACATGCTAGCAATTCTTAGCTAAGTGTAAAGCATGCTAATGCAATCAAACAGGAAGTTGTTGTTACTGAAGAAGGCAATGTCCAATCTGCCCCAAATTTAACACGTCTGATAAGAGTCCTGCCCTAAACAAATCTACACGACAATTTTCAGTTATAGTAATAGCGCCACCTACTGGCAACAGGAAGTGACATGTTTAACAGTGTGATTCACTAGCAACATAGTAAATATGCCATTGAGTTATAAACATGTTAGAAACATGTTAAAACATGCTAGCGATTCTTAGCTAAGTGCTAAAGCATGCTAATGCAATAAAAAAAGGAAGTTGTTGTTACTCAAGAAGGCAATGTCCAATCTGCCCCAAACTTCACATGTTTGATAAAAGGCCTGCCCTAAACACATGACAGTTTTAACTTAAAGTAATAGCGCTACCTACTGTCATCAGGAAGTGACATGTTTTACAATGTGATGCAGTACTAGCAACAAATTTAGATATACCATTGAGTTCCAAGCATGCTAGAAACATGCTAAAACATGCTAGCAACACTTATCTGAGTGAAAACACATTGTATAATCCCCATAATAAAGGACATTTTTGTAACTGACATTGACATACTCCTCCTATATTTACCTACATAAATGCACATTGCCTACCGTGCTCTGTCTTCCTAAAGCCACCAGGTGGCGGTGGAACGGGTGCGAGGGCCCTTTCATCGCTGTTTGCAGCTTTAATCTTAATTGCCTCTCTATAAGTACCTTTGTCTTATCAGCACAAAATCAGATTTGCTTTTTTTACTAAGCAAAGTAAAATTAATGCTTCACAATATTGTGCTGTGAGACCTTAAGATGACAATAAAAAACCTTATTTAAAAACCTTGAGATGACAATACAGCAGAAAACACAAGGAAATGCACGTTAGTTAAAAATCCAGCTGTTTATTGTTAGTTTATAGTGCATTACCTAATGTTAACAAAATTGTAATTAAGTATTAGTAAATGCTGAAATTATCATTAACAAAAAATAATAAAGGCTGTTTACGTGCAGTTCATTATTAGTTCATGTTAACTAATGAAACGTTATTGTAAAGTGTTACCAATTAAGACATAAAAACAAAAAAAAGTATAAAAGAGAATAAAGAAACAACATGAATTAAGATGTTTGTGACTGCTATCCAGATGTCACACCAAAGGTGAGTAATCCTGAAAAATGCAGGGAAACAAGTGTTAATAATAATTTAACAACATACACAAATAGCAAATAAACACTGGGTGCACATTAAAATAGGTCTATTCACCATTATAAGAACAATCCTGATGAGGACAGTGCTGAGAGAGCTAGGGTGGGTATTGACCACAGATGATTGTTTTGCAATCATTAGCGTGATGATTGTAGCTGAGAGAGCTGTCTAAAATACAACAAAACAAGCATCATCCTTCTTCATTTTTGATACGATATGGGACATCTGATTACAACAACACTTGCTTACGTCAGTTAATAGTTCATAAACTATTGCTTCAACTGATCTCTAACTTCAGTTTACACCGAAATGAACGATTAACTGCACTTACCTCTGCTCAGCCATGAACTGGTCGAAAGCTGATGACGTAACATGCAAGTAGGCCCGCCCTCACGTGATACTGATTGGTCGATTGATGATCTTAAATCTGATTGGCTAAAGAGTACGACTGCTCTGTGTTACGAGTGAAGCGCTGCCAGGAAAGTCTCAAAAACACACACACACACGCAAGGCGATTCGTACGTGAATGGCGATTTGCACATTCAAATTCAAGGAAACACTCGTACATTTTAAACATTCAAAGGGTTTTGTGCACAGTTGTATATCTACGAATTGTGTTTTGCATTTGTGAAATGTATTTTATGAATATATAATTTTATTTTGCGCATGTGAATTGCTTTTTGTGAATATTTTTTTTTTTCACGCACGTGAATTTTTTTTGTGTGTATGTGAATTAGGTTTCACGCATGTGAAATTGTCTATGCATGTGTGAATCGTGTTTTTTGCGTGAATTATTAATGAGTCTGATCTGGCTCCATATATTTCCCCTCGGAGAAAACCCCTTGGTCCCGAGCCACCACTGCAGGGGTCTCATGTGCAGAAGGCCAAAAGTAATTATGTTGGACGCAGCTGCCATGAGACCCACCAGTCTGAAACTGTTTCACAGTGAGTGACTGGCCTAGATATACCCCAATACAAGAATCGCTACACCTAGAAAAGTGGTCCTCAGAGCACACTCTTCTTGGCGTTGAGAGGCAACCCCAACATCCTTAATGAGTCAGAACGACATCTCAATGCTGAACTGCCATAAACTCAGATTGGGTCAGGATCAACCAATCATTGATGTAGTATAATACGTGAATGCCCTGGAGTCTCAGAAGAGCCAGAGCTGCATCCACGCATACTGTAAAGGTGTGGGGTAAAAAACCTAGGCCGAATGGAAGAACCCGATAATGGTATGCTTCGCCCCCGAAAGCAAACCTCGGGAACCTCCCTCATCCTCTTTCGGAAACAATGAAGTAATGGCTGTCTGCTGGGAGGAGGAACCCCTTCTACAGCTCCTTTTGCAGAAGTGACAGTACTTCCTGCTCCATAACCAAAGCCTGCTCAGGGTCCACCAATGAGAGGAGGACCCCTAGAAATCTGTACGAACGAGAACCGAACTGAATTCTGAAACCTTTTTCTATAGTGTGCAGGACCCACTGAGAAATATGTGGCAGTAGTTTCCACGCTGCCAGAAATTCTACTAGGGGAACCAGTCTCTCAAGACTGGCCTCTGGATTTGTTTGAACAGTCACTACGGCGCCCTAAAGCGGCGAACCGGCAGGGAACAACCAAACTGACCATTCTACGACCCTCCTTGGAGGATCACATGGGGACGCTGACACCTCGGTGCCCTGAACAGCGAACCGGCAGGGAACAACCGAACTGGCAGCGCTGCAACCCTCCTCAGAGAGTTGCACCCCAGAGGGCGCAGAGGAAAAAACGATTTCTCAAAACCGTCCCTTGGTTGAACAGTCACTACGGTGCCCTGAAGCGGCGAACCGGCAGGGAACAACCGAACTGGCAGCGCTGCGACCCTCCTCAGAGAGTCGCACCCCAGAGGTCGCAGAGGAGAAACGATTTCTCAAAACCGTCCCTGCCCCGGAGGAGCCCTCAGAAGCCTGATAGCCTCGTTTTTTTGCGACAGGACTTCTTGTCTAAGCTTTATTAGAGATGATGACAGTCCTCAGACCTTGCCTACCTCTAACTAGCATAGTTCCTACGACCCTCCTCGGAGGATCGTTGGAAAAAGCAGGCACTTCGGCGCTCTGAAACGGCGAACCGGCAGGGAAACCGAACTGACTGCTCTTCTTTTTTCTTATTTGAAGGCTCGTTTGGGGACACTGACACCTTGGTGCCCTGAAACGGCGAACCGGCAGGGAAACCGAACTGGCAGTGCTGCGACCCTCCTCAGAAGCTCCACCAAAGGGCGCTGAGGAGAAACGATTTCTCAAAACCGTCCCTACCCCAGAGGGGACCACCCTTAGAAGCCTGATCGCCTCGGCGTCAGGGCTTCTTCTTTGTCCAAGCTATTTTAGAGATAAAACAGTCCTCAGATCTTGCATGTCTCTAACTAGCTAGACTGCGACCGCCACCCAAGTACCCCTCAATTGCGGAGGAGCCCGAATGGCGACGCTCTGTTTTGCACTTTGTGCTGAGAGGAGCTTAACCCTCTGGGGACCAAAAACGCGCCCGCGCGTTTTGCTGGGTTTTTTTCACATAGCAGCAACATACACTTAAAATACTCCGTCATTTATGGTCATATAAATAAAATCAATACATGATTATAAACTATAGAGGGTCTTCTTTTTTTGTGTACACTCACATTAACATCAAAACAAATATTCTCCTGCAATGTAAACTGTATGAAACTAAAGAGAAGTACAGTTTCTCCTGTCTCAGCTCATTTTCGTTAATTTGTTTACACCCACTCGCAGAGCGTGCTATTCACAAGATAATGTGTTGAGGCCATATGCAAAATAGATAAACACCCCCAGGCAAATGCCTTAAAAGCAGCAAGTTTCATAACAAGATTCACTCACTTTCCTGCGTGTTTGGAAGATGGCACGCTACACCGGCGCGGAAGCTCTTCAGCTCGTCCTGGACAGTGACGAAGAGTTCACATTTTCCTCAGAAGAAGAGCGGGACTCTGACGATGAACGTTTGTATTTTGAAGAGCGACTTGATCCAGCCATGGATACAATTTCGGATGAGTAAGTCTTTTAGTTTAAGTTACATTCGTTGACAAGCTATTTTATATAAACATGTACATATTTTACTGGTTGGACTATTTCCAGACTTGCCATCCAGTAGCCTATTCAGAGTATTGAAATTTAAAATATGTCTTAATAGGCAGGTTTTACTTACATTTAAATTGTCTAGCCTATAGGCTAAATGCTGTATGATATGTAAAATGATATTTAAAAAATATTATCTATGTTTAGATTAAATTTTGACTAGGCTATAGTGTTTATGCTACTGTGAGATACCTGCCTTTAGTTTTGTTTATTTTACTCACATTTGATTTGCTTAGAGCCCGCATCAACGGGGCATAAGCATTTACTGTGAGATACCTGCCTTTAGTTTTGTTTATTTATCGCTCACAATTGCTTTGTGTATAGCCGACTGATTATTTTTTAATCACATTTGATTTCCTTAGAGCAAATTTAGAACATTTAGTTTCTCCACATAGAGGAATTATAATAAAACAGATTGAAAACCTTTGAATCTCCTCTCATTCTTTGTTCAGGCTGCTTCACTTGATGGGCCATTAGCCATTGGGAGAGTGTCTGTCACACCCCTGGTCTGAATCTCATTAATATTGATAGGCCATTACCACTCCCACGCATAAACCTCTTCTGACCAAAAAACTGTCATACAAAGTATAATTAATGTCATTGTTTTATGTGAACGATCAGGCAGGATGATTTTCACATCATTTTGAAGCCAGAACTCGAAGCGACAACATCCATTAGTCAAAAGTCTTGTGGACACATATTTAGTATGTGTTTTGTGGTTTTATTTCAGCAACTTTCATTTTTATTTGTTTCAATAACCACGCATAAACATTATTCTCTTAAAAATACAAACATGGACATATATATTATAACACAGATTATGGTAGCCCCGTTTGTGCTATATAGAGTGAATTTACACCTTTGCCATTAACATGTTTATAAATAACTGAAAAAAGCACAAATGTCAGTGCATGTCAAAACATCCCAAGGGCCAAAAAAACACATTGGTCCCCAGAGGGTTAATAGGCCGAGACTGCTCCCGCCCAGCAGTCTCAGGAACATTAGATTGGTGAGGAAAAAACTTCTGGAACGCCGCTGAATGGTTTATATCTTAGTTTTCTTGAAAGCGGAGCGTCCAGAAGAACAGACATAATTATATCTTTATTTTCCTTTATCTTTATATCAGAAAAACTTATATATATATATTAGTGCTGTCAGTTAAACGCGTTATTAACGGCGTTAACGCAAACCCATTTTAACGGTGTTAATTTTTTTATCGCGCGATTAATTTAAAAAAAATTTTTTTTTTTTTTTGGGGCATAGCAAACTTTGTAGTTTTTTCACATGCTGTTACAACAACTAGTAACGTTAGGAAAACTACAACACCACCGGATCTACCTAGACCGGAAATAAAACAACAGGCACCGCACACACTTGTTTGGGCTTACGTTTTGAGTGGATGGTGAGCGCGAGACGCGAAATGGATGCCAATACACTTCTAAATGGAAAGTTTACATATAAAAAGTTGCCAAATGGTTCAATTGACAAGACGAAAGTGATATGTGTGTATTGTCGGTGTGAACTGAGCTATCATCGCAGCACATCCAGTCTAAAATACCACCTGATGGCCAAGCACACAGCTGCTGCTGCGAATTCTCCGCCCCCTCGTCAAAGCCAGGCGACAATGGATGACTTCACGCAGAAGCACATGGATACCACAACTAGGAACAAACTTACTGCAGCCATAGCTAAATGGGTGGCTACTGCATGTAGGCCTGTTAACGTTGTAGAGGACGGGGGTCTAGCTGATATCATTCGCATCGCATCCAACGACTGGACCTACGAATTGCCTTCGAGAGCCACCATTACAAGCCACTTACAGAAATTGCACGAAACCGAGAAGGCTAAGGTACAGCAGGCATTGGAGGAGACAAAAACAGTCGCGCTCACTGGTGATTACTGGACATCCCTCAGTAATCACAACTACCTCGGGGTCACATCCCACTACTTTGATCCACAGTGGAATCTTCAGTCGCATGCTTTGACTGTTATAAAGACAGAAGAGAGGCACTGCGCTGACGCTGTTGCAGAGCACTTTATGAAAGTAGCTAGAGAGTGGAACATCGAACACAAAGTTGTCTCACTGACCACGGATAGTGCACGCAACATGATTGCAGCAGCCAGGCAGCTCCCCTTTGAGCACATGCCGTGCATCGCACACTGTGTGCACCGAGCCGTCACAGTTTCTCTGACCGTTTGACAGCGCATTGTCAAAATGCAGAAAAGTTGTGGGACATTTTAAGCACAGCCCTGCAAACCAAGCGGAGCTCGAGCAGCAACAAGTCGCACATCATCAGAAGAAAGAGTCACTCGCACAAGAAGTGTCAACCAGATGGAATAGTACACTGATAATGATCAAGCGTGTTCAGCGGAATGCCGAACCACTGAGAGATGCGCTGGCCCTGCACACAACCAAAGTCGCCATGCTAACAGCTACTGAGCTGGAGAAACTGAAGAAGCTCGAGGCTGTGCTGGAGCACTGCAGGTAATTGTGTATCCGTGTCGTGTGTATATCTGTGTGTTTGATAATAAATGTAGGTCTGTGTCAGAACAGTATCATTGAGTGTGCGTGTGAGTGAGAACAATGTGTGTGTGTGTGCGTGTGGTGAGTGAGAGAACAATGTGTGTGTGTGTATGTGCGTGTGTTGAGTGAGAGAACAATGTGTGTGTGTGTGTGTGTGTGTGTGTGTGTGTGTGTGCGTGTGTTGAGTGAGAGAACTATGTGTGTGTGGTGAGTGAGAGAACTGTGTGTGTGTGGTGAGTGAGAGAACTATGTGTGTGTGTGTGTGTGTGTGTTTGATAATAAATGTAGGTCTGTGTCAGAACAGTATCATTGACTGTGCGTGTGAGTGAGAACAATGTGTGTGTGTGTGTGTGTGTGTGTGGTGAGTGACAGAACAATGTGTGTGTGTGTGTGTGCGTGTGTTGAGTGAGAGAACTGTGTGTGTGTGTTGAGTGAGAGAAATGGAAGCTCTAGCGTTAAGTTCTGCCAGGAAGACTCAATTGCTACGTCACTTATTACCTTCTCATCTATCCAATCGTGTCTAAGACTTGTGGTATAAAAGACCAGTACTTACACATGTCTGAGTTCGCAGATGCTGACGCTTTCACGCACCTCCATCCTCCCCACCACCACCAGGATGGTCCCTTCCCCTCTATCCTCCATCCTCCCCACCACCACCAGGATGGCCCCTTCCTATACCTCACGGGGGGTCGGCTGCGCCCCTGCCTTCGTCTTCAGGCAGGAAATGCAGAGTCCGGACCCTCGGATCGCGAGCTATGGACGGGGCCTACGCCAAAGAACTTTATTGCTTGCTGGGCTATCAATAAATGTATTTATTGTTACAGTATTTATTCTCCCGAGTCTTTCTGGTAGAACTATGTGTGTGTGGTGAGTGAGAGAACTGTGTGTGTGTGTGGTGAGTGAGAGAACTGTGTGTGTGTGTGGTGAGTGAGAGAACTGTGTGTGTGTGGTGAGTGAGAGAACTATGTGTGTATATCTGTGTGTTTGATAATAAATGTAGGTCTGTGTCAGAACAGTATCATTGAGTGTGCGTGTGAGTGAGAACAATGTGTGTGTGTGTGTGTGTGCGTGTGGTGAGTGAGAGAACAATGTGTGTGTGCGTGTGTGTGCGTGTGTTGAGTGAGAGAACTATGTGCGTGTGTTGAGAGAGAGAACTATGTGTGTGTGGTGAGTGAGAGAACTGTGTGTGTGTGTGGTGAGTGAGAGAACTGTGTGTGTGTGGTGAGTGAGAGAACTGTGTGTGTGTGTGGTGAGTGAGAGAACTGTGTGTGTGTGGTGAGTGAGAGAACTATGTGTGAATTTTTACAGTAGGCCTAACTATTTCCCCACTTAAGTGCTTCTCTATATTATTGCAGGTATGTCTCTGAACTTCTGGGAGGAGAGAAGTTTGTGTCTTGCTCAGTAGTGCTGCCAGCATTGTGTCATCTGTCGCGAGTGATGGAAGTCACTGAGGACGACCCAGCTTACATGATCAAGTTCAAGGGAACATTTGCAGCAGACATGGAGGGTCGCAAGGAGAAGATCAACATCACATGGCTGAGAGTTGCGACAGCACTTGACCCAAGGTCAGATTGCCAGGTTTCATTCTTACACTCATCTTCATTCTCAGCATTGTGTTTCTCTCAGTGTGTTTCTTTTGTTAGGTTGCTTGCTGCTTTACTTTGTATTTTTTAATTTAGCACTGTAGAGATAGGGGTATTGTCGCAATTTTGTTATACCTGCACCTGTACTTGTATTAAAGTTGCATTTCATATTATTTCAAGGTTTAAGGACCTCAAGTGTCTGAGCAAACCTGACAGGGCTGAGGTGTGGGGTACGATCCACGCCTTGCTCCAGGAGATAGAGAGGAAGAGGCCTGCACAGCCGGATAACCAAGTCACGCCTGAGCCTCCTACGAAGAAACCAACTCTCATGCTTGCACACGAGTCTTCGTCTGATGAAGAGGAGGACTGTGTTGAGCAATGTCTGGAGCGCTACAAGGCAGAGCCTCTTATTGGTATGGATGACTGTCCCCTGGAATGGTGGTCCACGCATGAAGGGGCACACAATGAAATAGCCTGCCTTGCACGCAAGTACTTAGCAACACCGGCCACATCAGTACCTTCTGAAAGGTTGTTTTCACTGTCTGGGCATGTTGTACAAAAGAAGCGAGCTTCCCTGTTGTCTGAAAATGTCAACAGGCTTGTCTGTTTGAGTAACTGGCTCAAAGCAAAGAAGTAGTAGGCTTATCTTTTATTGGTAAGCAACCGTTACTGGTCATTCTTTCTGAAATGTGAGGCTGTGTTGATGATTGCTATGTTCAAAGCAAACTTGGGAAAAAAGAAAGTATTAAGCCATGGTTTAACTTAAGTCCAAAGCATGTGCACTTTGTAATTTTATTTTATATTAATTTAATTTTAATTTAATTTATTTGTTTTGATCCCTTAGAAAGGGCTGTTGAAGGGGCTGTTTGTGTGACAGGTTTTTTTTCACCCTTTTTTTGATGGACAGTGTTACATTGTGTTAAAGATTTGTTCCAAGTGTGAAATTCAACACTACAGTATATGCCAATGTTCTTTTCAATAAAAAAACATTTGCATAAAGCAAGCCAATCCACTTTTCTATGTTGATAAGAACATTAAAATTAGTAAAAAAGGGACAAAAAGAAATAAAGGGACATTTAGAATAGAAAAAAATGTGCGATTAATTGCGATTAATCGCGAGTTAACTATGACATTAATGCGATTAATCGCGATTAAATATTGTAATCGCTTGACAGCACTAATATGTATATATATATATATATATATATATATATATATATATATATATATATATATATATATATATACATACATATATCACTCTGTGGCCACCAGCAGGAAACAACCGAACTGGCAGCGCTGCGACCCTCCTCAGAGAGTCGCCCCTCACATTCATCCATGTCCTTATATACTTTACCCACCAGCGCTGCCTAATAAAAATCTATTCATTATTTAAGATGGCTGGTGGGTAACGTCGGGGTTAATAACGATGACGCCGACTCGGGAGAGAGAAAGCTCGCAAGCGTCTCTTTAACCCGAGGCACTGTCATACTATGATACTTAATACCCAAAAATTACTATAGTTAGACATCTGGGGATTAAACACATAAAATACAAACCGGTTTATTCCACGATCCCGACACCTCAGTGTGGAGATAGGGGAAAAAACCGCAGTCCCCGACGAGGAGGCCGAGATACAGAGTTTTCCTGTTTTAAGATACATTTCATCTAACAAACTCTTCTTTATTTTCAATCTCATAATGTTCAGCTGGCCAGTAAATATTTAACTGGCAACAGCACTATAAAACCTCCTTTTTTTTAAAAAAAAAAGCTCCTCTTTATTCAGCAGAGTTATGAGCTGACTATTTATTTATTCATTGAAAACTCAAACATCTGCCTTTTTCTTAATATTTGTATTTGTTTTGTTATCTTTCTTTTTAAAACAAAACACTAACGATGGAAATCGCTGCACACTAGATCTGCCATGTGAAAGCTGAGATAGGGCGGAGCCCGTCCCAACCCCCGCTGTCAGATCCGTTTGCGAACCCCGAAAATTATGCGAGTCGTCTCCGTGCCTCGGCAACAGAGAGACCCGCGCGGGGAACGCGAACCGAACCGTCCTCCTCGAAGAACACCCGGCGGGAGCAGAGCGTCCTCACGGACAGCTTCTCGCAATGCTCACAGTCAGCTCCCTCGAGAACTGACTGTTGGCATGCTCCACTCCCAAACAGCAACAAAAAGCTTATGTGTGTCCCCACCCGTGATGTAACGAGGGCAGGGAACAACACAACGTCTATAATCTTGCTTGCTCGCCATAATGATAGATAGTGATATATATTGGGCTTTGACAAACAACAATAAATAGACAAGGACAGATTTCACAGAGAGCGCTTGCTGAAGGTACAGAAGCTGGCGCGGTCTGAATTCAGGGGTGCTTTATAGTTTCCTGGTCTATGACGTCACCCGCCTATGACGTTTCGGGCTTCCATTGGACTGATTTTACATGTGCTTCACGACGTAATCACGCAGAGCGTTCCCACCGCGTCTCAAACGCAGCTCGAAGTTCCCTTGAAAGGGAACTGGCATATACCAATGTCCCTCTCTTGCACGCAAGGTAGGAGACAGCCTGCATTCGTTGGTTATGTTTATCAAGTCCGAAGGACTGAAAAACAAAAAGAAAGTAACCATTAAAGATGCTGAGGAGTTCGCACAGTTGTATTTAAAGAGTTGGAGGTTTGATATTGCAGGCCAGGCATTAACCCAGCTTAACCGGGCCAAATGGAATGCACCGCAACTTTTACCTCTTACACAAGATATCCAAAGGCTACATTGCTATCTAGAAGAAAAACAGCAGAAACATATCAAAGATTTAACCCTCTGGGGTCGGCAATCACGCCGGCGTGATCTGCTCACTTTTTTTCTTATCAGTGCAAAACAAACTCAAAATACTTTGTTGATTTTGATCTTACATATAAGTGTTACACATCATTCAATACTGTTAAATGTCTTCTTTTTTTGTGTACACTCTTATTAACATCAAAAACTTGTGTTTTTGTAAAATAAATAAAATAAACTGGGTGCGCTTTCAGCTCACACTGTCTCCGCAAAAATCTTTCTGAAACGCGTCCGAAAAATGAACGGTAACTCAATAAATACTTGTCACAGAGACACGAAAGATTTATCTTTATGAAGCTGAAATTCTCTTCTTTGAAATGAAGTAACTTATATAAAAAAAGCAACTATTCTCAGTTGATGTAATCTGTATGAAAAGAGAGAGATGTCGGTCTTTTTCCTTTCACCTAATTATAGCGTATGACGTGTTAATGTGACCACGCCCACTGAGAGCGCGCTATTCAAACGTTAATGTTGAGGCAAGCCATGAAAACGCCCACATCAGAACGCGCTAACCTTTATCTCGTCTTGCTGCGCAGAGGAATAATTCCTGGAAAAGTTAACTCAGTAACCTGTTTCATTCGAGGAGCACGGATTCAGCTGATGTAGTAAGTCATTTATTCTTAAGTGCTTTGTTCTAATCGTGTTATTGAATAGTGTCTGTAAACTGCACAAAGACTGTTTAAATTTTAAATGCGTGTCTGTGTGCGAATGAATGGACGAATTCACAGACGCGCGCGCGCTGTGCATTCATTCACTCTCGCTCCTACATTAGTAAGACTACTGAGATTTGTTCTAATCGCAATAAAGAATAGTATCTGTAAAACCAAAAAGACTGTTTAAATATGAATCGGGTGTCTGGGTGTGTGAACAAACGAACGCACAGATGCATAGCCTACTGTTACAGACGAAATAGATTAGAAAGTTTTTACTATAAAATAGACATCAAATAAGCTTTAGTTAGACAGTTTCTGCTCATATGTTAAATATATAGTAGCCTATGTTTTGTAAAAAAAAAACTAATCAACTGTTATCCAATGCAAGCTTATAATAGCCTACTTTATATGGAAAAAAAAAATTCTTTTCAAGATGTTTCCAACTCTAACTTTGAACCAATTCTATACAATGACCCATATAACCTATTTGACCAGGATTTGTTTCCAGGTATGACTAAAAATGGGTTTTTGGCTTTCATTTATATTTTGATTATATGAAGAGTTCAGATGCAAAAGCCTCTAGTGCCATTTGAAATTTTCTTCTAGAATGATAATTTTTATCAAGCTTGTACATTTTAAGTTCAGTAATTTCACTTAAATGACAATTATTAGGTAATCTTCATTGCCATTTAAGTGAAATTACTGAACTTAAATATACAAGCTTGATAAAAATTATTATTCTAGAAGAAATTTTCAAATGGCACTTAGAGGCTTTTGCATCTGAACTCTTCATATATATATATATGTGTGTGTGTATGTATGTATATATGTATGTATGTATGTATGTATGTGTGTATGTTGTCCTTTCAATTTTTCCTTGTCTAACACCTGAATGAAAGGCTCATTATTATGCGGGTCAGGTGAGAATCACCTAATTATTCATGATGGGGCTTGGACTGTTCAAGGCCATTCGCATATTGCCTTGGCAAACAAAAAAAAGTTTTTCACAATAAAACCCAATTCACAGTTTTATGTGAATGATTAGGCAGGATGTTTTTCAGATAATTTTGAAGATAAAACACTAGGCAACAACATCCATTAGTCAAAAGTCTTGTGGACACATATTTAATATGTGTTTTGTAGCCTTATTTCAGAAACTTTCATTTTTAGTTTTTTCAAAACCACGCATAAACAATATTCTCTCAAATATACAAACATGAACATACATATTATATCACATATTAGCATAGCCATGTTTGTGCTAAATATAGTGTAATTTCACCTGTGCCATTAATATGTTTATAAGCAACTGAAAAAAACACAAATGTCACAGCATGTCAGAACATCTCAAGGACTCCAAAAACACCTCAGACCCCAGGGGGTTAAAAGAACATCGTTCATCCACAAATTGGAAGGAACTTGCAAAAGTAACGCTGACTCAAGTTATGCTTTTTAATCAGCGGAGAGCAGGTGAAGTGTCCCGAATGCGCCTGTCTGCGTACTTCTCGAAGGACACATCAGAGGAACAGGGAGATGTAAATTTGGCCCTCACAGCGCTTGAGCAGAAGCTCTGCAGGCATTTTGTGCAAATAGCAATTGTTGGAAAAAGAGGAAGGAAGGTTCCTGTTCTTCTAACCCCAGTAATGAGAGAATCACTTGATGCTCTTACTGAGAGCAGAGAAGAATGTGGGGTGCTAAAGGACAATGAATATCTGTTTGCATTGCCACAATCTGCCCATTACCTCAGGAATTGTGACTGCATGAGGCAATTTGTCAGTGAATGTGCTGACATAAAAAAATCCTTGAGCGCTAACATCAATTCAACTGAAGAAACATAGGGCCTATTGCTACCCTGTCTACCGTTCTGAACCTGAAAACCACCGAGCTCGACCAGTTGACAGACTTCCTTGGTCATAATATCGCTGTTCACAGGAAACACTAGAGGCTCTCAGAAAGCACCCTCCAATTAGCCAAAGTAAAGTCCTCCTGGCAATGGAACAAGGACGCCTAGGAGACTACAAAGGAAAGAGCCTCGATGAAATACAAGTCGATGTGAATGGTAATTAACTTTATATTCTTGAAGGCACAATATATGACATTTAATCTTCCGCATTCAGAAAACGACCATTTACCATGTAAAACATAGTCAAGTCAAGTCAAGTCATCTTCATTTATATAGCGCTTTTAACAATGGATTGTTTTCAAAGCAGCTTTACAGAGATAAACATATAATTTAAGGTAACAGATTGTTTTGGCATTATAGCGGTTCTTGAATAATATTATTTCCAGCTAAAGTTAACTTTGATTGATTCACCTCCGTCGAAATGATCAGACTTTTAAACGCGAACCTGTGATTAACGCTGACGGCGTTCACATGCTCATTCAGAATTGATTCTATAGTTATGTGCTTTTTAAAATATGTGCGCAGGTTTATAATTCATACAACCCAGCCTAAACAAACTACTTTTTTCGCCTATAAATTTTGATACAGAATTTTGTTTTATTTTATCACTAGTACGCGAGCCAGAATTCACAACGCTTCATCTGTAGAGTGGGAAAGGGATCCTCCATAGGGAGAGGATAGTGGACACTACAGCACTGCATTGTCATCGGGTCCAGGCGGATCTCCTTCGTCAGATCTGGACACGGCCTAGATCCGGCAGGCTGCGGGAAAACCTCGGGATAAACAAAGACACTAATATTAGCGTAGATGCCATTCTTCTTATGATGTAGCGAGTACATCAAGATTTAAGGGAAGTGTTCCCAGTTCCGGCTGACCTAATCTATGCAGCCTAACATTGAATTGATAGAAGTCTATAGTGTGTTATGTGTATGCTAGGTCAAAGAGATGTGTTTTTAGTCTAGCTTTGAACTGACAGAGTGTGTCTGCTTCCCGGACAAAGACTGTTCCAAAGTTTTGGTGCTAAATAGGAAAAGGATCTACCGTCTGCAGTCGATTTAGATATTCTAGGTATTATCAACTGGCCGGAATTTTGAGATCGCAATAGACGTGAAGGACTATAATGCGTTAAGAGCTCGCTCAAGTACTGCGGAGCTAAACCATTTAGTGCTTTGTAGGTAATCAACAATATTTAGGTAATCAACAATATGTATCCCTAAAGAACGTCTCGGTTACGGATGTAACCCTCGTTCCCTGAGTAGGGAACGGAGACGTTACGTCGGATGACGGAGAATGGGGGGTTTCGCCAGAAAGCCAATCCTCTTCGAGTATTTAAAAACGAGCCTATGGCAATGAAATGCCAAGGGTCTGCGGAATTTGCATAATGTATCTCCGCCTCACCGCGTGAGTATTTAAGGAGAGACAGCTGCAACAGCAGATCATGTCTTCGCTGAGGAGCCGAGACTGAACTCAGGCGTCTACCCAGCGGTACAGCGGAAGTGGCAGGGAGACGTAACGTCTCCGTTCCCTACTCAGGGAACGAGGGTTACATCCGTAACCGAGACGTTCCCTTTCGTAGTCACTCCGAGTTACGTCGGATGACGGAGAATGGGGGTCCCCGTGTAATCACGCCACCTTCACAGCTGTCTTCCAGTGCCCTGCGAAGTCTGACCTCCCTGTCGTGATATAGGCACGGACGAAGGAGTCCTACTTAACACAGGAATACCAAGGTACACTGGGAAGCATATCTCATGGGAGATATGCCGCAGCATGCCTACCCATAGGGAGGACTTAAGAATACACATATGGCCCAAGGGGGCTACATATGGAGGAACACTGGAGTGACCAGCCCGTAGGGTGGCATCTACTTTCAACTCCAGGAGTGGCAGGTGACTTGCCGAGGGAAAGACACATGCTCAAAGAGGCTTACAGTGGAAATACACATGTGGGGGTTACTCAGAGGAGGAACCATGCACACGGAGGCACCTAGCCGACGCACAGGCAATAGACACTGGCGCCAGCGTCAACAGTGCTGGAGGAACTCAGGGCTTCAGAGAGGAAGGCTCACCTGAGGAAATATCGCACGTATCCAGTCCGTGGAGTGGAATGGCGAGCAAGCGAGACACTTAACAGCTCCCATGTTAGCTTGAAAAAGACAGTACATGGGCGGAGACTGGCTCCACTCGGAGATTGTAGAATCTGGAGAATGTGTTAGGTGTCGCCCAGCCTGCAGCTCTGCAGATGTCTGTTAGCGAGGCGCCACGCGCTAAAGCCCAAGAGGACGCCACACTCCGGGTGGAGTGGGCAGTCACACCAAGGGGGCATGGTCGACCTTGCTGCTGGTATGCCAAAGCAATGGCGTCCACTATCCAGTGAGACAACCTTTGTTTGGAGAGAGCCTTTCCCTTCAGCTTCCCACCATAACAGACAAAGAGCTGGTCTGAGGTCCTGAAACACTGCGTCCTGTCTACAGACCTGTCTGGACAGAGCAGTGCCAAGGCTGGGTCTGCCTCCTCCCGGGGCAGCGCTTGCAGGTTCACCACCTGGTCCCGGAAGGGAGTGGTGGGAACCTTGGGCACATATCCAGGCCGGGGTCTCAGGATCACGTGAGAGTGGCCGGGCCCGAACTCCAGGCACGCTTCGTCAACGGAGAATGCGTGCAGGTCCCCTACCCTCTTGATGGAGGCCAACGCAACCAGGAGCGCTGTCTTCATTGACAGGATCTTAAGCTCAGCTGATTGCAGAGGCTCAAAGGGAGCCCTCTGCAGGGCACTTAAGACCACTGAGAGGTCCCAAGAGGGAACGAGAGGAGGGCGAGGAGGATTCAGTCTCCTCGCTCCTCTCAGGAACCTGAGGATCAGGTCGTGCTTTCCAAGAGACTTACCTTCAACTGCTTCGTGATATGCGGCGATAGCGGCCACATACACCTTCAGGGTGGAGGGAGACAGCCTTCGCTCCAACCCGTCTTGCAGGAAGGAAAGCACAACGCTGATCGAGCATCTCCTGGGGTCTTCTCGGCGAGAAGAGCACCAGTTGACGAAGAGGTTCCACTTCAACGCATAGACATGTCTCGTGGACGATGCTCTAGCGGAAGTGATGGTAGCCGCCACCGCTGGTGGCAGGGTACTCAAACCTGCCTCGTCCCGTCCAGGAGCCACACGTGGAGTCTCCAGAGATCGGGACGAGGGTGCCATAGGGTGCCCCGTCTCTGAGAAAGGAGGTCCTTCCTCAGAGGAATTGGCCAAGGAGGTGCTGTCGCGAGGAGTATCAGTTCGGAAAACCAGGTCTTGGTGGGCCAGTATGGGGCGACCAATATGACCTGCTCCTCGTCCTCCTTGATCTTGCACAGAGTCCGTGCGAGAAGGCTCACTGGGGGAAACGCATACTTGCGTAGGCCCTGCGGCCAGCTGTGCGCCAGTGCATCCGTGCCGAGCGTGCCCTCGGTCAGGGAGTAATACAGGGCGCAATGGGATGAGTCGTGGGAGGCAAACAGATCTATCTGTGCGTCCCCGAACTGGTCCCATATCAGCTGGACCGACTGGGGATGGAGTCTCCATTCGCCAGAGGTTGGCCGGAGCCGTGACAGCTCGTCGGCTGCACGGTTCCGCACTCCAGGAATGTAAATAGCACGAAGGGACCTCAGGTGCTTCTGACTCCATAAGAGGAGGTGGCGTGCGAGTTGCGACATACGGCGAGAGTGTAGACCACCCTGACGGTTGATGTACGCTACAGTCGCGGTATTGTCCGAGCGGACAAGTACGTGTTGACCCAGGAGCAACGCACGGAAGCGGTGCAGGGCAAGGCGTACTGCCAGCAACTCGAGGCAATTGACATGCATGAGGCGCTGGGGTCCTGTCCAGGAGCCCGCGGCTGCATGTCCATTGTACATGGCGCCCCAGCCCGTGGCAGAGGCATCTGTGGAGACGACAACATGCCTGGAAACTCGTTCTAGGGGAACTCCGGCCCGTAGAAAGCTGAGGTTCCGCCACGGGGTGAAGGTCTGACGGCAGGTCGGAGTTATTAAAACTCTGAGCGTACCGCGATGCCATGCCCACCTCGGGACTCGATCGCGAAGCCACAGCTGAAGCGGTCTCATATGAAGCAATCCGAGTGGCGTTGCTGCGGCTGCGGATGCCATATGCCCCAGGAGCCTCTGAAAAAGTTTCAGTGGGACCGCACTCTTGCCCTCGAACTGTCGAAGACAAGTCAGCAGTGAGTGTGCGCGCTCGCTCGTAAGCTGCGCGGACATGGCGACCGAGTCTATCTCCATACCGAGAAAAGAGATCCTCTGCACGGGGCAAAGTTTGCTCTTCTCCCAGTTGACCCGAAGGCCCAGACGGGCTAGGTGCCGGAGCACTAAATCTCTGTGTTCGCAAACCTGATCTCGAGAGTGAGCTAATATTAGCCAGTCGTCGAGATAATTCAGGATGCGAACCCCGTGTTCGCGTAGGGGAACAAGGGCTACCTCGACGACCTTCGTAAAGACGCGAGGAGACAGAGCCAACCCGAATGGGAGAACCGCGTACTGGTATGCCTGCCCCTCGAAAGCAAACCGAAGAAACGGTCTGTGTCGAGGTAAAATGGAGACATGAAAGTAGGCGTCCTTCAGGTCTATCGCTGCAAACCAATCCTGTGGCCGCACGCATTCGAAAATGCGTTTGGCCGTGAGCATCTTGAACGGCAGCCTGTGAAGGGAGCGGTTCAAGACGCGCAAGTCCAGGATTGGCCGTAACCCACCGGTTTTCTTGGGGACAATGAAGTAGGGGCTGTAGAACCCTGACCTCATCTCGGCTGGAGGGACAGCCTCGATTGCACCCTTCGCCAGCAGGGTAGCAACCTCCGCTCTCATGACCGGGGCATTGCCACCGACCATAGTAAAGCGGACTCCCCTGAAGCGGGGAGGAGACCGTGCGAACTGAATCGCATAGCCGAGCCTGATAGTTCGGGCGACCCAACGGGACAGATTGGGGAGCTCTAACCAAGCCCCCAAAAACTGATCCAGCGGAATCATCCGAGCCACAGGCGTCCCCCCGGAGGGGCAGCGAGGCGGAGTGACCGGCACAGGCAAGGGTGGCATAGCGGCCCTGAGCGTGTGCACAGCCAAGCTCCGCGCCCTGACAGAGGAGACCAGGGAAGGACCAGCGTTCCACGGGGGTCTGCTCTGCCAGGGGTCTGGCGATAGAGGGGGATGAGAGTGGTGTGGTCCGGGGACGGCACGCACTGTCATCCTCGCCCTCAGAGACAGAGGAGGACGAGAGTGGCGAGGCACGGGGGCGTCGCGCACTGTCATCCGGCTCTGTGTGCTCAGTGATGGACATTTCGGTTCTTTCTTTAACCACATTAGGGTGCTGCCCACCCGTGGGTGAGCAGCGGGGAGTGGAGAACAAAAGATTCTCCCCCGGCCCTCCACCGGGGGAAGGAGGGGGCCTGCAACCGCCTCCTGGGAAAAAACCGACACCATCACTGAGCAGCCCGTCTCAGGAACGCCGCTTGGCCTGGCGTTTAGCGGGGCGCGGGGCCTGAGGGGGCTGGGACGCCTTCCTGCGGCTTCCTCCACGACGCGGCCCGGGTGAAGGCTGCTGCTGGGGCCGTGCGGGAGGGGCGGGAGCCGCAGGGGGGCGCCCTCGGCGGCGAGCAGGCTGAGGCGTCTGTGCCGACGGCTGGGTGGAGGCAGCAGCTGGCCGTCGGGGCAGAATATGTTTTATTGCCTCAGACTGCTTCTGTGCGGTTGAAAACTGCTGGGCGAAGTCTTCAACCGCTCCGCCGAAGAGGCCGGCCTGGGATATGGGGGCGTCGAGCAGACGAGTCCGCTCAACGTCCCGCATATCGGCCAGGTTCAGCCAAAGGTGACGCTCCTGGACCACGCTAGTGGCCATCACCTGACCCAGGGAGCGTGAAGTCACCTTCGTCGCCCGGAGAGCGAGGTCGGTGGCGGCACGCAGTTCGTCGAACGTCCCTGGGTCAGTCCTGCCCTCGTGCATGTTTCTGAGCAGCTGGGCCTGGTAGACCTGCAAGGTGCTCATAGCATGCAGGGCAGCAGCCGCCTGTCCTGCAGCTCTGTGAGACCTCGCCACCATGGATGACGAGAATCTACAGGCCCTGGACGGGTGCTTAGGATTGCCACGAGAGGAGGCGCTCTGAGGACACAGTTGCATCGCAACAGAGCGCTCCACCGGGGGAATCCCAGTGTACCCATGGGCAGCTGCGCCATCGAGGGGAGGAAAGGCGGAGAAAGCTGACGAGCGTTCACGGGAGGTCAAAGGAGCCTTCCATGATCTCGACAGCTCCTCATGCAGCTCCGGGAAGAAAGGAATTGGGGTTGGCTGAGGCCGTGAGGCGGCAGCCGCACCCAAAAACCAATCGTCCAGCCGCGAGCGCTCGGGGCAGGGCGGAGGGTTCCACTCTAGCCCGATGCTCACGGCTGCCCGGGACAGCATGGCCGTCATCTCGGGATCCGACACGGGCAACGCTGGGACTCCCGAAGGAGGCAACGCAGCCGCAACCTCACTTCCCGAAGACTCTAGCCCACCTTGTGATGCCGCGATCGACATCGTATCATCTTCTGGAGCGCCGAATGAAACACGCGGGACTTCCGAAGAAGGACCCGCCTGAATCACCGCGGCACTCGCGGGTTGCAACACAGCGGAGGGGGGTGTGGTCCGAGGACGCATCGTCGGATTGCTCCACACCGTCACCCTCAGATCACCCTGTCCCCCAGCCGAACTACCACCTCTCGTGGAGGAAGCAGGACGGGTGGTGGACGCGGGGACTCTCACTGAAAGATCATCGAGTCTTAATCTAAGTGTTGCGATGGTCATGTTCCCACAGAAGGAACATGAGTCATCCACGAGCGCTGCTTTAGCGTGTTCAAAGCCCAGACACACAAAGCAGCGCTCGTGCCCATCAGAAGATGACAGATAACGACCGCAACCAGAAGAACACGGGCGAGACATCTTTAAAAAGACGTGCCACGTGCAGCTCTTTTTAGGAGAGGAAAAACTCTGCAATGCTGAGGCGACCAGGGAGAAAACACAAAGTCAGGCAGACCACTGCACAGATCGCAGGCAATGTGAAGACTCGCTGGATACCGCCGTCACACCAACACTGGAGAGTTCGCTCGTCTCGAAGAGGTGAGTCACTTGTAAACTCAGTTTGTGGCTGTGGAGTGAAGAGGTTCTCTTGGCTCCGAAGCGAAAACATGATCTGCTGTTGCAGCTGTCTCTCCTTAAATACTCACGCGGTGAGGCGGAGATACATTATGCAAATTCCGCAGACCCTTGGCATTTCATTGCCATAGGCTCGTTTTTAAATACTCGAAGAGGATTGGCTTTCTGGCGAAACCCCCCATTCTCCGTCATCCGACGTAACTCGGAGTGACTACGAAAGGGAACCCGCGTATCTAACAGTAGTTCCGCATTACATTAATTAATTTGCACGAGAGTTTTAATTATTTTTATACCGTGTAAATTCATGCACCGAACCGTGAACCGAACCGTACCATTTCGGTTCAATACGAATACATGTACCGTTCCACCCCTAGTGTCTATGATAAAGCGCTATATAAATGTAATGTATTCTTATTACAAACAACTCACAGATAATTCTCCACCAGATCTACTAGGCGTACACAAGTAGAGCCTTGACGTGAGATTCATTCATTGCCACTACTCAAGCCCAGAAAGTTGGAATGAAGTTGAACGTTAGTCAACTTTACTAGTCGCCAAGTTGCCGGCCGCTAAGTAGCTGGTCGCTTTTTCACTTAGTCACCCATAGTCGCCTGGCACTCATTGAAATGAATGAAGATCTGTCGTTTTTTAGATGACTATTGCTGGCGGTGTGAATGCAGGGTAATACAGGCGAAGTAACCTATTTACCACTTTTGTTTTTTCTAGTCGCAGGACTGATGAATCCTCTGGCCTGTTTGGTGTTAGGGATCAGATAGAGGAGCTGCTGGAAGCCTCTCGAGGCCTAGAAGATGTGACGAGACACATCAAAGAGATTGCAGCCACATCAAGGGACCTGACGGCAGTACAGACCCTTGAATTGAAGGAGGCTTTCGCCTGTTTGGTTTGCAAAGGTATAGTTTGACTTCAAGTATTTCTGTAGGTTACATATTTTAAAAAAAG
Source organism: Tiaroga cobitis (assembly GCA_030578255.1). Lineage (NCBI taxonomy): Eukaryota > Metazoa > Chordata > Actinopteri > Cypriniformes > Leuciscidae > Tiaroga > Tiaroga cobitis. Next base: position 5,352,462 of record CM060612.1, read on the forward strand.
TTAACATTTTTGACAAGTTCACAAGACCCTCGAAGAGTTACTTATGACATGTTCTGGCCAACACCCTGAAGCGAAGCTTATGCTGGGTTCACACTAAACGATTTTAGCCCAGTTTTCAGCTTGCCAAGTTTTCCAGAGGGGAATCACAGCTCACTCATGTGACTGATCGTGTAGTGTGAACTGCTTACAGCTGGATATTTAGCATGTTTAATATCTGGACCTGTCGGAGTCTAAATCCTGTGTTGTGACTGACAATGACAGCAGCCATGTCTCACACTCTAATTGGCTGTAGGACAATGACGTGATGGAAACAAATTGAAGGAGTAATTGCATTACGGTATTGCATATATAATCTTCTGTGATATTTCCAATGATTTATACATGTTGCATTTTTGGCTATATGTTTTCCAGGTACAATGGAAAACCCCATGTTTTCGGCATGCTGCAGGAGCCTGGTGGGGTGTAAGACGTGTGTGACGTAGGTGAATGGATGGCAACTTCATCTTGTTGCCTGAAGTGCAGAACAGATGACCCTGTCCTGACTGAGGTTGTGGGTCTGTCTGCTGCTTTGGATATCTTGAAGAATTATTACAGTTTTTCTCGATTGTTTAAACACTATAACCAGGCTTTTTAACTAAAATTTCAAAACTATAATGCCATTAATCAAAAAGCACACCCATTTCACTGAACTATGAACACTATTCCCCTGTTTTGACACATAAGTCAGATTTGTTGAACTGTTACAGCAAAACTCTACACACAAATCCCTTCATTTCTCATTGCCTACGCCACGTGGTCATTTAGAAAGCACTAGCATTCAAAATTGTTCACTCAAGTCAGCTCAGCTTCAGCTCAGTTGGCACAAAATTACCCAGGTGAAAACACTAAGAGTCAAAATTGAACACACATTAGTCAGATCCTTCAATAGATAGATAAAAGGTTATATAATCTTTTATAAAAGATAAAAATCAGTTTACTGAGTTTTGGAACAATGGATCCACAGGGAAATTAAGCAATATGTCGAGGAGGGAGAGGAAGAGGAGGAAGAGGAGGAGGAAGAGGAAGAGGAGGAGGAGGAGGAGGAGGAGGAGGAAGAGGAATAGGAGGAGGAAGAGGAGGAGGAGGAAGGGCAAGGGCATTAAGACGAGCAGTCTCGAATGAAATTCAAGCCACTTTAGTTGGCCATGTCCTTGTCCATGGTATGACTATGAGGGAGGCTGGGCAACGAGTACAGCCAAATTTGAGTCGCTTCACCGTCGCCTCCATCATCAGAACCTTCAGGGAGGTGTGGTGGCAAACTCATTTCTATTACTGAATAAGAGACAAACATTTCCAATTGTCTTTGATGAGGTTTATGTTCTTGCCAGAAAAGGTCAGCAGTCGTACAGTCACACAGAGTGGCTGCAGAGTGGGACAGTGAAGGGAGGGCATCCTTTCTCCTTTATTGTCTTGACTCCCAGAATGTTATCTTTCTAGGCCAATGATGGTATTTCAACCATATGTGGAACATTCTTAGACTTGTTCATCATATTGTATCCTTGAGTGGAGGCATGTAACAACACTCTTTACCATCCCAATACAATTCCATATTTGAATAAGGTTTGTGTGTGCTCTTTTACTGTCATATGATGCTCGAACATCTTACGTAAGAGTAGGAGAGAGTAAAAAAAAAGATTTGGGCAGGCGGGGAACATGCACAAGCAACATGACTTACCAGTTTTGGAAATGTTGTTTTGAATTTATTGCACCAGTGTGTAAGACTGTGTTGTAGTGTGTGTATTTTTGAGGGCTTGTGTGTCCTGTCTGAGGGCAAAGTTTGGTTTTTCAGCAAGAGTGAATGGTTTTGAGGGTAGAGCTTCATTTTGACCTGAAAATAGGATGTTTGGGGGATTGGGTGAGACGTTATGGATTTGTGTTTACTGTTTTGAGAATACGAGGGATAGTTTCAAGAAATGTGTCTAAGCAATCGAGAAAAACTGTAATAAATATATGCAACTGTACATGATGTGATCATTTGTAGAAGAATACAGTACTTGAATGCTTTCATATTGCATTTACTGTCCACCTGGCACTCTTTTTATTTTTATATATTTTGTTTTATTTGATGGCTCTGCATTGTTTGTTCCTTAATGCTACCAAATGTTTTGTTATGTCCGTGCACACTGTTCTGATGTAATCTTTGATGTAGTAAATTCAGCTAAGACTACATGTTGTTTGAAGACTTGACCAAAATAAGTCTCATTTGTTTTAATGGCCATGTTTATCTAATTTCTATTTTAAAATGCATAACTCTGCTTTAATAATGGTTGTACAGCTGTTTATTTTCAGTGCAAATAAATGTTGCTTTTGCTATACATTTAAGGCATGTTTAGGTCTTTATTTGTGAGTTCTATGCTGTTTGCTTAATTTATATAGGTATTAAAATATAAATTCTCTCTCTCTCTCTCTCTCTCTCTCTATATATATATATATATATATATATATAATGGGGGGGGGGGGGGGGGGGGGGATCTTGGGGTTAAGTCAAAGGTAACAACCCCTTTTGTTCAGGTCCTATCCCCTGACCAATCTGCTATCCTAACCTAACCTTAAAGGGTACCCCGACTAGTGCGGAATGTTGGCCTTTAGAGGATTATAAGATTTATAAGATTAACGTGGGCGTCAGCTATAAAAGGGTGATACAAAAACACTCCAAATGTTTTTGTTTTTATTAAACAAAGCCCAAAATCCGTTCACTCGTAGGCCGCCATAGTTATTTACGTCTCAATGCATTCTGGGTAGTGACGTGTAAAGGTTGTAGCTAGCCAAGTTTTGACAGTAGCGAGATGAACACGTCTGCCGTTCAGCCTTTTCAGTTTGAACTCAAGCGCACCGTAGGCTTAAATCAAGAGAATAACGCGGAAAACGATAGGTCTACTCAAGAGTTACATGAAAATGAAGATTATCAGAGAGTTGAAGAAGCGAGAGTGGGGCAAAATTGATGGTGTCTGCGGCAGTTTGCCGATGCCAAGCGAGAACGAGAGCGTTTGCTGTAAAGAGCTCCACTTTTTGTCAGCAGCTGTCCAGGGTAGGCTGTATAGATCAGACGATCGTACTATCGGTATAAATAATTTAATAAGTCATCTACCGCCGTCGTTTGCTTTATTTTCCCTAAGCAGTCACTATGTTGAACGCATAGAAATACCCCCTCGGACCTTGTTCAAAATCCTGCCGCGCCACAGAGCACCATTTACATAGTTTTATATTAAATTTACATTTATTTGTCTCAAATCGTTGTTAATGTATATACTGACTTCACCCTGCGCAGCAATATACATTTAGTTTTACATTTATGTACAGAAATCAGCTGGTTGAATGAAAATTGCTGATGTTACCGGATTTTCAGGTGATATTCTCAATTCATTCAGTTAACGGACGCTCTGAGGTAAAGTGAATTCAGACTGCAGACTAATAAGCAACGATTGTATTTAATTGTACAGTACAATCATAATACAGACATGATCTTAATTCCATAATGTCCTTCCTTAAACATAACAATATTGCTGGCCATAAACTGACAAAGTGCGCGTCCGATGTGCGATACCTCGAGTTGTCATAGACGCGGCGCTGCGTATCTCGTCCGGACCCGGTGTGCAACCCCCTTTACAAAGTCAACACAATTCTGCTAATCTACCTCATGTACATTTTCAATCTTACAATTACAATGTTAATAATTACTATTGCACTGAATTGCCTTGCACTACATATTTAAAATCTTAAATCTAAGACTATAACGTTACTGATACTGATCTCTTTACAGCAAACGCGGTCGTTCTCGCTTGGCATTGGCAAGTAGTTGCCGCACAGTTGCCGTTATTCTCTTGATTTAAGCCTACAGTGCGCTCGGGTTCAAACTGAAAAGGCTGAACGACAGACGTGTTCATCTCACTACTGTCAAAACTTAGCTAGCTAGCCGGTACGTTGGAAAAACAATAAACGAAGTGGCTACAGCGGCTAGACTCAACCGACTACAACCTTTACACGTCACTACCCAGAATGCATTGAGACGTAAATAACTATGGCGGCCTACGAGTGAACGGATATTGGACTTTTTTTAATAAAAACAAAAACATTTGGAGTGTTTTTGTATCACCTTTTTATAGCTGACGCCCACGTTAATCTTATAAGGCCAACATTCCACACTAGTCGGGGTACCCTTTAACCACTCGAGGTAAGATGCATAACCCCAACCAATCGAGCTGCTTCGTAGGGCGGGTCTTGCCGTGGCCATAGTGGTATCCGTAAATTTGCAAGCACAGAAACTTTAGGCGACAATATTCAGAAGAGCATCGAGGATTGGTCATGGCTGCTTTAGAAGAGTACAGAGATGAAATCATATTAATGTTTAATACAGGAATGACTCATGCAGATATCGCTGCAAACATGAGTCGTATGGGTGTCCAACGAGGATGCTCAGTAACGAGTGTCAGAAGATTTTGTGAGCAAAACAACCTCTCAAGTTGGGGACATTCGAACAGTGATTTGGAGATGGCTGTGACTCGAGCAATTAACCAGGTAAGTTTTTCATTTTGGTAGCGTAGGACACCTGAAACAAACTCACCAGCTGGGGAAGTTTTACTTTAAATAAAAGTTCATATTTAATATATAAATATATAATATTAAATATAATATTATAATATATAACATTATAAAAAATATAATATATAGTTATGGAAGTTATAAGGCCCGTAACGTTAATCTTTCATTTGACAGACCGGACCAACATACGGCCGCAGGATGATGACTGGTTATTTGTCTGCGAATGGAGTAAGAGCAGGAGAGTGCCGCGTCGGTAGAGTCCTTCGCACTGTCCAGCAGCCGTACAGTGAATCAAGACGTCGGGTTTGTCATACCTTACCTCAGGGGTGACCAGTCCTGTTCCAGCCGATCGACTGTCTTGCACAGTTTATCTCCATTCTCCAACCCTTATCAAACACACCTGAAGCAACCAATTTGATTAGGGTTGGAGATGAACTGTGCAGGACAGTCGATCGGCTGGAACAGGATTGGGCAACCAATTAATTTGGAATTAAATTGCTCGCAGCTTTAATTATTTTTATTATTGAATTATTATTATAATTCCAATAATTTTTTTTGAGTGTAGCAACTGGGTTTCCAATTATGAACTGCTGATTAATTGTTGATGGTAGGCATTAAGCAACTATATGAACATGCAAACAGCGCACCGCTGCTCGGCTCGGCTACAACGCACACCTCATGACAAAATGGGGGTGCTCAATATATCAGTCCCTCCAGGATTTCGCGGGCCTTTTTTCTGACTGTTGCGGCCTAAAATTCCTGATGTTGCGGCCGCTTTTCTAAAAAGTTGCGATGAAAGTTGCGATGTTCTTTGGCATGTTTTTATAGGTTAAAACGGCAAAGGTAGATAGATTTTTACTTAAAGTGCTCATATTATGCTTTTTTTCCTTTCCTTTATTGATATTTTTTTTTTGTGTGCATGTTATAGGTGATAGGTGATATACTACAGTACATTAACGTTACCTCTAAGTTACCATGCTTTTTTATGTATAAATATTAGGGGTGGAAAGTTACACAGATGTCACGGTTTGGTATGATTTCGGTACAATAGAGTGAAAAGCAAAACAAAAATGCAGAAGGCATTTTTATAAATGTCTTAAGCCTTGAGCATAGCATTAGCATAGAACCAGTTTATTTGTAGTGCACTGACAATAGTTTTATATAATTAGTTTATTAATTAAATTAATAAAAATACAAAAAGACCATGCGATATGTTTGGTAATTGTACCTGAATGAATTTAAAATTAATTTGCTATATTTCAGATCAATATATTTGTTTTCCTTAATTTTAATTAACCTTAACTTTATTCTCATCTGAATTATAAATAATTGATTTCCGTATAAAATACTACTACTGTTAAAAACACATTTGATTTTCTTTTTTAATCAATGTAGAATGTGTAACTTAAAAATAAACAGATTAGTGCTCCGAGTCCGGAGAAGAGTACAGAGATGAAATCATATTAATGTTTAATACAGGAATGACTCATGCAGATATCGCTGCAAACATGAGTCGTATGGGTGTCCAACGAGGATGCTCAGTAACGAGTGTCAGAAGATTTTGTGAGCAAAACAACCTCTCAAGTTGGGGACATTCGAACAGTGATTTGGAGATGGCTGTGACTCGAGCAATTAACCAGGTAAGTTTTTCATTTTGGTAGCGTAGGAGCCGTAGAGTCGTAGAGTGCCGCGTCGGTAGAGTCCTTCGCACTGTCCAGCAGCCGCACAGTGAATCAAGACGTCGGGTTTGTCATACCTTACCTCAGGGGTGACCAGTCCTGTTCCAGCCGATCGACTGTCTTGCACAGTTTATCTCCATTCTCCAACCCTTATCAAACACACCTGAAGCAACCAATTTGATTAGGGTTGGAGATGAACTGTGCAGGACAGTCGATCGGCTGGAACAGGATTGGGCAACCAATTAATTTGGAATTAAATTGCTCGCAGCTTTAATTATTTTTATTATTGAATTATTATTATAATTCCAATAATTTTTTTTGAGTGTAGCAACTGGGTTTCCAATTATGAACTGCTGATTAATTGTTGATGGTAGGCATTAAGCAACTATATGAACATGCAAACAGCGCACCGCTGCTCGGCTCGGCTACAACGCACACCTCATGACAAAATGGGGGTGCTCAATATATCAGTCCCTCCAGGATTTCGCGGGCCTTTTTTCTGACTGTTGCGGCCTAAAATTCCTGATGTTGCGGGCGCTTTTCTAAAAAGTTGCGATGAAAGTTGCGATGTTCTTTGGCATGTTTTTATAGGTTAAAACGGCAAAGGTAGATAGATTTTTACTTAAAGTGCTCATATTATGCTTTTTTTCCTTTCCTTTATTGATATTTTTTTTTTGTGTGCATGTTATAGGTGATAGGTGATATACTACAGTACATTAACGTTACCTCTAAGTTACCATGCTTTTTTATGTATAAATATTAGGGGTGGAAAGTTACACAGACGTCACGGTTTGGTATGATTTCGGTACAATAGAGTGAAAAGCAAAACAAAAATGCAGAAGGCATTTTTATAAATGTCTTAAGCCTTGAGCATAGCATTAGCATAGAACCAGTTTATTTGTAGTGCACTGACAATAGTTTTATATAATTAGTTTATTAATTAAATTAATAAAAATACAAAAAGACCATGCGATATGTTTGGTAATTGTACCTGAATGAATTTAAAATTAATTTGCTATATTTCAGATCAATATATTTGTTTTCCTTAATTTTAATTAACCTTAACTTTATTCTCATCTGAATTATAAATAATTGATTTCCGTATAAAATACTACTACTGTTAAAAACACATTTGATTTTCTTTTTTAATCAATGTAGAATGTGTAACTTAAAAATAAACAGATTAGTGCTCCGAGTCCGGAGAAGAGTACAGAGATGAAATCATATTAATGTTTAATACAGGAATGACTCATGCAGATATCGCTGCAAACATGAGTCGTATGGGTGTCCAACGAGGATGCTCAGTAACGAGTGTCAGAAGATTTTGTGAGCAAAACAACCTCTCAAGTTGGGGACATTCGAACAGTGATTTGGAGATGGCTGTGACTCGAGCAATTAACCAGGTAAGTTTTTCATTTTGGTAGCGTAGGAGCCGTAGAGTCGTAGAGTGCCGCGTCGGTAGAGTCCTTCGCACTGTCCAGCAGCCGTACAGTGAATCAAGACGTCGGGTTTGTCATACCTTACCTCAGGGGTGACCAGTCCTGTTCCAGCCGATCGACTGTCTTGCACAGTTTATCTCCATTCTCCAACCCTTATCAAACACACCTGAAGCAACCAATTTGATTAGGGTTGGAGATGAACTGTGCAGGACAGTCGATCGGCTGGAACAGGATTGGGCAACCAATTAATTTGGAATTAAATTGCTCGCAGCTTTAATTATTTTTATTATTGAATTATTATTATAATTCCAATAATTTTTTTTGAGTGTAGCAACTGGGTTTCCAATTATGAACTGCTGATTAATTGTTGATGGTAGGCATTAAGCAACTATATGAACATGCAAACAGCGCACCGCTGCTCGGCTCGGCTACAACGCACACCTCATGACAAAATGGGGGTGCTCAATATATCAGTCCCTCCAGGATTTCGCGGGCCTTTTTTCTGACTGTTGCGGCCTAAAATTCCTGATGTTGCGGCCGCTTTTCTAAAAAGTTGCGATGAAAGTTGCGATATTCTTTGGCATGTTTTTATAGGTTAAAACGGCAAAGGTAGATAGATTTTTACTTAAAGTGCTCATATTATGCTTTTTTTCCTTTCCTTTATTGATATTTTTTTTTTGTGTGCATGTTATAGGTGATAGGTGATATACTACAGTACATTAACGTTACCTCTAAGTTACCATGCTTTTTTATGTATAAATATTAGGGGTGGAAAGTTACACAGACGTCACGGTTTGGTATGATTTCGGTACAATAGAGTGAAAAGCAAAACAAAAATGCAGAAGGCATTTTTTTAAATGTCTTAAGCCTTGAGCATAGCATTAGCATAGAACCAGTTTATTTGTAGTGCACTGACAATAGTTTTATATAATTAGTTTATTAATTAAATTAATAAAAATACAAAAAGACCATGCGATATGTTTGGTAATTGTACCTGAATGAATTTAAAATTAATTTGCTATATTTCAGATCAATATATTTGTTTTCCTTAATTTTAATTAACCTTAACTTTATTCTCATCTGAATTATAAATAATTGATTTCCGTATAAAATACTACTACTGTTAAAAACACATTTGATTTTCTTTTTTAATCAATGTAGAATGTGTAACTTAAACTGTGTGTGTGTTTGTTTGGGTGACAGTTGTAGGTTACAGTTTGACAAGAGTTTAGAGTGCGACAAAAGCACAACGTTCTGTTTTATTGCGCGTGTAAACAAATAAGTAAACACTTTGCTGTTTGATGAACAAAATGACGGAGTATGTTTTTATGTTTCCACTGTTCGATCGCGCCCGCGCCTCACACACACACACAGTTCGATCCGTCTCTCTCTCTCTCACACACACACACAGTCCGATCGCTCCCGCGCCCCCCTCTCTCTCTCTCTCTCTCTCTCTCTCTCTCTCTTTTTCTCTCTCTCACACACACACACACAGTCCGATCGCGCTCCCCCCTCCCCTCTCTCTCACACACACACATTTTGATCGCGCGACTTTCTCTCTCGCTGTTATTTTTGTAGGTAAATGTGAGACGTTGGCAGCACACATGTCTGCTACGTCTTTGAACAAAACAAAGAAGTGAGTTTGATGACGTATGATGACGCTTTGCAGGAGACCGTGATGATTGGTAAAGTTGCAGAAAAGTTGCGGTGATTGGTCAAAATTGCAAGGCGCACTGAATTCACGGGGATTTGTTGAAGTTGCGTTAATAGTTGCAATCGCGACATCCTGGAGGGACTGATATATTAACAGCTTTTTTCACTCATCTTTAGGAAGCACGTAACCTTAACCCGGTCCCATATGAAGCTGAATACACTGGCAACAAATTGCACATGGACCAAAATGAGAAACTGGTCATGTTTGGAGTCACACATGTCCTGGCAGTAGATGGCTTCAGCAAGAAGATTGTTGGCCATGCTACCATGCCTGTAAAAAACAACCTGACTATATATGAACAAGTGTATAGGTCAGTAGAATAGAGCCTCAACTGCATAATATATTTATTGTTAACATCAGTCATTTTTTCTTTTTATAACAAATCACAAGTTCTCAATCACTGGTTTATATTGCTTTTATAGTTAAATGGAAATTGCAAAACCATTAACTTTGTTTTAGCCAATCAAGCATAAATAATGACCCTGTGACATCTCTATAGATCAGCTGTTTTGGGCAATGGCATGTGGGATCAGGTGAGGGTGGACCACGGAAAGGAGTTCTACCTCACCTTGTTCATGCAAGAGATGCTCTCTGGTCACCGGTACAACCAAGAGAGGAGACCATATCTTCAAACACCATCAACCTCAGTATTATACTCTGATCATTCCCGCAGTTTGTCGTCATATAAACACCATATGTCCACCTTGTTTTTGAGCAAACTTTGAAAGCCTTAATATCAAACCTTTGTCATCCATAGAACCATACCATTGAACGTATGTGGCCCGAAATTAACAACAGGGTTAACTACCCTCTCAAAGAAGTCCTAGTGCAGATGGTGGACCAAGAAATTCTGGACATGAATGATGACGTTGTGAAATATTGCGTCTCCAACTTGATCTGCCAGACAAGTCAAATAGGCGTAAGCCGTGTCGTACAGGCTTGGAATGGACACAGGATCACTGGTACAGAAAGCAATAATTGTCTTCGTCTTATACATTGCCTTTTTTGTAAATGAACCAGGTGTTTAAAATGCTCTGGGGGAACATTGACTCACCAAATCTACATCATAGCTATTGTCACGGGTCTATGAAAGAGGACTCAAATGCAGAATGTGAGTTAACAGATTTATTGACAGACAGATGACATGAAGTGGTGGGAGAGGTGAACAGTCCAAACAATAGGCAAGGATGACACAAAGACAGAAGTTGAAGCTAGCCGAGCTGCCGTTGATAATTGCACAAGATGTCTGTAGGCTGGAGAGTAGCAATGGCAGAGCAGAGTGAGACCAGACAATACCAGCAGAAGCCAGACAGGAAATCCACGTACAACAGCAAGGCACACAGGGATCTCAGACTCAGCACTAGGCTTGCTCCAAAGCAAAAGGGAGAAAGCAGTCAGGGACGCTCTGCTTAGCAGGACAGGTCTGGAACAAGAGACAAGACAGACAGAACCGAAGCCAAAACAAAACCACAATAAAACCTTTACAAAAGAAACACTAATGACTTTGGTAACAAACTATTTAGCTCAGAAGTTCACTGTGGCACAACATATAACGAACTGGCAACACATGAGGGAAAGAGCACACATATAAAGGGAGCTAAGAACAAGAGCAACAGGTGTACACACTCAGGTAAACGAGGACTCAAACAAGGGAGCAGAGAACATGAGGAACAGGCGATAACACTCGGACAAGGAACAGGTGACAACACTCAGACAAACGAGGACTCAACTAGACAAGAGGCCATGGTACAGGGAAACGAGGCAGGAACAAAGGAGCACATAGCAAACACAAACAAAACCACATGTTTAAGCACAACACAAACATAGAGACATGAAACAAAGACATAGACAAAGCTGCCAGGGCAAAACCCTGACAGTTATATAATTATAGTCTCTTAGATTGCCCCACCCCCTTTGTTTTTCAGAGCCCAAAAGCACTCCCTCACACACAGCAAACTGCCTCTTTATTGTCACACATTTAACAAATTAAAACTGGCAATACCATTAATATAACTTTCTCCATAGTAAAATAAAATATATTGAGCCTATATCATCAGACAATTCTATTTGTTAATCCCATTTTATGTGCAATGTCAAAGGATTTGACTAAACCTATAAATGTCAACACCCACAACCCAACTAGAACCCTTACTGCATGTGTAGCTATAGTACTGTTACAGTTTTTTCCAACTGCTGACACACGTTTTCAAAACTATCGCCCCTTTTTTCAAAACGCTACACACAATTCTCAAAACTGCACACACAAAATGCAAAATGCCTCACATCTCCAAAATGTAACACTGCATTCAAAATGCCATAAACACATGTCAGAATGAAGCATTTGCATCAAATGGTAAACACTTCTTTCATAATAGTACATTTTTGGATATACCATGTAAACACTGTTGTTCTAAATCTAAAGCTCTTTGGTCTTTCATAGGCTTATATCTACATTTCAATACAATGTTCTACAGTGAAAGCAATCTGCTGAGAGGGGTAACAAGTCACTGTAAACACCAATGCAATGTAGAAACAGAAAATATTTATTAGGCCAAACATTACTGTTGTAGCATACTACAAAACCATAAACATATGTAAACCAAAAGTATATTTTTTAGAATACAGTAAAGAATACAATTGCGTGTGTGGGGAATTACATGGGCATCCATGTCCAATACTCTCTGTAACAGACAAAAGGCTATAGATGAGTGAGTAAATAGGGTATGTCTGAAGTACTGGAAGTAGTGTTGCATACTCTACAAAGTCATGTCGCAGATTCTTGACTCTGTCAGAGTTTCTCTCAAATGGCACCTTGTAAAGTCGTTTCATCGTCACTTGGTGCCGTTGGAGGATGCGTTGTATGGTCGACAGGCTTACAGCATTGATGTTGTAAATATGGTGTCATTATTCAAGATATGCTCTTATCTCTTGAATCTGCATTGTTGGCCAAAACCATATTTATAATTGCAGTCTCTATTACATCTGTAAACAAGCATCCTTGTCCTCTGTGATGTCTTTGCCTTTCCACTCTGTACAGAATTCCAACACAGTATGTGTTCAGCACAGGAACTGAAAACAACTTACAAAAAAAGGTAGTTCTACCAGAAAGACTCGGGAGAATAAATACTGTAACAATAAATACATTTATTGATAGCCCAGCAAGCAATAAAGTTCTTTGGCGTAGGCCCCGTCCATAGCTCGCAATCCATGCATTTCCTGCCTGAAGACGAAGGTAGGGGCGCAGCCGACCCCCTGTGAGGTATAGGAAGGGACCATCCTGGTGGTGGTGGGGAGGATGGAGGGGAAGGGACCATCCTGGTGGTGGTGGGGAGGATGGAGGTGAATGAAAGCGTCAGCATCTGCGAACTCAAACATGTGTAAGTACTGGTCTTTTATACCGCAAGTATTAGACACAATTGGCTTTATGCCCAGCTGCACTACTTCCTGAACTTCAGCCAGCTCCTTGTTTCCTGTCTGCCATTATTGGACAAATTGATTAATTCAGGTGTGCCTGATTATTGTTGCCGTGACTACTGAGGTCAGGCACACCTGAATTAATCAATTTGTCCAATAATGGCAGACAGGAAACAAGGAGCTGGCTGAAGTTCAGGAAGTAGTGCAGCTGGGCATAAAGCCAATTGGATAGATGAGAAGGTAATACAGTAAGTGATGTAGCAATTGAGTCTTCCTGGCAGAACTTAACGCTAAAGCTTCCATTACAGCATGATAACCAACCGCATTCATTCAATGCAGTGCAGTGAATGATGGCTTTACAAATGTTTATGCAATACTATGCAGTCATACGTATTTTACAGTACATTACTGTAATGCTAAAATAGTCATTAGATAGTTGCATACCTGTGTTTATTTCTGAAGGTTCGAATTATGGACGCCACTCTCAGTCCAGCCTCTCTCACCGTCAAACCGTGGTTGATCACATGATCAACAAGTGTTGCCCTAGTCTCATCAGAGATGGCTCTCCTTTGCCCTCGTCTTCTTCTTCCTCTTCTTGCTCTCTGTCCATTGTTGGCATCCATTGTTCAAAACAGGTAATCTGACCTTTGACCTATTTATAGGCCTATACTACAGTAAATCAGTGATTGGTAAGTGATCAGTTAAGAAATTAGTGTTTGCACATGTGAGGAGTGTGTGTGTGTGACCAGGGCTGCGTTCAGCGCCGACAAAACGTTGCAGAACGTTTTTTAAACTGAAACGGTGACGCGTTGAACGCACTGTTGTGATGACGCAAGAGTTGCAACTACGGCAGCTGAGAAGGCTTTTTGTGTTCTTTGTGAAGAATTTTCGGAGCCTGATGAAGTCGGTATAAATATGTTTAATACTACAAAATATGCCCGATGTTACAGTTACTGCACTTGCCGCCCAGAACACAAGAGAACATCCCAATCGAGTGAAGGGATTTGTGGAAACTGAAATGGAAGCACATCTTGCCTAATAAAGACTAAAACACATCTATTTAGCCTCACATAGGCCTACTGACTTTATTTGTGGTTCATACTGTTTTATTAATACCCTGTATTTTCTTTCTCATTTTTAGAAAAAAAGCACTTTACATGCATTGTTTATTTCTATGCCAAATGTCACACACTTGCAATGAAACTAAAAATATAAACAACTACATCATTATGTTGATATCCTATATTTTTACAATAATACTTACGACAAACATGTCTTCTAATATCCTCAGTTGTTGCGTATCGAACACATTTGTAAATTACTTCCATTGTGCGAGTTCACTTTAATACCGCATGCTTTATATACATGTTGCTGCTGATTGGACTGCAGTTCTGATACGCCCACCAAACAAGAGAAAACGCATCTCAAACGGGATCTTGAACGTGCCCCTGGTGAATAAGTGTAGCATTTTGATTGGTTGTGTTTGGAAAAGGAAAGCAAGTCACTTCCTGTTAGATTTTTGTGTTTTAGGTAGATAATTGTGTGTAGTGTTTTGAAAAAAAGTGTTTTATGCAATTGAAAACTGAGTCAAAGGCTGAGAAATAGCTTTTGGTTTGGGAGATTTGGTGTGTAGTTTTGCCCTTTGAGTGAGAGGTTTCAAAAATCGTGTGACATGAAAAGATTTAGTGTGTAAGCAGTTGGAAAAAACTGTAAATCAACCAGGGACTGCTTACAGGTGATGTCTGCACTTTGCCCACATGTTATTTCAGGCAGAGGAGTACCAAATCGCCTGGCTGAGGGTGGATGCAGAGCCAAGATTGATGAAGTGTTTCTGCCAAATGCCTCTGTTGCAGCAGATATGTATCGTCAAGAAGTTGGGTCAACTCTGACCAGGTTGTCCATGTTTGGCAGTGATCCCATCACATCAGTAGAGGACCGAGCCAGTGTGGAACAGCACTTCACAGAATAGTGGCCTGACATTTCTGTTCTTTTTGATGAGGCAGTGAACTACAATGGCACACCTTTCAAAAATGTGTTGATGTGCCTAATAAACATAACAAAAACATTTGCCTAAAAATTGTGTTAATGTTTTATTGATTATCTGATGTTTCAACGATTTACTTAATCAAAATAAATGCATGTAACAAGCTAAAATTTCTGTAAGTGTTTCCATGCATATTGGAAATGTAATTTCAATACCATCTTAGTGAAAGCTACCCTACATTTCTGATGACAAATGTGGATATTTGTAATAGGCCTATGAGATTATTAATTCATGATTCAAAAGTGTAACAGTTGTTACTTATTTTTATATATTTGTTATAGTCTATTGGTGAAGTAGCTTTTTTTAAAATATAGAACAGCCTTTTGAAATTATTATACAAATGTATTGTATATTATACAGAAGTCATTCTGTTGGATAATATTTGTTCCTTAGTGTAAAATGGAAAGCATGGTAATTTTATTATATGAGCAAAAAAATATATGCTGTAACAGTTTTAGAACTAGACAAATCTCTGCATTAATATGCTATTAAATGCATTAGGCTAATATAAAAATTGCTGTAGTCCATGTTTGCTTGGGATTTGAACCCCTGTCATGATCGTAACGTAGCCTAAATTCTACCACTCTGCCATGAGTGTATGCCCAAACGTTCGTTTCTCCAGTGTGTGTTCGCTCACATGAGCGAGAAGCGCTCTTCATTCGTTTCATTCCTCAATAGAATAGTAAAAAATTATCAGCTTAATTGCACCTAATTTATTTTTGTTTGTTTATTTATTTATTTTTTGTTATTGCGCTGCTCCCCGGGGAATAGGCTTATGTCGCCAACTGACGTCTAGATAGGCCTACAATATAGGCTATATATTGTTCTTGTCTCTATTTTTTCTATTTTTCTGGGCTAAAAAAAATTATATTCTGTTTACCATAGTTGTAGTATTTCATCTTTACTGTTAATTGACATTAACCCCACTTACATTTTAAAATGCGGCCATTTGCGTCACCTGGTGGTCATTTCGCGAATGACTTGAAATGCGACTGGTTTATTTTTTTCTGCGGCGATAATAGGCATTTTGGTTGACTACTGTAGGTGTTTGCCAATGATTGTCTTGAAAGGCATCCTCAAAACTGTAGTGAGCAGGAGTATAGGGACGGAAAGTAACCTATATTGCGATGGAATGCAATATAAACTATAAGAAGGGCCTTCTCCATTCTGCCTTTTGTCTGATAACCACCGTGACAACTTCAATGGGTGAAGCCAAATAATTGGGTGACAAATAGCATGCATATAGACTATTAATTTTACAGGCTAACAAATACAGTGTTTGGAAAACTCTTAATTTGAAAAACAATGAATGTGTCATTGTTGGAAGGTCTCCTGTTACCCAGTAACAGAGAAGTGAGACAGTTAAGTGCCATCGGGAATCCTTATTATCTGACTCAATGCTGGTGTTGTATACAACCGTCTGGCGAGTTTGCCCTGAAGCCTATTGAATTCTGATGATGCCTATTGAAATCTTTTGTCTGATGCTGTTGCAGCTTTTAAGGTCAGTGATGGGTGTGTAGTGCATTTCCCGTGCAGTCTGGATGTGCTGTTTCATCAACTCCGGAGGAGGGAGTCGGCTGGGATAACGAGCGGAGACCTTATTCACTGCGAGTTGGTGTGAGTTGCAGTGCTTATGGTGTGAAGTGAACACCTGTACTATTTGAAGTGATTGATGTATGCACCGGTGTGAGGATTGTCACCTTGTGTCTGTCCGTGTTCCCAGCCGTTACACTCACTGTCCTGGAGTGCTGAGTCAGAAGTAACCATTTACTGTGTGATGAGTGTGCACTGTACCGGGTTGTAGCTCCAGTCTGTCCAGTGTGAAGAGGATTCGTCAAAGGTTCATGTATGGCCGTTTGATTCTCCTGTTCCAAATAACAACCAGTATCTGCCCATTGAGCTTTCTCACACTGAAGCAAGCCCATGCTGTGAGTATTTGAATACTGATGACTTGAAGAGGATTTGTGAAACATTCATGTATTGCTGTTTGATTCTCCTGTTCCAAACAAGAACCAGTATCTGCCCATTGAGCTTTCTCACACTGAAGCAAGCCCATGTTGTGAGTATTTGAATACTTATGACTTGAAGAGGATTTGTGAAACATTCATGTATTGCTGTTTAAATCTCTCTGTTCCAAGCAAGAACCAGCATCTGCCCATTGAGCTTTCTCACACTGAAGCAAGCCAATGCTGTGAGTATTTGAATACTGATGACTTGAAGAGTATTTGTGAAACATTCATGTATTGCTGTTTGATTCTCCTGTTCCAAATAAGAACCAGTATCTGCCCATTGAGCTTCTCACACTGAAGAAAGCCCTGTCGTGAGTATGTGCATGCTGTTGATTTGAAGAGGAACTGTCGTGCGAACTCCTGAGAAGCATCTGCTCCATTGCTTACCCCTGGCTGCCCGAAGAGGAACGGTCGTGCGAATTCCAGATAAGCATCTGCTCTATTACTTACCCCTGGTGGTGCGAAGAGGAACTGTCGGGTGAACTCCTGAGAGGCATCTGCTCCATTGCTTACCCCTGGCTGCCCGAAGAGGAACGGTCGCGTGGATTTTAGATCAGCATCTGCTTCCTTACTTACCCTTGGCTGCCCGAAGAGGAACTGTCGCGCGATTTCCAGATAAACATCTGCTCCATTACTTACCCCTGGTGGTGCGAAGAGGAACTGTCGGGTGAACTCCTGAGAAGCATCTGCTCCATCCCTTACCCCTGGTGGCCCGAAGAGGAACTGTCGTGTGAACTCCTGAGAAGAATCTGCTCATTCACTGGCCTCTGGCTGTGAGGAGAACGACGGTGTGAATTCCTTGTAAGAGCCTGTTCCGTGACTTACTTTTGGCCGCCCGAAGAGGCCCCGCTGCGTGTATCCACTGTTAGTGCTGGCTCCGTCGCACACCCCTGGCGGCCAGGAAGAGGAGACACCAAGTTTTAGTTTAGGAAGTTTTAATTCAATAAAATACTTTTTATACTTGATACCTTGTCTGGTTTCGTGGTGTCTCTGGGTAACTCCTCGAGGTGGTACGCTCACAAGGGTGGTCTGCGCCAGAGTGGGGGCCATCCCGACCTGTGACAAATGCATATCCGGCCAATCAGATTTAGCCCCACCCACAGGGGAAAATCGAAATATCAAGTGGTTTTTCTGATTTCCGTGCAAGAACGGGAAAACCAAAAATCAAGTCATAATTTCGTTTTTATATATGAAAGCAAAAACAAATGAACGAACGATACCTGGACCGTCAAGCAAAGATGTTAAAGGTTCAGCTGCGGTTCTTATGGTTGAGGTGGTAATTTGCTGCTTCACTATCTCCCTTCTTGCTGCAAGTGCTTCAGTTTGCAGTTTAGCTTGAACAGTTATAATTTGCTCAGGTGACAGAAATGTCAGTCTTCTGACCCTTGGGTCCAGAGCAGAGGAGAGAATCACAGGATTATCTACCTAATCAAAGAGTGTTTCCTTCCATCTGTTTTGAAGCTGCGCAACTGCTCTGACTTGGAAGGACTTCACTGAAGCTGTATCGTAGGCAGCACCTTCAGTGGACTTCAAGAGCCCTTTCACAAGTGGACGCAATGAAGAGACTGTTATATATTCCTGCCCACTCATAAACACAGCGGCACATTCAAAAGGCTTAAGAGCAGTGGAAAGCTCTTCAAGCAGACTCCACTGGTCTGGTTTCAAGTCAAGATAGCGTTTGCCTCTGTGAGTGAGGGATGGGTCAGATAGAGTTGCAGTTACAGGCCACCTCTGTTCAATCAGTCTGTTAACCATATAAAATGTACTGTTCCATCTTGTACTTACATTCTGAACAAGCTTACGGCCAGTGTGCCCATTTGTTTCTATTTTTCTTTCAGCTTGCTGCAGGCTTGCTCACTTTTTTTTTAAATGCTCGACAAGACTTCTTGCAGCTCCAACAGCTCTTTGAATGCCTGTGTTCTTTAATGCAGCATTAATCACCAACTGCAAGGTGTGGCCAGTGCAGTGTACACTAGTCCACCCATGTTTCTCCTCCAGTAATTTTGCAGCAGCCACAACGTTCGCACCATTGTCATGTACAATGGCACAAATTTTCTCAAAAGGGATTTCAAACTTGACTGCTACTTCTTCCAACCACTCTGCAATGTTGGTCGAGGTATGTCTGTCTTCGAGTGGCATGGTGGTAAGGCAGACAGATCTTCCAGTCATTCCCAATGTAATATCATGTAATGCCAAGGTAAGCTTCAGTGGCAACACTTGTCCATTTATCAGTAGTTAAAGCCATTCTGCTGTTGGTGGTGTTAATAGCACTCTTAAATTTTTGCAATGCCTCCTGGTACTTCCTCTCCATTCATTTTGTGGAGTGGGTCCTTGAGGGAAGAATGTATCCTGGGTTGAGTATGCTGACCATTTTTTTGAATCCTTCATCTTCCACCATTGACATTGGCCGCATGTCAGTTACCAACATTAAGTATGGCATCTGTTACGATGGCTGCTTGTTGAGGAGTGCATGGGGGATTTCTCCTCTGAACAAATTCACTCATGGTGAGCTGCTTCTTTCTGAAATAAAAAAACAGCATTTGAGTATGCAAGGAGAAACAATTTATGTGTAAATCAATATTTGCATTGTTTTTAATGATAATTGCTGATGGCAAGTTGACAGCCATGATTAATGTAAAAAAAAAATACAATTATATACAAGATATGTTTTAACAATTTTTGTTAAAACAAATTTACACAGCCAGATGTGAATATATAAACCAAAAACATCGAACAACTTAAATATACACTCACCTAAAGGATTATTAGGAACACCTGTTCAATTTCTCATTAATGCAATGATCTAATCAACGAATCACATGGCAGTTGCTTCAATGCATTTAGGGGTGTGGTCCTGGTCAAGACAATATCCTGAACTCCAAACTGAATGTCAGAATGGGAAAGAAAGGTGATTTAAGCAATTTTGAGCGTGGCATGGTTGTTGGTGCCAGACGGGCCGGTCTGAGTATTTCACAATCTGCTCAGTTACTGGGATTTTCACGCACAACCATTTCTAGGGTTTACAAAGAATGGTGTGAAAAGGGAAAAACATCCAGTATGCGGCAGTCCTGTGGGCAAAAATGCCTTGTTGATGCTAGAGGTCAGAGGAGAATGGGCCGACTGATTCAAGCTGATAGAAGAAAAACTTTGAAATAACCACTCGTTACAACCGAGGTATGCAGCAAAGCATTTGTGAAGCCACAACACGCACAACCTTGAGGCGGATGGAATACAACAGCATAAGACCCCACCGGGTACCACTCATCTCCACTACAAATAGGAAAAAGAGGCTACAATTTGCAAGAGCTCACCAAAATTGGACAGTTGAAGACTGGAAAAATGTTGCCTGGTCTCGGTTTCTGTTGAGACATTCAGATGGTAGAGTCAGAATTTGGCGTAAACAGAATGAGAACATGGATCCATCATGCCTTGTTACCACTGTGCTGGTGGTGGTGGTGTAATGGTGTGGGGGATGTTTTCTTGGCACACTTTAGGCCCCTTAGTGCCAATTGGGCATCGTTTAAATGCCACGGCCTACCTGAGCATTGTTTCTGACCATGTCCATCCCTTTATGGCCACCATGTACCCATCCTCTGATGGCTTCTTCTAGCAGGATAATGCACCATGTCACAAAGCTTGAATCATTTCAAATTGGTTTCTTGAACATGACAATGAGTTCACTGTACTAAAATGGCCCCCAGTCACCAGATCTCAACCCAATAGAGCATCTTTGGGATGTGCCCTGGATGTGCATCCCACAAATCTCCATCAACTGCAAGATGCTATACTATCAATATGGGCCAACATTTCTAAAGAATGCTTTCAGCACCTTGTTGAATCAATGCCACGTAGAATTAAGGCAGTTCTGAAGGCGATAGGGGGTCAAACACAGTATTAGTATGGTGTTCCTAATAATCCTTTAGGTGAGTGTATAATTCATTTAATTTTTATGAATTATAAGAATATATTGATAAATTAAATATAGAAAGACTGAAAACAAGCGTGTGAATGTAGTAGAGCCGCAGTAGATCGCGTTTGAAAAACAATTAAAACTTAATCGTAGACAAATGGTATAAAAAGAGCAAGCTAACAGGCTTGATTTAAAAGGACAGGAAAAATTATGCATTAGTGCACAAGCAGTCGCTGAAAACCAAGTACAGTGAATAAAAACTTTAGTAAAAAACGTTCTTGTACTGCTGCTGTTATTAACCCTCTGGGGTCGGCAATCTGCTCGCTTTTTTTCTTATCAGTGCAAAAGAGACTCAAAATACTCGGTTGATTTTGATCTTACATATAAGTGTTATACATCATTAGATCCTGTTAAGTTTCTTTTTTTTGTGGATACTCACAATAAAAACAAAGTGTTGTGCTATTCACCAAATAAAGAAAAACAAACATGATGCGAGCTCTGCGTTCTCTCTGTCAGTGAAGTCCATTCTGAAACGCGTCCTAAGATTAACTGTAACTCCGCGATTACTTGTCACTGTAATGATTTGGTTGTGGTGGTAAGACAGCATTCAGCAGAGAGAGTGAGAATCCAAACGCAGTTTATTAACAAATATAATCCAAGGTCATAGTACATACCAGGCAGAGGGTCAAGCACTTGTAATCAGAGCAAACACAAATACAATCCACTGAGGCAGACAGGAACAAGGAATCCAAAACTCAGGAAAATATAAAGAAACCAGGAACTGCTCAAAATACTGACAGAGTGTAAACCAAACCAACAAACAAACAAACAAGACTTCATACTGAATGAAGGCAAAAGGCATTTAAATAGACAGGGTGATGATCAAATGAAACAAGATCAAATGAAACAAGACACAGCTGAAACAGATCAACTAATAATGAGCAAAGGATTCTGGGAAATAAAGTCCGGGAAAAACAGAGTCTAAGGTAAACGGTGAGGGACTAGGATGCCATCAGTTGGCACATGATGGCACATGATGGCACCTGCAGCTGACAGATGTAACAGTCACACAGGCTCGAGAGATTTTTCTTTATGAAGCTTGAATTCTCTTCTTTTAAATGAAGTAATTCATATAAAAAACAAATATTCTCAGTTCATGCAATCCGTTTGAAACCAAGGAGAGGTCCAGTTTTTTCTTTCTCGCCTCATTATTTTTAATGAGTTGAGGCCGCCACGCCCCCGGCGCTATTCACATGTAAATAGTTTAGGTGATCGCGCACACGCCCCCGATCAATGCCAAAACACAAAGATTCTTCATGAGATTCACTGATAGTTCATCGCGTTTTGAGGATGACACGCTACTCCGGTGAAGAAGCCC
Organism: Tiaroga cobitis; assembly: GCA_030578255.1. Lineage (NCBI taxonomy): Eukaryota > Metazoa > Chordata > Actinopteri > Cypriniformes > Leuciscidae > Tiaroga > Tiaroga cobitis. The sequence continues at coordinate 5,374,627 of CM060612.1, forward strand.
TTCAGATGATTCTGGACAACGAGGAAGAATTCAACTTTTCCTCAGAGGAAGATTGTAACTCGGACGAGGAATGGCTGCATTTTGAAGAGCGAATTGACCCCGCCGAGGATACAAGTTCAGAGTAAGTTGTTTAGAGTTAATACTTCTTTTTCTGATAATATAGAACTCATGTGAATTTTCAGACTAGATTTTGCCTAGTTTTGGCTAGCTTTTGACATACTACGTGAAAGATTGCCTTACAATATCCCTAACATTCGTGTTTGCTCAAGTGTAAACTTTCAATGTGATAACATTACTCTCTAAACATTTGTATATTAAATATATTTCACTTAGTTTTGATTAGCTTATGTGTAATGTAGCTTATTTGCGAATATCTGCTTAGGGATTTAGTGCAAATATATTTCAGCCTCCTCCGGTAAAATGTGATACCCTACTGTCTAAATCAGGGCCGGCGCTCCGCACACGCACATCACGCGCTGCGCGTAGGGCACCAAGTGCTTGGGGGGGCACCAAAAAATCTGGGTCGTGAAAAATCATCACAATAGGCTACTAGTATAAATAACAAATAAAATATGTCTAAAGCATGTTAATATACAAAAGCAATACAAAAGTAATATAGGCCTAGACCAAATTAGTCGAGAAAAAGGTGAATCTCCTTTTTCGTCTCCCTCTGGTGCCCCCCCTTCCCCACCTCCCAGTGGTCTGTTCGATTATGCCTCAATCAATGTCAAATTTGGCAGACACCGACCTCAGACATGGCCTCGAAAAGGCACCAAGAGTCGGGGGCGAAAAAAGGAAAAAGAATAGACAGCGGGATGATACTCGCGCGTCGCTTTGCAGGTAAGACAATGTTTTAAATAAAAATGTTAGTTTTGTAGCGCGGGCGCCCTTGCGTCGTGTATGCATGTCCAGGGGGGGCGTCGCTAGTAGTGCAAATGAAATGATCCGGGGCTTTTTTAGCCCTGCATGTTGAATCTTTTATTTTAACGGGGGTCCGGGGCTTTCTCCCCCGGAAAATTTTGAAACTTGGCCTGTTTAAGATGCAGTTAGTTTGTTTGGGGAGAAAAGGAAGACCGCTTAGATACGTTTTTTCGTTGTTGTTTTATGCAGATAATGCGGTCATTTTCAAGAGGTTCATAGGCCAAGGCCCAAGGGCGACATCTGTTGGTGAAACTGCAATTAGAAAAAAAAAAAAAAAAAACAATCTCAGTGTTTGTATATTTTCATATTCACAGAGTTGTCAAATTATTAGGGCTGGGAAAAGATTAATCGCATCCAAAATAAAAGTTTGTGTCTACATGATATATGTGTGTGTACTGTGTATAATTATTTTGTATATATAAATACACACACATATGCACGTATATATTTAAGAAATATTTGCATGTATATACTGTATATATTTATATATAATTTATATTATATATAAATTTAAATATTTTATATATAAATAACAAATATCTCTTAAATACATAAATGCAAATGTGTATTTATATATATACAAAATAATTATACACAGTACACACACATATATCAATTATGTACAGAATTATTATATTGTGCTTCATCAGACTAAGAAATTCTGAATGGTTGTTATTCCTTGGGTGAGTGGGTGGGTGAGGGGGTGAGGGGGTGGGGGGTGGGGGGTGGGGGGCACCACCAAGCATTTGTGCTTAGGGCACCCAAATGGCTAGCGCCGGCCCTGGTCTAAATTCTAGACATTATATGTTTATATATAAATGTTCTGTTTTGGTTAGCCTATGACACTGCTTAACACTGCAGTGTTAATGTTTGAAATGCTCTAAATGTGTGCGGTCTATATGGCCCATCAACACTCGCTCCGACTTTTTTTGACTCCGACTTCGTCTACTCCGTGCGTTTCTCTGCCCAGGAGGACGCGATCATCTCTGGCATCATTCACTCCGGCGCCAACCCAACACCATGGACCCTGGGTGATCCCACAGCGGAAGACACGAGCCAGGACCAGAGCAAGAACCTCTCCGCCCCTCCCGGTCTTCGAGATCTCCACCCGGAACCGCTTCTCCCCTCTTCGCGAGTCGGAACGCGACGACGCCGTGATCATCGGCACTTCCATGGTCCGTCATGTCCGTGCTACCTCAGGTAAGGGTAAGGTGCGCACTCACTGCCTTCCTGGTGCTCGTGTTCTTGATGTCGCCGCACAGGTTCCCGAGATCCTGAACGGTGAAGAGCGCGTCGGAGCTGTGGTGCTTCACGCTGGAACAAACGATATCAGGCTGCGGCAGACGGAGGTTCTGAAGAAGGACTACAGGAGCCTGATCGAGACGGTACGCAGCACAGCGCCTGAGGCAACGATCATCGTGTCTGGACCGCTTCCCACGTACCGACAAGGACAGGAAAGGTTCAGTAGATTATTTGCACTAAATGAATGGTTAATGTCATTGTGTAATGAACAAAAACTGCCCTTTGTAAATAATTGGAATCTGTTTTGGGAGCGACCTAGGCTCTACCGTGCTGATGGCCTGCACCCCAGCAGATTCAGAGCGGCTGTTCTGTCGGACAACATCTCCAAGACGTTACACACCGTATGACTAGAAAATCAAATTCCAAATCACAGTCTTTGCTGTGCCAATCTAATTGATATAAGTAGTGTAGAACATTATATAGAAACTGTGTCTATCCCTCGTTTAGTGAGGCCAAATAATAAATCCAATGTAGGATCTAGGAAAAATCTTATTGTAATTAAACCTGAAAATCTAAATATCAGTGAACAAAAACAATTTCTAAAACTAGGTCTTCTAAACATTAGATCGCTCACACCTAAGGCGGTTATTGTAAATGAAATGGTCACAGATAATAGCTTCGATGTACTTTGCCTTACTGAAACCTGGCTTAAACCAAACGAGTATTTCGGTCTAAATGAGTCTACTCCGCCAGGATACTGTTATAAGCATGAGCCCCGTCTGATCGGTCGTGGCGGCGGTGTTGCAACAATCTATAGAGATATTATTAATGTTACTCAGAAAACAGGTCACAGGTTTAACTCGTTTGAAGTACTTGTGCTAAACGTTATGCTCTTAGATGTAAGAAATAAATCCCTATTATCTCTAGCCTTGGCTACTGTATATAGACCTCCAGGACCATATGCTGATTTCCTAAAAGAGTTTGCAGACTTTCTCTCAGATCTATTGGTCAATGCCGATAAAGCAATAATTGTTGGAGATTTTAACATACACGTAGATAACACAAACGATGCGTTAGGGACTGCGTTTACAGATTTATTAAACTCCTTTGGGGTCAAGCAGAATGTCAGTGGTCCCACTCATCGTCTAAATCATACACTAGATTTAATTATATCATATGGAACCAATCTAACCGATATAGATATTATACCGCAAAGTGACGATCTCACCGATCATCACATGGTAACTTGTATAATACGCACTGCTGAAATTTGTCATGTTGCGCCACGTTATAGACCAGGCAGAACAATCCTTCCGACCACTATAGATAGATTCTCAAATAGCTTACCTGATCTATCTCTGCTGCTCAGTGAACCCAAACAAACAGATGAACTAGAGGAAATGACCAGCAGTTTGAGCACCATTTTCTCTAGTACATTAGATATTGTTGCACCAATTAGATCAAAAAAGGTTAGAGAGAAAACTAAAGCACCATGGTACAACAGTGCTACGCATGCTATCAAGAGAGAAACTCGTAACCTAGAGCGTAAATGGAAACAAACTAATTTAGAGGTCTTTAGAATCGCGTGGAAAGACAGTATGTCACGTTATAAAAAAGCTCTAAAAGCAGCCAGGGCTGAGCATCTCCGCAAACTAATAGAAAATAACCAAAATAATCCAAGGTTTTTATTTAACACCGTGGCTAGACTAACAAATAAACAGACATCACCAGAGCAAATTATTCCGTTACAGTATAGCTGTAATGATTTTATGAACTACTTCAATGAGAAAATAGAAAGCATCCGAAACACAATTGTAAATGTACAATCCTCTATGGTGTCTTATGATTCAGCCTCAATTATCGCCCCTCAAGAACAACTACACTGCTTTACAACTATAGGACAGGAAGAGCTAAATAAACTTATCATTGCATCTAAACCAACAACATGTTTATTAGATCCAATACCAACTAAATTTCTGAAAGAAGTGTTACCTGTAGTGGAAGAGCCTCTTAATATTATTAACTCGTCTTTATCTTTAGGTCATGTTCCAAAAATATTCAAGCTGGCAGTAATAAAACCTCTCATTAAGAAACCGCAATTAGATCCAAATAACTTAGCAAATTACAGACCGATTTCAAATCTTCCATTTATGTCTAAAATACTAGAAAAGACTGTGTCCGCTCAATTGTGCTCTTTCATGCAAGAAAATGAGATATGAAAAATTTCAGTCAGGATTCAGACCGCATCATAGCACAGAAACTGCGCTAGTTAAAATTACAAATTATTTACTTTTAGCTTCTGACCAAGGCTGTATCTCAATATTAGTTCTACTCGATCTTAGTGCTGCGTTTGACTCTATAGATCATAAAATACTCTTGGATCGACTACAAAACTACACTGGTGTTCAGGGACAGGCATTAAGCTGGTTCAGATCGTATTTATCAGACCGTTACCATTTTGTTTGTTTAAATGGGGAAAAATCGAAGATAACGTCAGTAGACTATGGAGTGCCGCAAGGATCGGTGTTAGGCCCTCTGCTATTCTCAATATATATGCTGCCACTTGGTAATATTATAAGAAAACATGGAATTAATTTCCACTGTTATGCTGATGACACTCAATTATATATTTCATCACGACCAGATGAAAACACTAACTCATCAAAATTGACAGAGTGTCTTAAAGATATAAAATGCTGGATGACGCATAATTTCCTGCTTCTAAATCCAGATAAAACGGAGGTATTACTTGTTGGTCCAAAAAACTATCCACAAAACCACTTACAATACAACTTTAATATAGAAGGATGTCCTGTTACTTTATCCTCTACGGTAAAAGACCTGGGAGTTATACTAGACCACAACTTGTCTTTCGAAAATCATATTTCATATGTAACAAGAACAGCCTTTTTCCATCTTAGAAACATTGCTAAATTACATAACATGCTATCTGTTTCTGATGCAGAAAAGTTAGTTCATGCATTCATGACCTCGAGACTAGATTACTGTAATGCTTTATTAGCCGGTTGTCCTGCATCCTCAATAAACAAGCTACAGTTAGTGCAAAATGCAGCCGCTAGAGTTCTTACTAGGTCAAGAAAATATGATCATATAACACCAATTTTATCATCTCTACACTGGTTACCTATCAAGTTCCGTATCAATTACAAAGTACTACTACTGACCTATAAAGCCCTAAATGGTTTAGCTCCTGTGTATTTAATGGACCTTCTATCGCCCTACAATCCACCGCGTTCTTTAAGATCACTAAATTCGAGGCTTCTAGTCATTTCTAGGATATCTAAGTCCACTAAAGGAGGGAGGGCGTTCTCACATTTAGCTCCTAAACTCTGGAATAGCCTTCCTGATATTGTTCGAGGCTCTGACTCGCTGTCCCAGTTCAAAACTAGATTAAAGACGCATCTCTTCAGCCAAGCATTTACATAATGCTTACCTTTTATAATACTGCTGAATCAGATCAAATGCATTTAATACTATAAAACTTGAAGAGACTGTAGGTTATCTGTATAGGTTGCATAATATTTGCAGTCATTACGTTCCTGTGTATATTGCGTGAATGACGGGTGGTTGGGCAGATATTGTGTTGCGGTAGGTAGTATGCCATACGGAACCGTTGTCCACTGAAACTGCTTTAATGCACCAGTGGGGCTCGACAGCCTTAGTCAACGGGTTGGCGCGTATGGTTGGGTTGCGGAGAGATTGTGAGATTGTGGTTAGGTCTCAGCAGCAGTAGGGACATATAGGTCAGTAAGCTGGGCTGAGTTGAGTGGGGGACGGAGGGGGGTGATTTTGGGACGCAAGAGTCACTGTCTTCATGTTTTGTCATTTACGCCTGTGTTATGGAAATCATCATTATGAACAGCAGCTACGCTAATTATTTTCCCTTTGCTTTTCTGCTGTTATCTCGGGACGCGAGTCCCGAGAAAATGGCGTTCGTCAGCTCCAGTTTGTATCCAGCCTCTCACGGACACTTCAGATACTCCAATCACAAAGCCTATGAAGTGACGACTCAACACGGGCGATATGGACTCTCTATGGTGGACGGCACTGATCCTCAACAACTCGTCTTAAGACCGGCGTGCATACTTGGACTTCCAAAAAATACTCTAAATGTTCTGATCCAATCTGACTTGTAATGCTGCCCGAATCATGCACTGTTCCTTCGTTGGCCAGAGGAGAACTGGCCCCCCGACTGAGCCTGGTTTCTCCCAAGGTTTTTTTCTCCATTCTGTCCCTGATGGAGTTTTGGTTCCTTGCCACTGTTGCCTTGGCTTTTTGCTTGCTTAGTTGGGGACATTTAATATTCAACAATATTATTGATCTGCCTTACTTAAGGTGGACGTTGACGCAATATCTTTTAGAAACAAACTTTGTTATATTGTTTTCATGTTATCACTGTGAAGCGCTTTGATACAATCTGTATTGTAAAAAGCGCTATATAAATAAAGGTGACTTGACTCGCGGTGTATGGCCCATAAATAGATATTTCTCCGTCCTATGGCCCATCAACAGATATACATTGTGCGTCCATACCCATTAATTGCCCATCAGTTTACTTTGGATTATGTATGCTAACAGTTTTGTTGTTGTTGTTTTATAGAAATGTGTCTGCATCACGCACTCCTTCTCCAGCACCTCGCAGAGGGGAACGAAGGCGTCGTTCAGTTCTCCGTGCGATCGAGAATCATACTGACTAAGTGCACAGACGTAATATTTACATTAGTGATCAGTGTTGTGTTAGTTACTAAGAAATTACTTTTTTACGGCATGAATGAATATTTGAGCAATACAATTGTACCTTGATCATTCTTGTTAGTTCATAGTAGGCCTACATTATCTAAGGTAATAACAGATACAATAAAAAATTAAACTAAATTTAAAATGTATAAGTAAATGTTGAAATTAAAAAAACTAACAATGAATGATACTTCTACAACATTTATTAACCCTTTAGAACCTGAAGCTAAAATAGGTGTTTTTCACATATTTAGATTTTTGGACTGTAAAATTCTAAAACAAAGTGCTATCTTCATGTGCAAGGTGTCATTTTTTTCCAGAAACAGATTAGCTTTCAGCAAATTAGATACCTGCCTTTACTTTTGTACACACATTTGATTTGCTTAGAGCAAATTTAGAACATTTAGTTTCTCCACACAGAGGAATTAGAATAAAACAGATTGAAAAACAAAACCTTTGAATCTCCTCTCATTCTTTGTTCAGGCATCCTCGCCCTAATGGGCCCTTGGGGGAGTGTCTGTCACACCCCTGGTCTGAATCTCATTAATATTCATAGGCCATTACCACTCCCACGCATAAACCTCTTCAGACAAAAAAAACTGTCATGCAAAGTATAATGTAAAGTTTTTGTTTTATGTGAACGATTAGGAGGGATGATTTTCACATCATTTTGAAGCCAGAACTCGAAGCGACAACATCCATTTGTCAAAAGTCTTGTGGACACATATTTAGCATTTGTTTTGTGGTCTTATTTCAACAACTTTCATTTTTATTTTTTTCAATAACCACGCATAAACATTATTCTCTTAAAAATACAAACATGTACATACATGTTGCTTAGATATTATGGTAGTCCAGTTTGTGCTAAATAGAGTGAATTTACACCTTTGCCATTAACATGTTTATAAATAACTGAAAAAAGCACAAATGTAAGGGCATATCAGAACATCCCAATGGCCCCAAAAACACCTCAGACCCCAGAGGGTTAACTGCCTTTATATTTAGTGCTTCACTTTGTAAACACCGTTTTAATTTAACCTATTTCTGCGGTAATGCTATTTTAATCCATCACTTATGTTGCGAGCGAACTGATTGCGCAACCTGATGCTCGAGACAAAATAAATCTAGTGTGACTGTCCCAAAGTTAGTACACAAAGCTGTTTACACAGTAGCATTGAATTACACTAGACTAAACCATTTTCACATTTTCATATAATGAGGATATACAGTTTTTGCTTACCGTGTTTCACCTTCATCCGTGACACAAACGTGTTTCCTTTTCATGTGTTCATGCATCACTGTGGTACTTCCATGCTCAGCTTTGCATAACTTGCAGGTAACGATCTTCTTTGCTGCATTTAATGTAAAATGCTCCCATGCCTTAGATGACTTGAGGCGCACACTTTTTTCTGCCGCCGATTAATTTGTACTCTCTGCCATTTCGCGTGTGACTGTTGTCATGAAAGTGACGTCATCAGTAAACGCTCCCCGTGACGGAAGCAGACCAACTAATTGATAATGACATTTGTTGACAACGATTTTCATAATCGATTACTATCGATTTAATTGATTAGTTGTTGCAGCCCTACTTAGAACAATATCTAAGGCTGCATCAAAAGGTAACTTCGCATTTGCTGCCATGTTGGATCCATAGGTATTGTCACATGCCTGTCCTGTCTTGTGTTGCACATGGGCGTTTTGGTTTATTTGGGCCTTGTGCTCTAGAAGAAAATAAACATAATCCAAGGTATTTATTTGAAACAGTGGCTAAACTAACGAAATAGAAAGCTTCAAGCTCAGAAGTGTCCAAGCAACACAGCAGTGATGACTTTATGAACTTCTTCACTTATAAGATTGATAATATCAGGGACAAAATTATAACTATGCAACCGTCTACCACAGTATCGCATCAGGAAGTGCATTGTAGTCTCCCTGAGGAAAAATTTGATTCATTTGTTGCTATAGGAGAGGAAGAATTCTGCAAACTCGTTAATTCATCTAAATCGACAACTTGTATGTTAGATCCTATACCGACTAAGCTACTGAAAGAGATGTTTCCAGAGGTCATATATCCTCTTCTTAATATCATTAATTCATCTTTGTCTCTAGGATACGTACCAAAAAAACTTTAAACTGGCTATGATAAAACCGCTTGTTAAAAAAACACAACTTGATTCTACAGAATTAGTCAATTACAGGCCGATCTCGAATCTGCCTTTTCTGTCAAAGATATTAGAAAAAGCAGTATCTTCACAACTATGTTCCTTTCTAGAAAGAAATGATATCTGCGAGGATTTTCAGTCCGGATTTAGACCGTACCATAGTACTGAGACCGCTCTCATTAGAGTCACAAATGATTTGCTCTTATCATCGGATCGTGGTTGTATCTCTCTATTAGTGTTACTCGATCTTAGTGCTGCATTTGACACCATTGACCACAACATTCTTTTAACCCTTTGAGGTCGGCTATCGCGCCGGCGCGATAGTCTCGCTTTTTTCTTATCAGTGCAAAAGAAACTCAAAATACTCTATTGATTTTGATCTTACATATTAAGTGTTGTACATCATTAGATCCTGATAAGTGTCTATTTTTTTGTGGATACTCACAATAAAAACAAAGTGTTGTGCTTTTCGCCAGATAAAGAAAAACAAACATGCGCGTTCTGCCTTCTCTCTGTCAGTGAAGTCCATTCTGAAACGCGTCCTAAGATTATTTTTAATTCCGCGAATACTTGTCATACAGGCACGAGTGTTTTTCCATAATGAAGCTTGAACTCTCTTCTTTTAAATGAATTAATTTATATAAAAAAACAAATATTCTCAGCTTATGTAATCTGTATGAAAAGAGAGAGATGTCAGTATTTTTCTTTCCAGCTCATTATACCTAATTACGCGTTAATGTGCCACGCCCATGGAGAGCGCGCGCTATTCAAACGCAAATGCTCTTAGACAAGCCGTTCAAACATGCCAACGCCCACCAGCTGGATTATAAAACACATCGTGTTTAGTAAGTATCTTGTACAGCTGTGTACACAGCGTATCCTTTCGCTGTGAGGAATATCTAACCCTGGAAAATGTACTAGAAGTGCTGGTAGTTTCATTTCGAGGAGCAACGGATCCAGCTGATGTAGTAAGTCATTTATTCTAGTGCTTTGTTCTAATCGTGATATTGAAGTGTCGGACTGTAAACCGCAAAAAGACTGTTTAAATATGAGTTGCGTGTCTGTGTGTAGGCTAAATGATGAGTGAACGGCATAGGCGCGCGTGCCTTGTTCATTCACTCTCGCACCTATATTAGTAAACGTTATGTTTACATGAACACATCTTAGTAGGCTATAGCAATATAGCTTGTATGAGTAAAAATAGACTGAAATATGTTGAAATAAAATGTCTGTATAAGCAACAAGCTGCAAATTCACATGTATATACTAATATATCATACACAACATATTACAGACTAAATATGAATGTTTAGACACGATTTTGTGATTAGTTTTGGATAGCTTATAAAGTTTTGACTGTAAAAAAAGACTACTGTCACATTAAATAGGTACGCTTTTGTTCACCAATTTCTGCTCATAGTTAAATATACTATAGTATGATGTTTTGTCAAAAATAAAGTAGGTATATTGAATTATCAACTAAGATGTTATTATAGTGTTTGTTCCAATATTCATGAATCCTTACCTTTTTTTAATACGTATGATAAAATGTATAGTTTTTACAAAGAAATACACTTGAAATATTGTTAAAATTGTAATTGTTGTTGTAATTGTAACCTATTTGTAATTGGTTACAATTTCTAATTGTAAAATATGTATAGGCTATATAGATCATTTCTTTTGTCCTTGCATTCTTTGGGATCCTGTGACACACCTGTGTGAAAGGGCTAATTAATATGCAGCTCATTATGCGGCACATTATCCGGCCTTTGTCTTCTCAGGTGTGAACACGCCTCCACGCATATTGCCTTTCCAAACCAAAGGTCTCTAATAAAATTTAAATCAGTGTATGTGTTTGTGTAAATGATTAGGCAGGATGATTTTCGGATGATTTTGAAGCAAAAATTCTAGGCAACAACACTGATTAGTCAAAAGTCTTGTGGACACATATTTAGTATGTGTTTTGTGGCCTTATTTCAGACACTTTAAGTTTTAGTTTTTTCAATAACCATGCATAAGCAATATTCTCTCAAAAATACAAACATGTTTCATAATTGTTGCTGAGAAATTACGGTAGCCCAGTTTGTGCTTTATTGAGTGAATTTACACCTTTGCCATTAACATGTTTATAAATAACTGAAAAAAGCACAAATGTCAGAGCATGTCAGAACACCTCAAGGACCCCAAAAATCCTTAGACCTCAGAGGGTTAAATAGACTAGAAAACTATGTTGGCATTAGTGGAATTGCATTAGCATGGTTTAAATCATACTTAACTGACCGTTATCAGTTTGTAGCAGTAAATTAAGAGATGTCTTATCGATCACAAGTTCAGTATGGTGTACCACAAGGCTCAGTACTAGGACCGCTGCTGTTCACTCTGTACATGCTACCATTAGGAGATATCATTAGGAAACATGGAGTTAGCTTTCACTGTTATGCCGATGATACTCAGCTGTATATTTCTTCAAAACCCAACGAAACTTACCAATTCACAAAATTAACGGAATGCATAGCTGATATAAAAAATTGGATGACTAGTAATTTCCTACTACTAAATTCTGAAAAGACAGAGATTCTAATTATTGGACAAAAAACTTCCACACGCAATAACCCAGAATACTGTCTAACACTTGATGGCTGCTCTGTCAAGTCTTCATCGTCGGTTAGGAACCTGGGTGTGCTCTTTGATACCAACCTTTCTTTTGAAAGCCACGTGTCTAGTATCTGTAAAACTGCTTTTTTCCATCTTAAAAATATATCCAAAATACGCCATATGCTCTCATTGGGAAATGCGGAACAATTAGTCCATGCGTTCATGACCTCAAGGCTAGATTATTGTAATGCTCTACTGGGTGGTTGCCCTGCACGCTTAATAAATAAACTACAGCTAGTTCAAAACGCCGCAGCTCGAGTTCTTACCAGAACCAGGAAATATGACCATATTAGCCCGGTTCTGTCAACACTGCATTGGCTCCCTATTAAACATCGTATAGATTTTAAAATATTGTTGATTACCTACAAAGCACTAAATGGTTTAGCTCCGCAGTACTTGAGCGAGCTCTTAACGCATTATAGTCCTTCACGTCTATTGCGATCTCAAAATTCCGGCCAGTTGATAATACCTAGAATATCTAAATCGACTGCTGGCGGTAGATCCTTTTCCTATTTAGCACCAAAACTTTGGAACAGTCTTCCTACCATTGTCCGGGAAGCAGACACACTCTGTCAGTTCAAAGCTAGACTAAAAACATCTCTTTGACCTAGCATACACATAATACATTATAGACTTCTATAATTCAATGTTAGGCTGCATAGATTAGGTCAGCTGGAACTGGGAACACTTCCCTTAAATCTTGATGTACTCGCTACATCATAAGAAGAATGGCATCTACGCTAATATTAGTGTCTTTGTTTATCCTGAGGTTTTCCCGCAGCCTGCCGGATCCAGGCCGTGTCCAGATCTGACGGAGGAGATCCGCCTGGACCCGATGACAATGCAGTGCTGAAGTATCCACTATCCTCTCCCTATGGAGGATCCCTTCCCCACTCTACAGATAGCGTTGTGAATTCCGGCTCGCGTGCCCCGAAGTGATAAAATAAAACAAAATTCTGTATCAAAATTTATAGGCAAGAAAAGTAGTTTGTTTAGGCTGGGTTGTATGAATTACAAACCTGCGCACATATTTTAAAAGCACATAACTATAGAATCAATTCTGAATGAGCATGTGAACGCCATCAGCGTTAATCACAGGTTCGCGTTTAAAGTCTGATCATTTCAATGGAGGTGAATCAATCAAAGTTAACTTTAGCTGGAAGTAACATTATTCAAGAACCGCTATAAAGCCAAAACAATCTGTTACCTTAAATTATATGTTTATCTCTTGTAGTGATAATCAGATAGGTAGTCGAGCCAGCTCTGGTATGTGGAGTAAATTAACTAGATTTAATTTACTAAAGTTCCCCTCCCTTTCTTCCATTCGGTGAAAGAAAGGGAATAGTGTTTTGAATTGATTAAATCATTGACTCTGATTCGCACATGCAGGGTTTTTTCTCTAATGAATAAAGAAATGCTTTGTTAGGACATGTGACCCAAAAGGACATGTGACTCGAGACGACGGAAGAGAACAGGCCCCTAGGGTCTCCCCTGATTGGATCACCTCACAAACAGAACATTGTGTAGTGAGGAGCTCCGGCTCACTCATTACACAAAGCAGCCTGAACTCTGAAGAACAATCACATACACACACACACATGCTTTAACGTGCACTCATACACGAACTTTGAATATTAAAACTTAGCATATAAGCATGTCATATTTCATGTGTGTTTCCCAGGTTATAGTCACTTTGTGTATGACGTGTGTTTGAAGGAATGGACTTGCATCGAAGGAACTAAATGCTTATAATATGCATATCTCTGTATTCCGATAATCTTCATGTGACGTGTTTGATATGTCTGTAATTCCCTCAATCTAACGGAGCCGAATTCCGATAGCATAATGAAGTAAGGTGCATTATTTTACACATTTCATATTTCAGGAGCCGAACGGCTCAAATACCATCTCCTCATGACTCAAGCGGGCATTCCCCCACAAGACAAAGAAGAACTTTTCCCGCTCGAGACACTCTAAGATAATTAGTTCACGTACGTGAAGCAGAGTGAACCCCTCCTCTCCATAAAAGACTGACACAGAGCGCTTACGTGGCTAGAGAGCTTTTTCCCTGTGAGAGGTTTCCGGTTCCATGGCTCCTTAGGGAGCTATCTCCGTTTTTCTTTAATCGTTCTTTAATTTTGTCTTCGGACCTTTTCTTACGTTTATTTTCAGTGAAATGAACGTAATCGGCAACTTCAACTTTAAAGAGACTCTTTGAACCTTCAGCGACCACGTTCGCCCGGAAGAGCTGACAAAGCACGCACCCGCTCTTAAGGACACACACGCAAGACGCGGTTCTCCTCGGCAACACAAAGAGAACCATTGTGCAACTCTCACTCTACTATCCCTGCATCGGTCCCCGGTTCATTTCTTCTCGCGAGGAAAATGAACCCAGCCTGACCTCAGCTGGCATGCTTCACCTCCAAGGACATTCAAACATGCCGCGCTCACTCGCGCTGGACGAACCCGAACACTCGGCATCCACATGACCGAGAGAGACACACCCACCCATCCAAAGGAGCTTTACCGGTGCAAGTACCTGTTTTACTATGCTTTCAAGGGTTAAGATCTGTTGATTTTTGTTGTCTCAAAGGTTCTGTGTCTGTGATGAATTTTGCAAAACTCATGATCTTTCCAGGTCTGCTTTATTTCTCCCTCTCTGTCTAGCTCACATGATCTTTCGATCAGACCACTCTCTCTCTCTCTCTCTCAATCTCTCTCTCTCGTTGTTATTTGTTTGTTTCGTTAGTTTTACTGTTAATGTACATATATGTATCCCGGGGTATTTAATGTAGAATTCTGTATCCGTAGTTTCAATTATTAAAACCATATTCTTGATTGCTTTCTGTCTAAGAGCTTATATTACAAGTCAATGAAATTATGATCGTATAGCTACAAAGCTTTACAAGTTGTTACGATTTCAGTAACGTAAATTTTATAAGCACAAGAAAATTAATGTTCACGGCCGGAACATTGAGATTTCTTGGAGTTTATAAAAAGGGATAACTTTGTTGAGAAGTTGGTAAGTTAATCTTACGGCTGTTTGCTGGACAAACCGAGTGTTTGATAACTAAATTAATTCCCTTACAGTTATCTCATATAATCGTTCTGTAATGAGACCATTGATGTATGAATGAGGAATTATAATTCGTTATGATGTATCATTCATATATTCGATCGCTCTATTTTCAATTTCGATAATTTAACTGCAACATGCAAGATAATGATCATATCCATGATTAATTATGAAAATTCCCTATGAATAATTTGAGCTAATTAAGGCAAAAGTCATTGTTGCTACAATTTGGTGGAGAACGCTTAGCACATTTCAAACGTTGTTTTATGAGCAAATTTAGTTTCAATCTGTTTATATGGTTATTAATAATTTTGTGCACGCACGCTATGGAATTTTGAAATTGTGAGATAAGTCGTAACGCGAACTCACTCCTAACTGACTGAGGCAAAAACCCGACGTCAGTCAGTAACATTACATTTTAACAGCTGCTAAAATATGCATAGACATGTTTCTTTTGTCACTGTTAAATGCTGAGTACACTGCAGTATTAATATTACAAATGTCCTGTTAAGAGATGAAGAAAACTCTCTGCAGGTGATACATTTTAATATTTTTAAAAACCGCCTATTAAGACGAAGAAATCTCTTTTTAGTGCGAGACGTAAATCTGATCAGAGCGAGATTCCTTTGATTCAGTAGTAAAAAGGCCTGATATATAATCGTTAGATTAATGATAACTCCTGGTAAAAATTGGCTTAGCTAACCAATTGTAAACCTAACACATTTGAATCATAAGTGCTATATTGATTGTGTGTACGGGAGTCGAACAGCAGACGTACATTCCTGTTGTCCACAATTTACGTGTAGTGCAGTGAAGAAATCCTGCCACACACTTTTGTGAAATATAGCACCAAAGATCCACCGAGATCTGTTTGTTTATTTGGGATTTATTGCAGGAAATCAGCGCACGACGCGAGCTGAACGCTCTTAGTTTGAATCACATTAAAGTCGGTTGTAATTCCGCCTGCTAAACACCAGAGGGCGTCCTTTAGGTATTTAGAAGTCTCAAATTACGCCCCGCCTTCTGACTTCAGCATGCATGAGCACAATTACCCCATCTCGTGGCCGTTTCAGATAATGCTCTCTTTACTGCTGAATTCATTTCCCTGTGAATTAGCCTGTCTAAATTCTCAATAATTATTTGCATTTATAGCTTTGCTTGTGCGAATATTATTTTGTGGTAGACAACATTTTTCTGCTCTTGACTGGTACATTTACTTTGAGTTTGGTTCAAAACAAGATTTGAATTAAAACTTAAACTAAATCCCAGCACAGCCAGAGAGAGCCCACTTAGAAGTCCCCCACCTAGTGGCCGCCCCCTCCTAAGTCCGCTCACTCAACTCTCCTTGTCTCTCTTTTCAATTCTGTTTTGAATTGCCTATTTCTACTTTTCTCTTTTGACTTTTTATAGCTATTGATGATACTTCACTGTTATCGTTAATTATTATAAAATTTTATCCTGATTTCTCAATCTCCCTTCACGCTTATTTTAATTTGGTTTTGAACCAGTGTAAATTTATGTTGTGTTTGCCTGTCAGCCACTGATATCCATGTGGAGGGAACAGCGCCACCCTGTGGCCTTCCTCACTAAGTCGGTATCGCGCTTTTCCTCCTTTCACTCTGTTTTGAACTGGGCATCTATCTCATCTTCCCCTTTTGATTATTTTATAGGTATTAATGATACTTTACGGTGTTATTAGCTATTATAGGATATCATTCTAATTTCCTTTTTAATTCTTTCCTGCTTGTTTTAAATTTGAAATTCAAACAAGAATTGGGTTTTGAATTTGAATCAAGTGTTCTGTTTACCCAGGAAGAGCACGAAGAAGGAGTACGCCCCCTTGTGGTGAAAACCCACTACTGCGGCCTGCTTCTCCTACCGTGTTTCAATCCTGTCTCTTCATATTTCGATTATTATTTTCCCTCTCTTTTGGGTTAGGTTATTTTTGATAATTACCAAACATTATCATAATTCCCTCTTTTTTTCTTATTATTTAGTAAAACCTTCGACTTTTATTTGCTACATAAATAATCAATCCATTTGGTTTAAACAAGCAAGCCTTAAATCCACTTTAGGTTTCACTTGTTTAACCTTTGTGTATTTAGAGGTGGCATTCACCAGAACACTGTGGTGAGGTGCGGCATTCTCTGATTGGTATCCCGCAAGCGAGGTTACTCGACCGGCGGTACTGACGCTGACCGTGTGTGAATTTCGGGCACTTCCGAATCCCGTACCATCGTTGCGGCACGCAACACGACTCAGCAATTTGGCACGCGAAAGGGAAGTCAACCACGCTAGCTGACACACAAGGCAATTTTGGGACAAGTACCTGCACCGGGGCCTGAGAAGGGGCCACTCCTTCGGGAGGGTTCTGGGGAAAATCCACTTTGCTGTGCCGTCTGGCGGTTGACACCCTGGTATTGCCGGTTGTGTTTAAAGTCAGTTGTTTGAGAGGGCGCAGCAAGGTACAGGGAGACAACGAAGTTGCCCGAGAACACTGCGGTCAGGTGTTGGGAACCGTCGGAGGGGTTGACTGAGCCACAGGCTCCAATCAGAGATGACCTCAATTCACCCAGGCAAACTAAATAGGGTAAAATCCATCCACTTAGTATAGGCCACAGAATATT
Source organism: Tiaroga cobitis (assembly GCA_030578255.1). Classification (NCBI taxonomy): domain Eukaryota; kingdom Metazoa; phylum Chordata; class Actinopteri; order Cypriniformes; family Leuciscidae; genus Tiaroga; species Tiaroga cobitis. Next base: position 5,392,068 of record CM060612.1, read on the forward strand.
AGATATTCCCCCAGTTATTTAAGTGTTGAGCCCATCTTCTCTTCTCTAAGCCACACCCCTTTTTCCTAGGTTTTCCACCGGTAAACCCACTAGCCCGTGGGCCCGGCTATAAATCCAGCTGGATAGCAGGCTCAGGCCTCCTTATCCCCTGTAACACTCTCTGTGTTAGTATATCTCCCATTTTATTACAGACCTATTAATTTGTTTTGTTTCATTTTACTGCAATCTTTTCTATCTCGCTATTTTTCCATTCTGTTGTGATTTGTTTCTTTCAGTTCACCTAGAGACAGAACCTATGACACAAAGGACAGCTAAATAACAGATCGACCACTGAGCAGCTAGCGTCACCACGTGACCCACTAGGCTGCCGCCCTGTCAAAATCTTTATTTAGGCTCTGCGCTGACCTACGCAAATTGGCCCAATCTAACTGTCTGCATCAGTTAGCCAAAATTCTCATAGACGGCCTAGGCCGTATTAGCATAATTCATTAGCTCGTAAACGAACTTGCACTGGTTTTGTTCCTTTGTATGTGTGCTGTGCTCTTCTCGCCCGCAGAGAGCCAACCTGTTCCGGTCTTCCAGTCCCGCAGCCCGCTGGGACAACCTGGAGATATGGCTGAGATCCACAACACCTCCATTCCTGCCCAAGGTCGCCAGTGACTCAGAGCCCCCGAGCCAAGAGCAGCTGGACGCCGACTTGGACAAGCTGATGGCTCACGAACCGAGCCAAAGCCACAACGACAAAGACTGGGTCCGACACGTCGTAAACCTCGCTCACAAGCTCATCGCACCAGCACGGCTCCACGAAAGGAGCCGCATCGCCCTGGAGCACAAAGTAGCAACGCTAAAGATGCAAGCGGAGGAAGCCCAGATCCACAGTCGTCTAGATCAACTGCTCCTTGAAACCGAGGAAGAGGATGACACCGACCCCGAGCTACAGGAGAAAGTGGAAAGACTTCAAACTGCCCTGTCTGATCTTCGTCTACACACAGACCGAAAAGAGCAGTCAGAGAAAGAAACCAGAGAGGAACTCAACGAGAAACTCCGACAAAAGTGAAGCCCCTTGCAAAGAGCAGAGACTGAACTTAAAGAGACTCGAAAGCCAAGGCCTACGAAAAACACTTGCAAGCGGCCCAAGCTAAAATTCACGAACTTGTTCAGCAGAGACACTATCTCGAATGTGGACTTGACATTGTTCGCACAGAGCTGAAACACTCGTATAGACTGATGGGCGCAGATTCCTCGACCGCCAACCAGAGACAGTCAAGTCGGACCACCAGCCGCTGTGGCAGGCCTTCAGTAAAGAATTCTCTGACCCAGAATCAGACCAACGACTACTCAACAGCTAAGAGAAGCTTACACTAAGCAAAAGACTGTGTCCGAAAAGACTTTGAAAAACCCGACAATCTACTCTGTCTCTGAACACTACTCAGAGCTGCCTCTAGAGGGCGCCTCACAACACCCAGCCACGTCAGAGACGGCAGAGATCCTGAAGGTGCTGAAAGAGCTTCTTCACGGGAGATCTCACAAGAGAAACAAGAGGTACGAGCTCGACATCCTGTGTCTAAGCGTAAGACCAAGCACCCTGAACACTGCTCGTCGGCCACAGAGCCAGCTGTCACACCACAAAGTGACAGCATCACCCAGCCACCACAGCTGACCGCTGCACATCCTGAGCATGACAGGAAAGTGTCACACAACTGGGACCAAAGTCCCGAAAGACCAAGAAATGCTGTTTTGGCTACATGCCTCCGCAGCGACCCACACAAGACCGGCCCTAACCGCCCATCGATCAACACACCAGCCCCGACGCCAAGACTTCTGGGAAACCTGATCCAAAGGAGGGGTGGCCCGAAAACTCTACCTAGCCATCACCGTAGACAATGATTTGAGCATTAAAGCCCTGCTAGACACCGGCTCAGGCCTCATTTTGATATCAGCTGAACTTTTTTAAAGACTCAGTACTAAAGCTAAGAGCCAAGATCGAACTCTTACACCCCAAACGTGTGAGCTGAACGTGCAGTCGTACAGCCAGAACAACATCCGGCTAGAACAGGTAGCTCACATCCACCTGACAATTGGTCCTTTGAGTCTAGTCCATCCCATGCTCATCTCACAAATGAACACTTTTCCACTTCTAATTGGCAAAGATCTGCTAGATCGATTTGAGCCTTTAATAGACTTTAAACAACTGCAAGTTTGGGCTCAAGTGCGAGAACCCCTCCCCCTCCAGTCACACAGGTCACCAGAGCCAGACTGACAGGCCACACAGGTCACGGGAACTCCCACAGCCAGCCATGAAAAGACACAGACTCAACACCAGGTCCAGGTTCAACTGGGCTACCCTGCACCTTACAGCTCACTAAAGACTTTGACACCTGCTGCCCAAAGGTCATGACTGACCTGCAGCTATATGATCAAACACATGCCCTTGCCAAACCTGGCACATCAAACAACAAGCTGGGGCCACCTTCAACCCATCCATCCACCCTCAAGGTCGAGGTGAATACACACTTCTTGGCAACTTTACGAACTAAACTGCCTGCCTCAGAGCCACTTCCGCTGGCTCCGCTGTTTACAACAACCAACATAGCGGACATGCAGGCTTCTGACATAAAGACTTTGCTTAACCACCTCTTGACCCCCTCCCTCTTAGTTTCACTTTCACTTTCAAATTGAAACCCAGAAACTTTTGTTTTCATTTTTTATTTTATTTTTTTTATCTGACTTAAGGCAACCCCTATTTTATTTGTGTGTGTTTACACCTGTTGAGCCTGAATATTCCCCATTCAGTTCAGTTGAATTAAATTAAAGTCGGGATTTAATTTAATCATTTTGCTTAGTCGATATTCCATTCTAGTCACTAGAGCTGTGAGAACACTCGATGTTTACCCTTTTATTTTGATTTTATTTCAATTTATTTACTATAAGGTTTCCGCCTGAATCCTTATTCAGCTAAATAAAGCTTAACTAGATTTGAAATTTAATTACATTGCCTGATGTAAATTTCATCTCTCCCTTTAGTCTCCTAGAGCTATAAGGACGTTCTAACTTTACCTTTACTTTATCTTAGATCACTAGTCTCTATCCTCATCTTCTCTCTCTATAGGATTACAATATCTAGCGACTGTTGTTTCCTTAGCGAGTTACGCAGGTCAGTAATATTCTACTTCCTGTCTGTGTTTCACCCCTCCTCACTCCTTAGCACCAAGCTAAGTACATGAAGTATGGCTAACACAAATGCACAGTAGGCCCCAGACAGAACTGCAAACACTTCCCGTTGTTTCTTCTTCTGTTGACCTTGATGTTTGATGTGTCCCTGCCAGTTTAGTCTAAACAGCAGCTTACCCATAAGGAACACCAGTGTACTTATGTCTCGTAGCTAAACTTAAAGAGGTAAAACACTCCTTTCTTACTCTTCATTTCTGGTTTCATCCTATCTCTTATTTTTGGTTTTTGAGTAATAGGTTATGACATGTAAGAGCCCAGTCATCAGTCAACACTGCTTAAAGTAACACCAGGTAACTTTTCAACCTTAATAATATATTTCCAAGTCTCTTGTGCTGGTACATCGACTTACAATAGGTTGAATGACACGTCTGCCATAGCCTGACGGGGTCTGTAGCGTTTTTAATCGTACTTTTAAACTTCGGGTTTCGGGTAGTAACCGGCGAACAAAGAGAACTACAAAATTCGACTGCTTTACGGCATATACGTCACTTCCACCACCACCCCCACTTCCTTAAAGTCGGACGTGCGAGCCGAATTTTATACAGTCATGGCCGAAGCAGCACAGAGAAAAAAGAAAGCAAAGGTTTTGTCGGAGGAAAGCAAAAAGAGAAAAAGAGAAAGTGATCGCATAAAGGCAGAACGAGGGTCAACATTGGGCCAGCTTTTTCTCGCTGGCGTGAGCTGAAAGAGGAGGAGGGGTTCCCGACAGATGCTGACTTGGCTGTCATGCTTTTGGACTAGTAAGTATATTGCGTGCATACTATCTCTTTGTTTTTTTGGCTGCCTGATTATGTTATGGAAGCTATTTTATCCTCCGTTTATCTTCATGAATGAAGTAATGATAGTAGAGTAGCGAATTATCAATCTGGTAGCTAGTAAACGCTATTCTCGTTCTTTTAGCATTGTCGTTCTGATTGGAACTTTGCAATCGATGAAATTGTCACAGGTCGGGAGGGTCGACTGGGTCTACCCCCTCCCTTTAGAATGTACCACTGAGGAGCAAACCAGAAACCAGGCAGACAAGGAAAGTAAAATGTAACAAACTTTATTGATTAAAAGAATCTGTAGATCCTAATTAAAACTCCTCCTTCCTCCCCAGCATCCAGTGGCCGCCGGGACGTCGGCCGGACAACAGGCGGGGACTCGGTCCACTCAACCCCTCAGACTTTCCGGATGCCAAGGCTCTCGGCTATGGAGGGGACGCGGATTGACCAGCAGGTAAGTACTCTAAGCACGGCTTATCCTTCTCGGGCTCTAAGTAGACTGTACTCTTCTCGATCTCTCAAGTGCAGAAGTTTGCAGCGGTGAAGAGGGGCGTCGACTGGACAGCAAGTAGGTACTCCAGGTACGGTTGGTTCTTCCCTAGACGGTGGGTGCGGAGAGCTTACAGCTCTGGAAAGGCGTCGACTAGACAGCAGGTGGGTACTTCGAGTATGGTTGGTTCTTCCCTATACAGGGGATGCAGAGAGCTTACAGCTGTGGAAAGGCGTCGACTGAACAGCAGGTGAGTACTTCGAGTACGGTTGGTTCTTCCCTATACAGGGGATGCAGAGAGCTTACAGCTGTGGAAAGGCGTCGACTAGACAGCAGGTGAGTACTTCGAGTACGGTTGGTTCTTCCCTATACAGGGGATGCAGAGAGCTTACAGCTGTGGAAAAGCGTCGACTAGACAGCAGGTGGGGATGCAGAGAGCTTACAGCTGTGGAAAGGCGTCGACTAGACAGCAGGTGAGTACTTCGAGTACGGTTGGTTCTTCCCTATACAGGGGATGCAGAAAGCTTACGGCCGTGAAAGGGGCGTCGACTAGACAGCCAGTAGGTACTCCAAGTACAATTGGTTCCTCCCCGTATAGCGGATACAGAAGCTCACGACGGTGACAGACGTCGACCGGACAGCAAGTGGGCACTCCAAGTACAGTAGGTTTTTCCCCATACAACGGGTAACGGAAAGGTTTCGGAGGGCTGGCGAGAAGGCTGACTGGGTGGTCAGATCGGCAAGTCCGGACAATCGACCAGCTCCTGTAGGTCAGCAGGCCTTAGGGGTAACACCCCGAACAGCAAACGCTAGATTGCAACGAATTTATCACGGAATGCAACGGCTTTAGATGGGGGACACTCAGAACAGCAGATAACTGGATTTCCTCCGTTCTCCAGGACAGCATCAATGATGAATCAGACCACAGCAGGCTTGGAATGTACAACACTCAGAACAACAGATACCTGGGTTTTCTCCGCTCTCCACAACAGTGATGATGGAACAGTATGCAAGCGGCTTTAGATGGGGGACACTCAGTACAGCAGATAACTGGGTTTCCTCCGTTCTCCAGGAAAGCATCAATGATGAATCAGACCACAGCAGGCTTGGAATGTACAACACTCAGAACAACAGATACCTGGGTTTTCTCCGCTCTCCACAACAGTGATGATGGAACAGTATGCAAGCGACTTTAGATGGGGGACACTCAGTACAGCAGATAACTGGGTTTCCTCCGTTCTCCAGGGCAGCATCAATGATGGACCGAAACACAGCAAGCTTTAACCCTCTGAGGTCGGCTATCGCGCCGGCGCGATAGTCTCGCTTTTTTCTTATCAGTGCAAAAGAAACTCAAAATACTCTGTTGATTTTGATCTTACATATTAAGTGTTGTACATCATTAGATCCTGATAAGTGTCTATTTTTTTTGTGGATACTCACAATAAAAACAAAGTGTTGTGCTTTTCGCCAAATAAAGAAAAACAAACATGATGCGCGTTCTGCCTTCTCTCTGTCAGTGAAGTCCATTCTGAAACGCGTCCTAAGATTATTTTTAATTCCGCGAATACTTGTCATACAGGCACGAGTGTTTTCCATAATGAAGCTTGAACTCTCTTCTTTTAAATGAGTTAATTTATATAAAAAAAACAAATATTCTTAGCTTATGTAATCTGTATGAAAAGAGAGAGATGTCAGTATTTTTCTTTCCAGCTCATTATACCTAATTACGCGTTAATGTGCCACGCCCACGGAGAGCGCGCGCTATTCAAACGCAAATGATTTTAGACAAGCCGTTCAAACATGCCAACGCCCACCAGCTGGATTATAAAACACATCGTGTTTAGTAAGTATCTTGTACAGCTGTGTACACAGCGTATCCTTTCACTGTGAGGAATATCTAACCCTGGAAAATGTACCAGAAGTGCTGGTAGTTTCATTTCGAGGAGCAACGGATCCAGCTGATGTAGTAAGTCATTTATTCTAGTGCTTTGTTCTAATCGTGATATTGAAGTGTCGGACTGTAAACCGCAAAAAGACTGTTTAAATATGAATTGCGTGTATGTGTGTAGGCTAAATGATGAGTGAACGGCAAAGGCGCGCGCGCTTTGTTTACAGTTATACAGCGCGTGTCTGTGCCTTGTTCATTCACTCTCGCACCTACATTAGTAAACGTTATGTTTACATAAACACATCTTAGTAGGCTATAGCAATATAGTTTGTATGAGTAAAAATAGACTGAAATATGTTGAAATAAAATGTCTGTATAAGCAAGCTGCAAATTCACATGCATATACTAATATATCATACACAATATATTACAGACTAAATATGAATGTTTAGACACGATTTTGTGATTAGTTTTGGATAGCTTATAAAGTATTGACTGTAAAAAAAGACTACTGTCACATTAAATAGGTACGCTTTTGTTCACCAATTTCTGCTCATAGTTAAATATACTATAGTATGATGTTTTGTCAAAAATAAAGTAGGTATATTGAATTATCAACTAAGATGTCATTATAGTGTTTGTTCCAATATTCAAACTAATGAATCCTTACCTTTTTTTTAATAAGTATGATAAAATGTATAGTTTTTACAAAGAAATACACTTGAAATATTGTTAAAATTGTAATTGTTGTTGTAATTGTAACCTATTTGTAATTGGTTACAATTTCTAATTGTAAAATATGTATAGGCTATATAGATCATTTCTTTTGTCCTTGCATTCTTTGGGATCCTGTGACACACCTGTGTGAAAGGGCTAATTAATATGCAGCTCATTATGCGGCACATTATCCGGCCTTTGTCTTCTCAGGTGTGAACACGCCTCCACGCATATTGCCTTTCCAAACCAAAGGTCTCTAATAAAATTTAAATCAGTGTATGTGTTTGTGTAAATGATTAGGCAGGATGATTTTCAGATCATTTTGAAGCAAAAATTCTAGGCAACAACACTGATTAGTCACAAGTCTTGTGGACACATATTTAGTATGTGTTTTGTGGCCTTATTTCAGACACTTTAAGTTTTAGTTTTTTCAATAACCATGCATAAGCAATATTCTCTCAAAAATACAAACATGTTTCATAATTGTTGCTGAGAAATTACGGTAGTCCAGTTTGTGCTTTATTGAGTGAATTTACACCTTTGCCATTAACATGTTTATAAATAACTGAAAAAAGCACAAATGTCAGAGCATGTCAGAACACCTCAAGGACCCCAAAAATCCTTAGACCTCAGAGGGTTAAATTCCACCGTCACTTAATCTCTTCCTCAGCAACTCCAAACTGCAACACAGGGCAAGGCCGATGGGCACGTGACAGAATTCGGTATAGTAAGCATGCAGTAACTTCACTTCAAACACACCCGGTGGGGCACAGCATCAACACACGTCACTCTCAACCACTCTGTGAAATATAAGGCCACAGCCCACCTCCTTGTTCTGAACAGCGGGGACAGTAAGACGGAAGAATATATAGCAACCTCAATCATGCATCACAACAGCTGTCTTCTCGTTTACGGTGTCTAGACTCCTTTTCCTAGATCGCTTCTCTTCATATACAGTGTCTTTGTGTATAAATCACATACCGTACGGTCAGTAAAAGGTTTGCACTTATCTCTACCCAAGAAGGGGACTTGATATTTCCAAGGCGACTTCTCCTCTGCTTCTCTGTTCCACACCACCCAATCCTTCATAGCGGATTCCCTTCCGCGGGTCGATCTCACCAGCCGATTTGTCCCACAGAAACTCTCAGCCCTCCTCGACGGAACAAAGTCAGGACACAGTACCCGAACACCGAAACACAGAACACTGCACTGAACTGAACACCCCCTTGGTCTCCCAAAGCTTGGTTTTTATCTGTGTCAAAACGCTGTGTGTCCCAATCATCAAACAGCCCCTTGATGCGCCGCACCTGCTGTCACTCTGTCATCAGCAGCTGCTGTTGCTATGGTAGCGATGCATACAAGGCTGGCTGGGTGTTCCGTTGAAAGCGCTCCGGGTGGAAACATTCCTCCGTGGAGTATATAGTTCCGCTGCTGGTTCGTCACCTTGTGACAAAATGCAAATAGCAAATGTTTGACCTAAAAAGTGTAGTCTACTCAACATGTACAAACAAAGGAGGAAGATAATAATATTATCATTGAGTTCATAGCTTCTCATTTGTTACATGTGTAAAGTTACTTGATTTTGTAATTTCCGATTATTGCTAGATACAGAGGCAAACGGGATTGTTGTCGCAATTTTTTCGGATGACTAATTTCCACCCTCATGTTGTTCTTGTGCAATACTTCTGTGTGATTAGATTCTACAAACATGAAGGGTTGTTGTGTTCAGTGCATGACTAAGTTACCTCAACAAAAGTAGAACTCAAATGTGTTGCTTGTTCTGAGTAATCAACAAAGTAATTGCCCTTTTATGGGATTTTTCACATAAGGATTATGTGATTTTTCTCCAAGAAGAACCTGTCTTCTCACGTTCCTGCTTATCACTAGCAACTAGACAACACTGCTGAGTGTAAACACACAAACGTGTGTCTTGTAGAATGCAAAGTAAAGTTCATTCTGAATGAATAGCCATATTCTAGACACTAGCTTACTTCTGCTAGGACAAGCACCTAGTTTTGGAAATCATCATCTGATTTAGCATATAAACTTCATTCATCTTCAAGTTAGAATTATATAATGTTTATGTGTTGCTGTTACATTGAATTAGACAAATACATTCTCTCTTATTTTCCCTAAAGCTTTCAAAAACAGCAAATAACATCTACTCCCCACAAACTATCCTGTGAACCTCCACAGCCTGTGGTCTCCAGTATTACTGAGGAGTCGGACTATGATAGGTATTGCATTTTTTACTTGGCCATACATTTTTGCATAGTTTTTTTATTATGTTCTCATGTCCAATTTTCTGTTTTATTTCAGGGGTGAATTTCCCATTGAAGGGGTACACATCCGTGAAGAATGTCTTAGTGATAAAGATGTCACTATATTAGAGGCCAGGTGAGTTTTTATAGCAGAAGGCTATATTCCTTGGAGTTGGTGGTGTTAGCCTCTGGTTTGAAGTCTAGTATCTCTTGTGCACTTTTTCAAAACTTGCATACTGTCGCACAACAGTCACATACTAGTCGTGTTTTACTTGGTTAAAATTAAGCACATGAAAAGGTATCAAAGGATGGCCTCACCCTTGTGTTCTTACACGTCATGATGTCTCCATTGCAAACTGAAACAGTTTGAGGAGTGTTGAGCACTGTAGGCCAGTGCTGCCTGTCACCAACAACAGTGAAACAGTTAATGCTCTGTGCCGCCATACTTAATCTGAGGTAGTGACTGAATGTTGTTTGCTTGAACTAATGTCGACAGAATGCATATTTACTTATACTTATCTATACTATGATTATCTACCTCTATTTTACTGCAGCATGCAATCTCTAGATCTTGTCGAGGAAGAAGAGCAGCATGACTCTCCAGATGAGGATGCATTAAATGACCCAAGAAACAGCATGTAAGTCTGTCTAATGACTATGTTTTCATTTTGTTATTTTGATATTGTCTTTTGCATTTATTGTAAATCAAAGTGTGTTTGAAATATTCTTATTCAAAGTGTGTTTATGTACAGTATTGAAATGGATGAGAGCTGGAAAGATCCACGATTCTGTGAGGATGGGGACAGCTCTGATGAGGAATATATTCCTTTTCTTCAACTACGGTATGTGATATTCACTAGATTCATTTCATCCACAATTAGTATATTATAGGGTTGTACTTGTAGTAGTAGTAGTTAATTTCCAATATCCACAAATGTAAGACCTTTTCATATATTGATTTTTTATGCAGAGTTGGTGGTGCAGCTTCAAAGATTGGTAATATTGAGCAGCTTCCACAAATATCAATGGACGAGACCGTGCATGATGTAGATGTTCCCAACTCCACCGACGACCAGATGACCAATGAACCAGACAATTTGAAAGTTGAAAAGGAAGATGACTTGGTTGGAAAGAAGGCCTGCATTGCCTATCTTGACAACCTGAAGATGCTTGCTTCATTTATGCAATTTCCAATGAAAGCATGCACCTTTTCCAATCACATTACTGGGGAAAAATGCCCAGGAAGACCACCATTTCAGGTTGAAATGAAGCCTCGAGGAACTGGTCTTGTCATGGAATGGGTAAGCAAACAGTATTTGCTTTCGTTGTGCGTATGTGTGTACTACACTCAATAGTTGTATGTTAGAGGGGAAGCAGTGACTAAAATGGGAAGAAATCTAACTCTGATTTGAGTAGCATAGCTATTTCAGTAATCAAAATGTTCATTGCCTCATGGAGTTACAACAAATTTTTTTTTTTTGAATAATCAAGAACTTTCAGTTATTTTTAGGTTATTTTGATCTAGTGTAGTAGTATTTGAGTTGGTAAGTGCTTTGCTTTTCTTATGTGTTTTTTTCTGCTTTTTTTTTTTTTCATTTTTTACTTACTGATTGTAGCTATGCCCCTTTGGACATATGCTCTGGAAATGGAATTCACAGCCTCTTTTCAAATATTCCATGCAAGGGGGGGACTTCATGCTATCCACAAATATCCTGTTATCCGGGAACAACTACAGGAAAGTGGCATTTCTATTTAAATTCATGGAACTTGGGATGGTTGAAGAATCTAAATTTTTCAAAATCCAGGATACATACTGCATTGAACCAATTGATGAGTTCTGGCAGAAAATTCGAGCCGACGTTCTGACCCGTTTGCGTGTAAAGGACAAGGTGGTTGTTCTTGGTAAGACATTGCTTTGATACCTTTTCACCTATGATTATATTGTTATGTCTGTGGTTTGCTAATTCTTATCAAGATCATGTTGTGTTATCTTTTGTAATGTTTTTTTTTTTCATTAGGTGATGGCAGAATGGATTCTCCAGGTGTGTGTCTGTGTCTGTGTGCCTCTGTAGGGTGTGTGGGTGTGTGTCTCTGTGTCTGTCTGGGGAAGACAGAGAGAGAAATAATATGATTTGCACGGTTTACATATTTACCTCTATGCTCTACATTCTGTAGGCCACTGTGCACAGTATTGCACCTACACAACCATAGAGCAGGAATCTAGAGACATCGTGCACATTGTCTCTCTGGATAAGCGTGAAACAAACAGGAACTCGACAATTATGGAGAAGGAGTGTTTTGTCCGAACAATGGACGCACTATTGCCGGAGATCCATATATCGGAAGTGGTGACCGATGCACACCCTCAAATTTCTGCTTTGCTGAGTAAGGAAATAGTCCATAATGTTGGAATAGTGGATTTTTCGTATATATATATATATATATATATATATATATATATATATATATATATATATATATAAATGAATATGTGTATATATATTTTTTTTAATTCTAAACACTACTTTTTCCACAGAACCAGATGGCAAATACCAGCAATGGGGTCTACATCATTCCCTAGATATTTGGCACGCCGCGAAGAATTTAGGGAAGAAGCTGCGACGGGTAAGCAATGTTTTTATGAGTGATTGATGATTTGTTAGTAACTGGATTTCATCCTTTTACATATCTTGCTGAAAAGCAGCTTCATATTTATGTTGGCTGTCTCACGCTATCACATCCTGTTTTCAGGCTGGTGTGATGAAGGACCAGTCTGAAATTTTGCCATGGATCAGTGACATTGTAAACCATTTCTGGTATTGTGCTAAGCAAGCATCTTCTGTAGATGAATTTAAGGTATGTTTTTGGGAAGTGAATCGATACTGTAAAAAAAAAAAAGTTTGCTTGGTGTACAGAAGGCAAGAGAGATTGTTTCTATTTCTGCAGCTAAAGTGGCATGCTGTAATACACCATGTTCGCAACCAGCACACCTGGGTTACTGGATCGTGTGAGCATGGACCACTTGGCGATGGTAACCAGGAAAAAACGTGGATAGAACAAGGTATTTCTAATTTATTTTTGTGTGTTGCTCTGTATGGACCATTGTCCTTCTCATAATATGATGTTGTGTGATTACAGGCTCAGCAGCTCACCAAGCATTAGTAGCCATCATCCTAGACAAGCGTTGGTTGAAGAATGTCAAGAAGTTCATCAACTTCAGGTATGTACATTACCTTTAGTGTACATTAATAACAGTGACTTATAAGAAAGTTATCCTAAATGGTGCTACTATAGCCTACTTCAATAATTAAAACAAAACAAAACCAGTTCTTTGCAGATCAGTATGCTTAGTAGCATGTTAGTAACAAAGCAAAATAACACTAAAGTGTATGGTTTTTTTTTCTCCCACAATACAGGACTACATCTGATCTGGAAAACTTTCAAAATCACATACTCATGTATGCAGGGAAGCGGTTTTCCTACAAGCCAGCAGTGTATCGCGCACGGACTACACTTGCAGCAATAGACTACAACTGTCACAATCATCGGCTCCCTTCAAGAAACAGAGATGGACACAAGATGTAAGTTTTTATAATCTGCTGAGCATATTCATTCCCTTTATGAATATTATAGTGCAATTCTAAAAGTTATATATAAAGACAGATCTACAATTTGTAGTATTATTTTTTTTTAGTTACAGACGATACTACAATAAACGGTCTAAATGCTGGAGTGTCTACACTGTGAAGGAGAAAAAGGATTACTCCTACATTCCAGACCTGCAGAGGGCCATCGTTGCAAAGAGGCTGCAAAGTGGAGGTGGTCTTCCTAGGAAACTGACCCTCAGGACAGATGATCCCAGGCACTTGGGTCTTCTGGCTCCAGTACAGCCACCCCCTACAGCAGAGCTATGACGTTATTTATGTGCCTCATTCCTGAGCGAGTAATTATAAGTTTTGAGCACAGAGAACTATATTTTGCAAGCACATTGCATTATATTTTGAACAGAAATTAACAATCGCAAAAAAAAAATCGTTTGAGCAAAGAAAAAACGACTCCTTGCTCAATAAATGTATTTGCCATAACGTGCAATAATAACCCTCTCACGCAGTTTACTCAGGTGCTCTCACAAACTTATTATCTGCGCTCTGTCAAGTCCCTCTCTCTCTCTCGCTCAACCTCTTAATTCTGTGCGCGCTCAACTCTTCACGCGCGCTCAACTCTTCACACACGCGCGCTCAAGTCTTGACACACACGCGCGCTCAACTCTTCACACACACGCTCGCTCAACTTGCATCAGCGTAACAAGTGTGCCACAAAATCAACCAATCGGAAAATTAAAGGTCAATTGTGATTGGCTGTTGGTCTCCAATCAAAACGCTAGGATCATTCTACAGAAACGTCCACTTTTGGTATGGCAAGATGTCTTAAAATGTATTTCTTTTTCTAACATTTAAACTTACACCACATTATTAGATTACCCTTTGGCTTTATGAATACACATAAATGACAGCTTAATGATTTTTATATTTTTTGTGCATTTATTTAAAGACCGCATGTACCGTTTTTTTGTCACTGGTGTTACCTTACTTCTTTGGCAATATTAAATGTTTTTATGAAATATTAATTCAATTTTTTTTTCAGCACATGTAGTCAGAGTTACCAAAAAATAATAATAATGCAACAAATAAGGAGATTATGTTTTATTTATTTGAATCAGGTTTGTTAAAAGTGTGCTTGAATGAGGTTAGTTAGTTTGCTCAACCTTGTATTTGCTATAATAATGAAAATATTTGAAAACAAGTTAAAATCAAGTAATGATGCAATCCTTTAAATCTTAACTTTTGAGTGTAGCAGAATTAAAAGGATGTAAAATTATTATCATGTCAGATATGGCATTGTATTTAATGTGACAGAAAAAAAGACAGTAACACCAGTGACACAATGAATCACCAATGACATACAAAAGACCAAAGATCATTATTCTTCAACTATAATTAAGTAGATGAGACTAAATTGTTACATTTGGCATATAATCTAAATGAATAGCTTTGAATAAAGTGTATCTATAAATGGGAGTCACTGGTGTTACTTGTGTTACCCATAAGAAAGGTGACACCAGTGACAGTAACACCAGTGACACAACTCCAGGGGACCACTACTTTCATTATCAATTTGATAATACTTATTCTGCATTTCGTTTTTTTATGTCATTTACATAATATATTAGATAGTTAGGTATACATTATTCTATTTTAAATGGTGTAAAAAAACTAATAAATATAGCATCAAATAAAGCATTTTCCCTCTGTATATGACTGTGGGGACGAGCACTTCTGTGGTGCTTGGAATTCTAAATAGTTAATAAAAAATAAAATATTGCCACTTGATGGCTCAAGGTGGTGTAATTGTTCAAATAACATATTGTTTTATTTGAAAATGTAAATGAATTGCAATTCTAAAGTGTTTTTTAAGTGTAATATTTCTGTAAAGGCTAGGGACAGAAAAATTGACATTTCCGTAGAATGACCCAGTAGAACCAAAGCCCGCCTAAAACTATCTACAGCATCCCGGAAGCTTACTGAAAAAAAAATCGAAAAAAATTACAGACTACAGCGAGACTAATGGATTAAAACTTATTTTGGTAAGTATATGTTTTTTATTATTAACTTAAAAGTGCCTTGTTAGTTTTGTGTATTATAATGCTGTATTGTTTAACTTATACTATTACAGTATATCTCCTATTGTGACTAAAGTTAGTTTGACTTATCCCTTTCAAGCATTCTAAACGCTAGCACAGCCGCAGACTGTCATGTTTGATGGTGGCTAAAGAAGACATCTATCCATAAAATACATTTTTCGTCTTCTTTGTGCTGCGTGGTGATTGGAGACCAACAGCCAATCACAATTGACCTTTAATTTTCCGATTGGTTGATTTTGTGGCACACTTGTAACGCTGATGCAAGTTGAGCGAGCGTGTGTGTCAAGACTTGAGCGCGGGTGTGTGTGAAGAGTTGAGCACGCGTGAAGAGTTGTGCGCGCACAGAATTAAGAGGTTGAGCGAGAGAGACTTGACAGAGCGCAGATAATAAGTTTGTGAGAGCACCTGAGTAAACTGCGTGAGAGGGTTATAATTGCACGTTATAGCAAATACATTTATTGAGCACGGAATAGTTTTTTCTTTGCTCAAACGATTTTTTTTTTTTTTGCGATTGTTAATTTCTGTTCAAAATATAATGCAATGTGCTTGCAAAATATGGTTATCTGTGCTCAAAACTTATAATTACTCGCTCAGGAATGAGGCACATATATAACGCCATACAGAGCTAGTTAGGGCACATGTGACTCGTGGTGAAGGTTTTCCCCAAAGTTAATTGCTTGTGTGTTTGAGTGCGTGCGTGGGTGCGTCATGCATATGTGTGTAAATACTACTTTTGTGAACGTGTGAAAATAAAAGTTTGTCATGTTTTTCAAAACCATTTGTATTTATTTTCAAACAAATGAATATGATAAATAGAAAAAACAATTTACATCAATGTTATTTTCAAACAACTAAATAGGATAAATGGAACAAACTATTTACATCAAAATGAACAATAATAGATCACATGAGCCGGCGAACCCTAAAACCCATGTACTGTCCTCTTGGGTCTGGAAAAGTGTCTCTGATTCGCCACACACAGCAGCTCGGGATCACGACTCTGTTGCCCACCCCTAGGCGACCGTGCTGCCAGAGAACAAACTGGCGATAGGCTGCGTGTCTATTTTGCCTTTGCTCTACACCTGGCTCCTGGTCATCATCAATGGCAAATATATCGTTCCAGGCTGCCCTAGCCAACCGTAACACCCCTTCATCCAGTATATACAGGTGCATATGGGCCATGTTACTGACACAGGTCTCTGGTGTTTGCCTGCAGCAGAGTCTTTCAAGATCAGTGTTCATTTCCCTGCAGTTAGAACAGGTGCACCACTGGAGAACACCTCCATCAGGGACTCTAGGCTGTACTGAATCCTCCAGCAAGGCCAACACATCGAACATCAAGCCAGGGAGTCTTGTCATGACCCTCTGGAGGAGTGCATCCCTTTGCTGAGGGTCCAACGCCTGGATTTTGGCCTGTATGTCCGCATCACGCTGATCCTTCAAACGCTGAATCCTCTGCTGGTTCTCTGGGTCCATGTTTTCTTGTACCCTCCCTCTCCCTCTTCCTCTTCCTCTTCCTCTCCCTCTTCCTCTTCCTCTCCCTCTTCCTCTACCTCTCCCTCTCCCTTCCCCGCTCTCTCTGGCCCTGCCTCTCCCATATGTACTATTTGGGGGCTCAAAATCAGATGAGGCAGAGTGAGAGTCCTCAACAACAGATTCCTGCAAAAACAAGAGAAGTGTTATGGTTCAAGTGTAAACTTTCTAGAGCATAATGTTGTAGTTTATTATGATGAACCTTCTATTTTTTTTGGGTGAAAAAAAAAAAATCAAATGAAAGCCTATGTCCAAAATGCATGTACAAGTTAGGTAGGGGCTACATTCATGCAAGTAAATATATAAGATGTACAAAATCATGTTTTAGGATACTTAACATGTCTGTGACATTCGTTTATTTTTCCTGCCTCAAGCTATAATGCAAATTGATTTGTAAAATTTGCAGATTCATTTATGGTAGATTGATATAATAATATTGACTATATATGTTTATTATCTACCACTAAAACATTGGATTGAAGTATCATATAGATTCAGAAAAACGGTAACCAATAGACTAGGCTACTATAATGACGCTGGCTTGTAAACGTGATCATCGCGATCATTTGTCGTTATAAAAAAAATAAAACACATGAAATTATATTCATATGACATGCTAAAATATATGCCACTGTACCTGGGATGAAGACATTTCACACACGCGAGAACACCTGCATGTGACCTCCTCCTACAGTGTTCAGGGCTATCATGGTTGTCAACAAATGCACGTGCATGTAGGATGACAGTTTACGACAGTAGTAGAGGACAATACTGTTTCCCAACTGTAGGGGGAGCCCGAGAGCAAAAAAATACCTGTTGTTACTTTAATGCATCAACTAAGATACTCAAAACCTTTTGTTGTGTGTGTGTTCACCAACACCCAAATTTTAGCTGCATCTAAAAGCAGAGAGCTACCTAGCGATCAAAACTGTTCACTTGCTGAAAAGTCTGCATTTATGCATAAGAGGGACGTAACCATATAGGCTTAGACAAGCTTTGTCTTACAGCAAAACTATTTCCTTACTCTGTAAACAAATATAATAAGTTGTGTAAAGAGAAGAGTTCCATGAGTAAAATTAACAAATGCCAAAACACATTTGCATTTTACTGAATGTAACACCAAGTTCTTGAAAGACTTAAAGTATAGGCGTCCCCTTTTAACCCGTTTAAACATGCGTAACTCATTAAAATGTGCAGACATTCTTCAGGTACTGTTGAATTGTTCCGACATGCTCTGGTTCCCATGACAACAACTGGTCACAGGAAGTGCTAACTTGTGATGTCACTTTGTAAACAAACCAGCCTAGGTGGCTAAGCTAACCTAACCTAGCATCCATCCAGCTAAGGCTAAGCTAACCTAACCTAGCATTAATCCAGCTTAGGCTAAGCTAAATAATAACTTCTACAGTTAGCAGTTAACATCATTCACTTGAAGCCTTAATTGCAGCTTTTGTTTACACAGTTCAAAGTATTTTACAATACTTTCTTTTACCCCAGTTAGGGTTTCTGATTCTTCACTTTCCGTACTTTCAATTCTTCTCAGCTAACTTTCACCTTCAATAGTTAGACATAGTCCTGGCTGAGCGCTGTAGGCTAAATTTGCAGATGCCCTGTCAATTAAATTTAAGTTTAACTACATGTAAACTGTGTAGCTAGAGAAGAATTCGTATAGTAATGAGAATTTCCATCAGAATGTTGACTAAACATTTGGAGGCACACACAGTGTGGTCTTGAACACGCAACCGCTCTAACCCACTGTGGAGTGTTGGTCCAGGCAAATCCAAAGTTTAGTCACTGGTGCTACGGATTATTCTCACATTCAGATCATTACCGCTGTTTTGATTACTTACTTTATGTTTATTTACTTACTTATTTATTTATTTATTTTAATTTTATTTTATTTAAATTTTGTCACTTTGATAATAATAGCAGTCAGCTATTCCCTTGTCTATTCGGCCATCTATATGATTTAATTCAATTTCCTCTCTTGTTCGAATGAGGTTCCATTTCCCATTGGGCCCAGAAAGGAAACAGAGACACCTTTATTTGTGATTGTGTTTACTTTCAACAAGTGCACTCATTTTTGTGACCCTGCAACACAAGTAATTTCAACAATTTACTAGGGCACAACTATAGTCCAAAGGATTGATAATAAGCATAATTTGAATAGGAAAGCTGTCCTTTTCTCCCAATCACTCACTTCGTCAAGCCGTAGTGAACCACTAGTTAAGTCCAGAGAAATAATTTAGTCATAAGAACCATCTTAAGTAATTTATTTCATCTCGGCTATACCCTTTCCAGGAAATACTCTCGGAACCACACAAGTCTTAGCCTCCTAACATTCACAGCTAAGATGATAAAGATACAAGAGACACATCACTAGCTAGCTATACATGTAACACCTAACTTTATGCTACATATCTAGCGAACCCATTACACAGTGGTTCTGAACTTTTAGGGTCAGGCATTAGTCTCTCACCACAAGTGTGCCAACATGTCACAGAGCCCCTGCTTCACCTGACCTTAACCTTCCAGCTTACCAAAGACGATGACAAAAACAATGGACACTATGAGAAACCACCTCTCATACCCCTCCAACCACCCACGAACGCCGTCTGCACACAGCGACAACCGGTGCCCCATACAACCTACGTCAACAAGCACATGCTGCGTGCACAGGACAACATTCAGCGTTCTGTACCTGATGCCATCACTGCGCCACAGCTTGTGGTGCCACAGTGCAAAAGGGGGGTCATGCCAATGTACGCCCTGGACGCACCATGTGCTGCACACCGCAGCACCAGAGACATTTGCAAGACACCGAAGCGAGTGGCATACCGGCGTCCTCAAAGCGAAAAGACTGTCCTAGCCAACCGAGGACGACACTCGCTGAAATTTTTCCTCCCTTTCTCTTTCTCTCTCCCTTTCACTTTTAACAACCACTCCTGATCACCAACTGCAGGACCCACTCCCAGAAAGTGTGTTCGACGCAACCCCCGCAACGTCTACAGAGCACCTCACCCCAGCACAGTAGCCCAATACAGCTGGACCCGTGCCGATGGACAGAGGACTCCCTTGCTCACGCCAAGGCCAATGCCGAGCACATGCTCAACCAACTTGATAAAAGGACTGCCACACAAGCGGATTTAGGTGGACACAACCACCGTTTCAAACGGCTCCTGGGAGCTTTGCTCGGAGCCGCCGCTGCTGTCAGAACTCTGTTTAGCATTGGTATGCCCAGTGCCAACGCAGTGAACCATGTGACTGAAATTCGGACTGAGGTCCCACAGCTAAGACTGCAACTCACAACACAGAGTGCATCCCTGCAGACCATCGAAAAGACATTTATGGGAACCGTGGTAATTCTCAACACCCACAGCGCTCTGCTGAGCCAGACAGTGAACTCCATGAAACAGCCGTTTACTGTCTACCAGAAGACTTTGCTCAAACTCCGCTGGTCACAGCCCCGGACGGGGTGGCCTACCACATGACCAGCGACACACCGCTGCACCTGGCCCCACATGTGCAGCCCACGACCAAAGACATTCACTATCTCTGCCCTAGCAAACCCTTCCTCAGAGACAACACTGACGGAACCTGCGGGTTGCAACCCATGATCAGCGACACACGCTGCCTTGCAGAAGCCAAGGCTCGCACGCAAGTCACCGAGATACAAGCAGAGACTGTAGGTGACAGATGGCTCGTCAACACTCCCGTACGAACAGCTACTCGCACTTACAACCAACATGACACTACCACCCGTGTCACCTTGCTCAAACAGAGCGTGTGGATTCAAGTACCGAAAGGTGCCATCCTTCACCTGGATGACCTGACATTGTTCCATCTTCCAAGCAAAGAGTACAAATTAGAACTGGAAATCCCATCCTTCTTCAGGAACCACACTGTCACCCTAACTCCAGAACGGGAATTGTGGTTTGCAAAGGGGGGGGGGGGGGGTCCCAGTGAATTGACATTGCTCCTATCGACACAGCCCTCCGAGCTTCGTCTCGACTGCCAAGTCAGAGACCACGCCGAACCCCATCGAGCTGAGCCCTCAGTCCTAACAACCACCTGCCATCCTACCATCATGATCCACCTGCTATCCTACCATCATGATCCACCTGCCATCCTACCTTCATGACTGACCTACCATCTGACCAATGTGATGGTTTAACGAGGCCGCCCACACGGGTCCTGCCAAACCACCAAAGGGGGGAATGTAGTGATAATCAGATAGGTAGTCGAGCCAGCTCTGGTATGTGGAGTAAATTAACTAGATTTAATTTACTAAAGTTCCCCTCCCTTTCTTCCATTCGGTGAAAGAAAGGGAATAGTGTTTTGAATTGATTAAATCATTGACTCTGATTCGCACATGCAGCGTTTTTTCTCTAATGAATAAAGAAATGCTTTGTTAGGACATGTGACCCAAAAGGACATGTGACTCGAGACGACGGAAGAGAACAGGCCCCTAGGGTCTCCCCTGATTGGATCACCTCACAAACAGAACATTGTGTAGTGAGGAGCTCCGGCTCACTCATTACACAAAGCAGCTTGAACTCTGAAGAACAATCACATACACACACACACATGCTTTAACGTGCACTCATACACGAACTTTGAATATTAAAACTTAGCATATAAGCATGTCATATTTCATGTGTGTTTCCCAGGTTATAGTCACTTTGTGTATGACGTGTGTTTGAAGGAATGGAGTTGCATCGAAGGAACTAAATGCTTATAATATGCATATCTCTGTATTCCGATAATCTTCATGTGACGTGTTTGATATGTCTGTAATTCCCTCAATCTAACGGAGCCGAATTCCGATAGCATAATGAAGTAAGGTGCATTATTTTACACATTTCATATTTCAGGAGCCGAACGGCTCAAATACCATCTCCTCATGACTCAAGCGGGCATTCCCCCACAAGACAAAGAAGAACGGTTCCCGCTCGAGACACTGTAAGATAATTGGTTCACGTACGTGAAGCAGAGTGAACCCCTCCTCTCCATAAAAGACTGACACAGAGCGCTTACGTGGCTAGAGAGCTTTTTGCTTGTGAGAGGTTTCCGGTTCCATGGCTCCTTAGGGAGCTTTCTCCGTTTTTCTTTAATCGTTCTTTATTTTTGTCTTCTGACCTTTTCTTACGTTTAGTTTCAGTGAAATGAACGTAATCGGCAACTTCAACTTTAAAGAGACTCTTTGAACCTTCAGCGACCATGTTCGCCCGGAAGAGCTGACAAAGCACGCACCCGCTCTTAACCCTCTGAGGTCGGCTATCGCGCCGGCGCGATAGTCTCGCTTTTTTCTTATCAGTGCAAAAGAAACTCAAAATACTCTGTTGATTTTGATCTTACATATTAAGTGTTGTACATCATTAGATCCTGATAAGTGTCTATTTTTTTTGTGGATACTCACAATAAAAACAAAGTGTTGTGCTTTTC
The DNA here is from genome assembly GCA_030578255.1 of Tiaroga cobitis. Lineage (NCBI taxonomy): Eukaryota > Metazoa > Chordata > Actinopteri > Cypriniformes > Leuciscidae > Tiaroga > Tiaroga cobitis. The sequence continues at coordinate 5,414,098 of CM060612.1, forward strand.
GCCAAATAAAGAAAAACAAACATGATGCGCGTTCTGCCTTCTCTCTGTCAGTGAAGTCCATTCTGAAACGCGTCCTAAGATCATTTTTAATTCCGCGAATACTTGTCATACAGGCACGAGTGTTTTTCCATAATGAAGCTTGAACTCTCTTCTTTTAAATGAGTTAATTTATATAAAAAAACAAATATTCTTAGCTTATGTAATCTGTATGAAAAGAGAGAGATGTCAGTATTTTTCTTTCCAGCTCATTACACCTAATTACGCGTTAATGTGCCACGCCCACGGAGAGCGCGCGCTATTCAAACGCAAATGATTTTAGACAAGCCGTTCAAACATGCCAACGCCCACCAGCTGGATTATAAAACACATCGTGTTTAGTAAGTAGGCTATCTTGTACAGCTGTGTACACAGCGTATCCTTTCACTGTGAGGAATATCTAACCCTGGAAAATGTACCAGAAGTGCTGGTAGTTTCATTTCGAGGAGCAACGGATCCAGCTGATGTAGTAAGTCATTTATTCTAGTACTTTGTTCTAATCGTGATATTGAAGTGTCGGACTGTAAACCGCAAAAAGACTGTTTAAATATGAATTGCGTGTATGTGTGTAGGCTAAATGATGAGTGAACGGCAAAGGTGCGCGCGCTTTGTTTACAGTTATACAGCGCGTGCCTTGTTCATTCACTCTCGCACCTACATTAGTAAACGTTATGTTTACATAAACACATCTTAGTAGGCTATAGCAATATAGTTTGTATGAGTAAAAATAGACTGAAATATGTTGAAATAAAATGTCTGTATAAGCAACAAGCTGCAAATTCACATGTATATACTAATATATCATACACAATATATTACAGACTAAATATGAATGTTTAGACACGATTTTGTGATTAGTTTTGGATAGCTTATAAAGTTTTGACTGTAAAAAAAGACTACTGTCACATTAAATAGGTACGCTTTTGTTCACCAATTTCTGCTCATAGTTACATATATTATAGTATGATGTTTTGTCAAAAATAAAGTGGGTATATTGAATTATCAACTAAGATGTTATTATAGTGTTTGTTCCAATATTCAAACTAATGAATCCTTACCTTTTTTAATACGTATGATAAAATGTATAGTTTTTACAAAGAAATACACTTGAAATATTGTTAAAATTCTAATTGTTGTTGTAATTGTAACCTATTTGTAATTGGTTACAATTTCTAATTGTAAAATATGTATAGGCTATATAGATAATTTATTTTGTCCTTGCATTCTTTGGGATCCTGTGACACACCTGTGTGAAAGGGCTAATTAATATGCAGCTCATTATGCGGCACATTATCCGGCCTTTGTCTTCTCAGGTGTGAACACGCCTCCACGCATATTGCCTTTCCAAACAAAAGGTGTCTAATAAAATTTAAATCAGTGTATGTGTTTGTGTAAATGATTAGGCAGGATGATTTTCAGATCATTTTGAAGCAAAAATTCTAGGCAACAACACTGATTAGTCACAAGTCTTGTGGACACATATTTAGTATGTGTTTTGTGGCCTTATTTCAGACACTTTAAGTTTTAGTTTTTTCAATAACCATGCATAAGCAATATTCTCTCAAAAATACAAACATGTTTCATAATTGTTGCTGAGAAATTACGGTAGTCCAGTTTGTGCTTTATTGAGTGAATTTACACCTTTGCCATTAACATGTTTATAAATAACTGAAAAAAGCACAAATGTCAGAGCATGTCAGAACACCTCAAGGACCCCAAAAATCCTTAGACCTCAGAGGGTTAAGGACACACACGCAAGACGCGGTTCTCCTCGGTAACACAAAGAGAACCATTGTGCAACTCTCACTCTCCTATCCCTGCATCGGTCCCCGGTTCATTTCTTCTCGCGAGGAAAATGAACCCAGCCCGACCTCAGCTGGCAAGCTTCACCTCCAAGGACATTCAAACATGCCCGAACACTCAGCATCCACATGACCAAGAGAGACACACCCACCCATCCAAAGGAGCTTTACCGGTGCAAGTACCTGTTTTACTATGCTTTCAAGGGTTAAGATCTGTTGATTTTGGTTGTCTCAAAGGTTCTGTGTCTGTGATGAATTTTGCAAAACTCATGATCTTTCCAGGTCTGCTTTATTTCTCCCTCTCTGTCTAGCTCACATGATCTTTCGATCAGACCACTCTCTCTCTCTCTCTCTCTCAATCTCTCTCTCTCTCTCTCGTTGTTATTTGTTTGTTTCGTTAGTTTTACTGTTAATGTACATATATGTATCCCGGGGTATTTAATGTAGAATTCTGTATCCGTAGTTTCAATTATTAAAACCATATTCTTGATTGCTTTCTGTCTAAGAGCTTATATTACAAGTCAATGAAATTATGATCTTATAGCTACAAAGCTTTACAAGTTGTTACGATTTCAGTAACGTAAATTTTATAAGCACAAGAAAATTAATGTTCACGGCCGGAACATTGAGATTTCTTGGAGTTTATAAAAAGGAATAACTTTGTTGAGAAGTTGGGAAGTTAATCTTACGGCTGTTTGCTGGACAAACCGAGTGTTTGATAACTAAATTAATTCCCTTAAAGTTATCTCATATAATCGATCTGTAATGAGACCATTGATGTATGAATGAGGAATTATAATTCGTTATGATGTATCATTCATATATTCGATCGCTCTATTTTCAATTTCGATAATTTAACTGCAACATGCAAGATAATGATCATATCCATGATTAATTATGAAAATTCCCTATGAATAATTTGAGCTAATTAAGGCAAAAGTCATTGTTGCTACATGTAAAGCTGCTTTGAAACAATCCATTGTTAAAAGCGCTATATAAATGAAGATGACTTGACCTGACTTGACTTGTCATTGTCTGATCCCTCCCCTTTGTTACCTGATTAGTGTTGAGTTCTTCCACCTGTCCCCTCTTGATTTGTTCCCTTCTTAAGTCTCCTCTTGTTTGCAGTCTTTGTCGGATCATTGTCTAATGTCTCCCATTCCCCGTGATCGTCTACATGTTCAGGTTCTGTTATCGTTTCATCAGGTTCAGTTGTTGTTTCAGTTTTATTCATTGTGTTTTCCCTCCCCCCCTCGTGGATTTTTGCTTTGTGTTTGTTTTGTTTTTGTAATAAATATCATCTTCCTGCACTTGAGTCCTCACACCTTTTTGCCTTGCACACTCCGTGACAGGTATAAACAAACTGCTTCGGTGTGTCGCATAGACGTCGTCATCGTCTTGCTGCTCTCTCCCCGTTCTGTGATTGGTTCCCTCGCTGAGGTGAAAATTTGGTCCATGGTATCCAGACTACCTAGCAGCGTGAATAAAATATCACTGCGCAAAGGCAGTATGGGGAAACCCAGGCTACTCCAATAGATGAATTTTGACAAGATGTGATTTGTAAATGTTAGAATAATGATTTTATAAAGTCTAAATATGAATTATATAACAATATTAGGGAGTAGTATGATGAAATGACAGCAGGGGGCAGTAAAATACCACTTATTGGCTTAATATGCCATTATGTTCATATAATTTTCACCTTTTTTAACTGTTATAGAGGTAAATTTGGTCTGATCTATCTATCTATCGTGCAGGAGCCCAGTAGGTGGCGCTAATGCAAGTGTAAAATTAGCAATTGCTAAAGAAATGTAGAAGAAGAAGAGGCAACGGTAAAGCTGTAGCACGTGCAAAATGGCTTCTCCCGTAAAAAAAACTTAAGGTTGAGGAAATTAACCCTCTGGGGTCTGAGATGTTTTTGGGGTCCTTGAGCTGTTTTGACATGCCCTGACATTTGTGCTTATTTCAGCTACTTAAAACATACCATTTGCCAACATATAAATTTGCTGTATTCAGCACAAACTCTGCTACAATAATATGTGAGCAAAAGGGATGTACATGTTTGCATTTTATAGAAAAAAAATATTATGCGTGGTTAGTACGTTTTGGGGAAAAAAGTCACTGCAATAAGGCCATTTAACACATACTGAATAGTTGTCCACAAGACTTTTGAGTTACTATTCTTGTAGGTTAGAATTTTTACTTCAAAATGAAGTGAAAATCATTCTGGCCACTCTTTCATAAACAACAATATAACGATTTAAATTTCTTACGTCAGTTTTTGGGTCAGCACTGCTGTATGCGTGGGAGTGTGAATGGCCATGAATATTAATGTGATTTACACCTGGGGAGACTAAAGACACTCCCCCAATGGCCCATCAAGGTGCTGTGAGGCAGCCTGAACTAAGAATGATTCACTGATGAATAAAAAAGAACAGCATTTAATCAAAATAGAAATCTTTCCTAAGAACGTAAAGACTTAAAGTCATTACTATCACTTAACACATCCTTTCAAAAAAACAAACATAAAAAGACCAAACTTGTTTTTTTTAATAAACAAAAAAATTATTCAAAGAATCCTAAAAAAAACTATCACAGGTTAAAAAAAATTAAGCCGCACAACTGTTTCCAACATTGATTTAAAAAAAATCATATCAGAATGATTTCTGAAGGCTGATGGTTGGTTAGGTAGTGGTACATCTGATGCTGACATCTGTCCATTTATATTTGCAGCCTTTTGCAGTTGCCTTGGCAGCCTGAGCATTGGTGTTGTGGCACAGAGTTGACACAGCACTTTCTGAAAAAAATAGTTTGAATAGACTCATGGGCGAATGCGAGTGTACAGAGCTCAGTTGCGGTCCAGTTTCCCGTGCAGGAAGGAATCGCAGTGTCTGTGGGACCATGTCAACATCGGTCTCTGTTTTCCATGACAGAGTGACTGCCTGTTGCTCGTCTGCTTGTTTGCCTTGGCTCTCTTCGGAACTGGTGCTTGGACATGTTCATTGTCACATCTGTTATAAAAAAGAAGAAAGAAAAAGTGTGAGCATGCTGATAACACAAGCAAAGAAACTATATTATTATCATTATCAATCACTAATTGCCATGGATAAAAAAAATACGTTTTTTGTAATTTCACACAAGAATATGAACTTTTACATTATGGCGATGTAAACATGCACTTACTCAGTATGATTCTCGATCACACTGAGAACTGAACGACACCTGCTGGAGAAGGAGAACGTGATGCAGCCACATTCCTAAAAAACAAAACAAAAAAACTGTTAGCACATTATCCAAAGTAAACTGATGAACAATTAATGGGTATGGATGCACAATGTATGTATATATCTGTTGATGGACGGAGAAACATCTATTGATGATGGGCCGTAGACTGCATCACCACGAGTATCTGTTTATGGCCTGGCAGACGCACGCATTTACTGATACACTCAATGTACGGATCGTTTGCGAACGATAAATCACTACATTTCAAATATTTACACATCTAATCACAAACATATGTGCATAAGGCAGTATTTACGCATGATAAGTAGTGTCATAGGCTAACCAAAACTGAAAATTTATGTATAAAAAATATATTGTATTTAGACAGTATCACATATTTTACCGGAGTCTGAAATATATTTCACTAAATCATTATAACCTAAGCAGTTATTCGCAAACAAAATGCAAACACATAAGTAAGTATTCACATAAGATAGTAAGTAGTGTCATAGACTAATCTCAAAACTGAGTGAAATATATGTAGTAGGCTAATATCACATTTAAAAAGTTTACACGAGCGTATAGGCCTACACGAATGTTAGGGATATTGTGAGGTAATCTTTCCTATGTCAAAAGCTAGCCAAAACTAGGCAAAATGTAGTCTGAAAATTCATTTGAGCTCTATGATCAGAAAAGGAATTATATAAAGCTAAACAACTTACTCCGAGCTTGTATCCTCGGCGGGGTCAATTCATTCTTCAAAATGCAGCCGTTCGTCGTCCGAGTTTCAAATTCCTCTGGGGAAAAGGTGAATTCTTCCACGCTGTCCAGAATCATCTGAAGGAGTAGCGTGCCATCCTCAAAACGCGCTGAACTATCAGTGAATCTGATGAAGAAACTTTGTGTTGTTATGGCATTGATCGGGGGGCGTGTGCGATGCGTAACGTTAGATCGCCTATTTACCATGTGAAAAGCTCTGGGGGCGTGGCGGCCTCAGCTCATTAAAGATGAAGGGAGAACGAAAAAACTGTACCTCTCCTTGGTTTCAAACGGATTACATAAACTGGAAATATATATATTTTTAAATAAATTACTTAATTTAAAAGAAGAGAATTTCAGCTTCATAAAGAGAAATCTCTCGTATCTCTGTGACAAGTATTAACTGAATTACAGTAATATTTTCGGACGCGAGTAGTGTATACGGGGCAGCTTATGTCAAAATGATTTATGAGAATACTTTTTGTGCGAAAAAACAAACAAAAATAACGACTTTATTCGACTATTCCTTTTCTTCCTTGTAGGCCTGAAACGAGACTTCAAGAGATTTCCACGACGCATGCGCGAGAATTGCGATCTCCTTCAACTACTTCAGTTAAGTTCCGTTAAGTTCTCGCGCGTGCGCGTCGTGGAAATCTCTTGAAGTCTCGTTTCAGGCCTACAAGGAAGAAAAGGAATAGTCAAATAAAGTCGTTATTTTTGTTTGTTTTTTTTCGCACAAAAAGTGTTCTCGTCGCTTGATAAACTTATAGTTGAGCCACTGTTGTGACATGGAATATTTAAACATTTTCTTCATTGACTTTCTGGGCCGTCAGGTTTCAATCCCTTAGGCAGCCTATGGAGGAGTGATCCAGCTGTCACATTTAATCAAAAATATCTTCATTTGTGTTCCGAAGACGAACGAAGGTCTTACGGGGTTGGTACAGCATGGGGGTGAGTAATTAATGACTTAATTTTCATTTTTGGGTGAACTAACCCTTTAAATCTTCCTGAACAGATGAAATGTTACAAATTAGTTTTTTTAAAAATAAAAAGCAATGCATATAAATAATCATAAATATGGATTAAATTAAATAAGATGTTAATGTATAAGTATTTTAAAGCAAGTTTTAACATGTCTTGAACTTAATGAGGTGATGTTATGCGTCTGACTAAAGTCAGTCGCCTTACATTTTTTCTGATCAGGTGAAATGTTTTAAATTAGGGTTTTCAGAAATAAAAAGCATTGCATATAAATAATCATATAAATATGGATTAAATGAAATAAGATGCTAAATTATCCACAATATACTGTCTCACACAGTTAAATAAAACATAAATTAGTGAATAATAGTTCATATTATTTGAAACAACCTGTTAAATTACCAAGTATGCAAACTTTAATCTAATGCCCCACGAAATACTGTCTTAAATAGATAAATAAAACATAAAATAGTGAATAATAGTTGGTATTATATTAAATATGTTGTTAAATTACTAAGTATACACATTTTAATCTAAAACATCAGGGTTATAGGTTCACACTGCAATATACTGACTTACATAGATAAATAAAACATATAAATTAGTGAAACATATTATTTGAAACAAGCTGTTAAATTACCAAGTATCCAAACTTTAATCTAATACACCGCGAAATACGGCCTTACACAGATAAATAAAACATGAATTAGTGAATAATAATTCATATTATTTGAAACAAGCTGTTAAATTGCCAAGCACACAAACTTTAATTTTAATACACGCAAAATGCCACCTTACACAGATAAATAAAACAGATAATATAGTGAACTAGAAAAAAGTTTGATGAGACAAACTTTAAGTTGGCTTGAAAAAGCCAGACCAGAGAGTTTGAAGAAGTTTAAAATAGTTTGAAGTTTGATAGATGGATTAGTTAGAAAGACAGAATAGTTAGAAAGAAAGAAAACGATAAGTTAGAAAGAAAAGAAAGATTAGTTAGAAAGAAAGGTTAGTTAGAAAGAAAGAAAAAAACAAAGATTAGTTAAAAAGAATGAAAGATTAGTTAGAAAAAAAAGAAGAAAGTTTAGTTAGAAAAAAGAAGAAAGATTAGTTAGAAAGGATGAATGAAAGAAAGATTAGTTCGAAAGAAAGAAAGATTAGTTAGAAAGAAAGAAAAAAGAAAGATTAGTTAGAAAGACAGAAAGAAAGAAAGATTAGTTAGAAAGAAAGAAGAAAGTTTAGTTAGAAAAAAGAAGAAAGATTAGTTAGAATGAATGAAAGAAAGATTAGTTAGAAAGAAAGGAAGAAAGAAAGAAAGAAAGATTAGTTAGAAAGAGAGAAAAAAGAAAGAAAGAAAGAAAGATTAGTTAGAAAAAAGAAAGAGATTAGTTATAAAGAAAGAAAGAAAGAAAGAAAGAAAGAAAGAATAGTTAGAAAGAAAGAAAGAAAGAAAGAAAGAAAGAAAGAAAGAAAGAAAGAAAGAAAAAAGAAAGATTAGTTAGAAAGAAAGAAAGAAAGAAAGAAAGAAAGATTAGTTAGAAAGAAAGAAAGAAAGAAAGAAAGAAAAAAAGAAAGATTAGTTAGAAAGAAAGAAAGAAAGAAAGAAAGAAAGAAAGAAAGAAGAAATATTAGTTAGAAAGAAAGAAAGAAAGAAAGAAAGAAAGAAAGAAAGAAAGAAGAAATATTAGTTAGAAAGAAAGAAAGAAAGAAAAAAGAAAGATTAGCTAAAAAAGGAAGAAAGATTAGTTAGAAAGAGAGAAAGAAAGAAAGAAGAAAGATTAGTTAGAAAGAAAGAAAGAAGAAAGATTAGTTAGAAAGAAAGAAAGAAAGAAAGAAAGAAAGAAAGAAAGATTAGTTAGAAAGAAAGAAAGAAAGAAAGAAAGAAAGAAAGAAAGAAAGAAAGAAAGAAAGAAAGAAGAAAGAAAGATTAGTTAGAAAGAAAGAAAGATTAGGTAGAGAAAAAGAGAGAGAGAGAAAGAAAGAAAGATAGATTAGGTAGAAAGAAAGAAAGAAAGAAAGAAAGAAAGAAAGAAAGAAAGAAAGAAAGAAA
>CM060612.1:5435447-5440447 GCA_030578255.1 Tiaroga cobitis
GAAAGAAAGAAAGAAAGAAAGAAAGAAAGAAGAAAGATTAGTTAGAAAGAAAGAAAGAAAGATTAGTTAGAAAGAAAGAAAGAAGAAAGAATAGTTAGAAAGAAAGAAAGAAAGAAAGAAAGATTAGTTAGAAAGAAAGAAAGAAAGAAAGAAAGAAAGAAAGAAAGAAAGAAAGAAAGAAAGAAAGAAGAAAGAAAGAACGCAAGATTAGTTAGAAAGAAAGAAAGAAAGAAAGAAAGAAAGAAAGAAAGAAAGAAAGAAAGAAGAAATATTAGTTAGAAAAAAAGAAATAAGAAATATTAGTTAGAAAGAAAGAAAGAAAGAAAGAAAGAAGAAAGATTAGTTAGAAAGAAAGAAAGAAAAAGAAAGAAAGAAAGAAATAAAGAAAGAAAGATTAGTTAGAAAGAAAGAAAGAAAGAAAGAAAGAAAGAAAGAAAGAAAGAAAGAAAGAAGAAAGATTAGCTAAAAAAGGAAGAAAGATTAGTTAGAAAGAGAGAAAGAAAGAAAGAAGAAAGATTAGTTAGAAAGAAAGAAAGAAAGAAAGAAAGAATAGTTAGAAAGAAAGAAATAAAGAAAGATTAGTTAGAAAGAAAGAAAGAAAGAAAGAAAGAAAGAAAGAAAGAAAGAAAGAAAGATTAGTTAGAAAGAAAGAAAGAAGAAAGATTAGTTAGAAAGAAAGAAAGAAAGAAAGAAGAAAGATTAGTTAGAAAGATTAGTTAGAAATAAAGAAAGAAAGAAAGAAAGATTAGTAAGAAAGAAAGAAAGAAGAAAGATTAGTTAGTTAGAAAGAAAGAAAGAAGAAAGATTAGTTAGAAAGAAAGAAAGAAGAAAGATTAGTTAGAAATAAAGAAAGAAAGAAAGAAAGATTAGTAAGAAAGAAAGAAAGAAGAAAGATTAGTTAGTTAGAAAGAAAGAAAGAAGAAAGATTAGTTAGAAAGAAAGAAAGAAAGGAGAAAGATTAGTTAGAAAGAAAGAAAGAAATAAAGAAAGAAAGAAAGAAAGAAGAAAGATTAGCTAGAAAGAAAGAAAGAAAGAAGAAAGAATAGTTAGAAAGAAAGAAAGAAAGAAAGATTAGTTAGAAAGAAAGAAAGAAAGAAAGAAAGAAAGAAAGAAAGAAAGAAGAAAGATTAGTTAGAAAGAAAGGAAGAAAGAAAGATTAGTTAGAAAGAAAGAAAGAAGAAAGAATAGTTAGAAAGAAAGAAAGAAAGATTAGTTAGAAAGAAAGAAAGAAAAAATGAAAGAAAGAAAGAAAGAAAGAAAGAAAGAAAGAAGAAAGATTAGTTAGAAAGAAAGAAAGATTAGTTAGAAAGAAAGAAAGAAAGATTAGTTAGAAAGAAAGAAAGAAGAAAGAATAGTTAGAAAGAAAGAAAGAAAGAAAGAAAGATTAGTTAGAAAGAAAGAAAGAAAGAAAGAAAGAAAGAAAGAAGAAAGATTAGTTAGAAAGAAAGAAAGCAAGATTAGTTAGAAAGAAAGAAAGAAAGAAAGAAAGAAAGAAAGAAAGAAAGAAAGAAAGAAAGAAAGAAGAAATATTAGTTAGAAAAAAGAAATAAGAAATATTAGTTAGAAAGAAAGAAAGAAAGAAAGAAAGAAGAAAGATTAGTTAGAAAGAAAGAAAGAAAGAAAGAAAGAAAGAAAGAAAGAAGAAAGATTAGTTAGAAAGAAAGAAAGAAAGAAGAAAGATTAGTTAGAAAGAAAGAAAGAAAGAAAGAAGAAAGATTAGTTAGAAAGAAAGAAAGAAAGAAAGAAAGAAAGAAAGAAAGAAGAAAGATTAGTTAGAAAGAAAGAAAGAAAGAAAGAAAGAAGAAAGAATAGTTAGAAAGAAAGAAAGAAAGAAAGAAAGAAAGATTAGTTAGAAAGAAAGAAAGAAAGAAGAAAGAAAGATTAGTTAGAAAGAAAGAAAGAAGAAAGATTAGTTAGAAATAAAGAAAGAAAGAAAGAAAGATTAGTAAGAAAGAAAGAAAGAAAGAAGAAAGATTAGTTCGTTAGAAAGAAAGAAAGAAGAAAGATTAGTTAGAAAGAAAGAAAGAAAGAAAGAAAGAAAGAAAGATTAGTTAGAAAGAAAGAAAGAAGAAAGAACAGTTAGAAAGAAAGAAAGAAAGATTAGTTAGAAAGAAAGAAAGAAAGAAAGAAAGAAGAAAGATTAGTTAGAAAGAAAGAAAGATTAGTTAGAAAGACAGAAAGAAAGATTAGTTAGAATGAAAGAAAGAAGAAAGAATAGTTAGAAAGAAAGATAAGAAAGAAAGATTAGTTAGAAAGAAAGAAAGAAAGAAAGAAAGAAAGAAAGAAAGAAAGAAAGAAAGAAGAAAGAAAGAACGCAAGATTAGTTAGAAAGAAAGAAAGAAAGAAAGAAAGAAAGAAAGAAAGAAAGAAGAAATATTAGTTAGAAAAAAAGAAAGAAGAAATATTAGTTAGAAAGAAAGAAAGAAAGAAAGAAAGAAAGAAAGAAAGAAGATTAGTTAGAAAGAAAGAAAGAAAGAAAGAAAGAAGAAAGATTAGTTAGAAAGAAAGAAAGAAAGAAGGAAGGAAAGAAAGAAAGAAAGAAGAAAGATTAGCTAAAAAAGGAAGAAAGATTAGTTAGAAAGAGAGAAAGAAAGAAAGAAGAAAGATTAGTTAGAAAGAAAGAAAGAAAGAAGAAAGAATAGTTAGAAAGAAAGAAAGAAAGAAAGAAAGATTAGTTAGAAAGAAAGAAAGAAAGAAAGAAAGAAAGAAAGAAGAAAGATTAGTTAGAAAGAAAGAAAGAAAGAAAGAAAGAAAGATTAGTTAGAAAGAAAGAAAGAAGAAAGAATAGTTAGAAAGAAAGAAAGAAAGATTAGTTAGAAAGAAAGAAAGAAAGAAAGAAAGAAAGAAAGAAAGAAAGAAAGAAAGAAGAAAGATTAGTTAGAAAGAAAGAAAGAAAGATTAGTTAGAAAGAAAGAAAGAAGAAAGAATAGTTAGAAAGAAAGAAAGAAAGAAAGAAAGATTAGTTAGAAAGAAAGAAAGAAAGAAAGAAAGAAAGAAAGAAAGAAAGAAAGAAAGAAAGAAAGAAAGAAAGAAGAAAGAAAGAACGCAAGATTAGTTAGAAAGAAAGAAAGAAAGAAAGAAAGAAAGAAAGAAAGAAAGAAAGAAAGAAAGAAAGAAAGAAAGAAGAAATATTAGTTAGAAAAAAAGAAATAAGAAATATTAGTTAGAAAGAAAGAAAGAAAGAAAGAAAGAAGAAAGATTAGTTAGAAAGAAAGAAAGAAAAAGAAAGAAAGAAAGAAATAAAGAAAGAAAGATTAGTTAGAAAGAAAGAAAGAAAGAAAGAAAGAAAGAAAGAAAGAAAGAAGAAAGATTAGCTAAAAAAGGAAGAAAGATTAGTTAGAAAGAGAGAAAGAAAGAAAGAAGAAAGATTAGTTAGAAAGAAAGAAAGAAGAAAGATTAGTTAGAAAGAAAGAAAGAAAGAAGAAAGATTAGTTAGAAAGAAAGAAAGACAGAAAGAAAGAAAGAAGAAAGATTAGTTAGAAAGAAAGAAAGAAAGAAAGAAAGAAAGAAAGAAAGAAAGAAAGAAAGAAGAAAGATTAGTTAGAAAGAAAGAAAGAAAGAATAGTTAGAAAGAAAGAAAGATTAGTTAGAAAGAAAGAAAGACAGAAAGAAAAAAAGAAAGAAAGAAAGAAGAAAGATTAGTTAGAAAGAAAGAAAGAAAGAAGAAAGATTAGTTAGAAAGAAAGAAAGAAAGAAAGAAAGAAAGAAAGAAAGAAAGAAGAAAGATTAGTTAGAAAGAAAGAAAGAAAGAAAGAAAGAAAGAAAGATTAGTTAGAAAGAAAGAAAGAAGAAAGAATAGTTAGAAAGAAAGAAAGAAAGATTAGTTAGAAAGAAAGAAAGAAAGAAAGAAAGAAAGAAAGAAAGAAAGAAAGAAAGAAGAAAGATTAGTTAGAAAGAAAGAAAGAAAGATTAGTCAGAAAGAAAGAAAGAAGAAAGAATAGTTAGAAAGAAAGAAAGAAAGATTAGTTAGAAAGAAAGAAAGAAAGAAAGAAAGAAAGAAGAAAGAAAGAACGCAAGATTAGTTAGAAAGAAAGAAAGAAAGAAAGAAAGAAAGAAAGAAAGAAGAAATATTAGTTAGAAAAAAAGAAATAAGAAATATTAGTTAGAAAGAAAGAAAGAAAGAAAGAAAGAAGAAAGATTAGTTAGAAAGAAATAAAGAAAAAGAAAGAAAGAAAGAAATAAAGAAAGAAAGATTAGTTAGAAAGAAAGAAAGAAAGAAAGAAAGAAAGAAAGAAAGAAAGAAAGAAAGAAAGAAGAAAGATTAGCTAAAAAAGGAAGAAAGATTAGTTAGAAAGAGAGAAAGAAAGAAAGAAGAAAGATTAGTTAGAAAGAAAGAAAGAAGAAAGATTAGTTAGAAAGAAAGAAAGAAAGAAGAAAGATTAGTTAGAAAGAAAGAAAGACAGAAAGAAAGAAAGAAGAAAGATTAGTTAGAAAGAAAGAAAGAAAGAAAGAAAGAAAGAAAGAAAGAAAGAAAGAAGAAAGATTAGTTAGAAAGAAAGAAAGAAAGAATAGTTAGAAAGAAAGAAAGATTAGTTAGAAAGAAAGAAAGACAGAAAGAAAAAAAGAAAGAAAGAAAGAAGAAAGATTAGTTAGAAAGAAAGAAAGAAAGAAGAAAGATTAGTTAGAAAGAAAGAAAGAAAGAAAGAAAGAAAGAAAGAAAGAAAGAAGAAAGATTAGTTAGAAAGAAAGAAAGAAAGAATAGTTAGAAAGAAAGAAATAAAGAAAGATTAGTTAGTTAGAAAGAAAGAAAGAAAGAAAGAAAGAAAGAAGAAAGATTAGTTAGAAAGAAAGAAAGAAAGAAAGAAAGAAATAAAGATTAGTTAGAAAGAAAGAAAGATTGGTTAGAAAGAATGAAAGAAAGATTAGTTAGAAAGAATGAAAGAAAGATTAGTTTGAAAGAAAGAAAGATAGATTAGTTAGAAAGAAAAAAGATTAGTCAGAAAGAATGAAAGAAAGATTAGTTAGAAAGAAAGAAAGAAGAAAGATTAGTTAGAAAGAAA
>CM060612.1:5447947-5530447 GCA_030578255.1 Tiaroga cobitis
CAGGCCAGCGATTTAAAAATTATTTTTTAGCATTAGATTTCAAGCTGGCTCACTCTAGCTTATGACATCATGCACTCTAGCTCTGAACAGTCTCTCTCATTCACTCCCATTATAATTTCAGAAACGGCTTGAAAAACATCATGAGACTAAAGGAGAGATTGTGAAAAAAGTATAATAGATATCAAAAAGTTGAATACAACTTTAATAGCTTACAAATTTCTCTACATTTTAAAGTTTAAATGACAGAAATAGCTGAAAGTATGCAGAAGTTGTAGGCTTTGAAAGCAGAAGGAGCATAAAGCAGAATTTGAAAAATTCTCCATTGACTTCCATGTTAAAAAATATGCATAAAAAGATTAATAATTCAAAAAGTATAAAGGTTATAAAAAAGAAAAGTAATAGCACACATGTCCTTGAAAAGCTGCACATTTTGATACTTGAATGGTTTTTGTAGCACAAAGTGGAGAAGAGAAGAAAGCGACCGAAAAACGTACGGAAGAATACGGAATAATAATAAAGATTTGGATTTCAAGAGTGTGAATGCTTGAAGCATTCACACTAATAATAAAGATTTGGATTTCAAGAGTGTGAATGCTTGAAGCATTCACACTAATAAGTTTAAATAGGATTTCAGTAAGTTGGCTCTCCAAGCCAACTTAACTAGAAAAAGTTCGTCGAGACAAACTTTAAGTTGGCTTGTGAAAGTTTGGACCGCAAAGTTTGAAGAAGTTTAAAGTAGTTTGAAGTTTAAATTAGTTTGAAGTTTAAATTAGTTTAAAGTAGTTTATAGTTTAACTTAGTTTAAAGTTTAAAATAGTTTAAATTAATTTAAAGTTTAAATTAGTTTGAATTTTAAAGTAGTTTGAAGTTTAAATTAGTTTGAAAGTTAAAGTAGTTTAAAGTTTAAATAAGTTTGAATTTTAAAGTAGTTTGAAGTTTAAATTAGTTTAAAGTAGTTTAAAGTTTTAAATAGTTTAAAGTTCAAAGTAGTTTAAAGGTTAAAGTATAGTTTCAAGTAATTAAATGTTGCAAGGGTGTTTCTAGTGGGTTGCTAGGTGGTTTCTAAGGTATTTTGAGTGGTTGCTAGGGTGTTCTGGGTGGTTGCTAGGGTGTTCTAGGGTATTTTAGGTGGTTGCTATGGTGTTGCTAGGGTGTTTTAAGGTATTTTGGGTGGTTGCTAGGGTGTTGTTAGGGTGTTCTAAGGTATTTTGGGTGGTTGCTATGGTGTTGCTATGGTGTTCTAAGGTATTTTGGGTGGTTGCTAGGGTGTTGCTAGGATGTTCTGAGGTATTTCGGGTGGTTGCTAAGGTGTTGCTAGGGTGTTGTAAGGTATTTTTGGTGGTTGCTAGGGTGTTCTAAGGTATTTTGGGTGGTTGCTATGGTGTTGCTAGGGTGTTCTAAGGTATTTTGGGTGGTTGCTAGGGTGTTGCTAGGATGTTCTGAGGTATTTCGGGTGGTTGCTAGGGTGTTGCTAGGGTGTTCTAAGGTATTTTGGGTGGTTGCTATGGTGTTGCTAGGGTGTTCTAAGGTATTTTGGGTGGTTGCTAGGGTGTTCTAAGTTATTTTGGGTGGTTGCTAGGGTGTTCTAAGGTATTTTCGGTGGTTGCTAGGGTGTTGCTAGGGTGTTCTAAGGTATTTTGGGTGGTTGCTATGGTGTTGCTAGGGTGTTCTAATGTATTTTGGGTGGTTGCTAGGGTGTTCTAAGGTATTTTGGGTGGTTGCTAGGGTGTTGTTAGGGTGTTCTAAGGTATTTTGGGTGGTTGCTATGGTGTTGCTATGGTGTTCTAAGGTATTTCGGGTGGTTGCTAGGGTGTTGCTAGGGTGTTCTAAGGTATTTTTGGTGGTTGCTAGGGTGTTGCTAGGGTGGTCTAAGGCATTTTGGGTGGTTGCTAGGGTGTTCTAAGGTATTTTGGGCGGTTGCTAGGGTGTTCTGGGTGGTTGCTAGGGTGTTCTAAGGTATATTATGTGGTTGCTAGGGTGTTCTAAGGTATTGTGGGTGGTTGCTATGGTGTTGCTAGGGTGTTCTAAGGTATTTCAGTTGGTTTCTAGGCTGTTCTGGGTGGTTGCTATGCAGTTGCTAGAGTGTTCTGGGTGTTTGCTATGGTGAACTATTTATGAGTTTAAAAGTTCATAAGTGTATGAATTCATGAGAGTTCATACGTGTATGAATTAATGCATTTATAAGTTCATGAGTTTATAAGTGTATGAATTTATGAGTTTAGAGTTTATAAGTTTAAATGAGTAAGAGTTCAGAGTTTATTAATTTACGAGTTTGAGTTCATAAGTGTATGAATTCATGAGTTTATAAGTGTATGAGTTTATAAGTGTACGAGTTTATGAGTTTAAAGTTTAAATTAGTTTGAAGTTTAAAGTTTAAATAAGTTTGAAGTTTAAAGTTTAAATAAGTTTCAAGTTTAAATTAGCTTGAAGTTTAAAGTTTAATTTAGTTTGAAGTTTAATTTAGTTTAAAGTAGATAGATAGATAGATGGATAAGTGTCATAGATAGATGAGTTTATTAGTTTGAATGAGTCTCAATGGCTCATATAGTATATAGAATGGCAGTTTGATTCAGTCTAGGGTTTCAAGGGATTTACATTTGAATTTTTGACAGTTGGGGAGTTTGAAAATCTGAAGATTCCGCAATGTAAAGTCAATGGGAGTTTTTTCCGAGTTTGATCGTAGTTTTTAGGAAAACCGTAAGTCCGATCAGTTAGAAAAGATATAGCAACTAACTTCAGACCAGTCCAAAGGTCTAGTCTGAGTTTGGAGTTTGTAGAGTTAAAGCTCTAGGAGGAGTAGCAGTCAACAGTTTTCTAAGAAGAATAATAATAATAACTAGAAAAAGTTCGTCGAGACAAACTTTAAGTTGGCTTGTGAAAGTTTGGACCGCAAAGTTTGAAGAAGTTTAAAGTAGTTTGAAGTTTAAATTAGTTTTAAGTTTAAATTAGTTTAAAGTAGTTTATAGTTTAACTTAGTTTAAAGTTTAAAATAGTTTAAATTTGTTTAAAGTTTAAATTAGTTTGAATTTTAAAGTAGTTTGAAGTTTAAATTAGTTTGAAAGTTAAAGTAGTTTAAAGTTTAAATAAGTTTGAATTTTTAAGTAGTTTGAAGTTTAAATTAGTTTAAAGTTCAAAGTAGTTTTAAAGGTTAAAGTATAGTTTCAAGTAATTAAATGTTGCTAGGGTGTTTCTAGTGGGTTGCTAAGTGGTTTCTAAGGTATTTTGAGTGGTTGCTAGGGTGTTCTGGGTGGTTGCTAGGGTGTTCTTGGGTATTTTAGGTGGTTGCTATGGTGTTGCTAGGGTGTTTCAAGGTATTTTGGGTGGTTGCTAGGGTGTTGTTAGGGTGTTCTAAGGTATTTTGGGTGGTTGCTAGGGTGTTGCTAGGGTGTTATAAGGCATTTTGGGTGGTTGCTATGGTGTTCTAAGGTATTTTGGGTGGTTGCTAGGGTGTTGCTAGGATGTTCTGAGGTATTTCGGGTGGTTGCTAGGGTGTTGCTAGGGTGTTCTAAGGTATTTTGGTGGTTGCTAGGGTGTTCTAAGGTATTTTGGGTGGTTGCTATGGTGTTGCTAGGGTGTTCTAAGGTATTTTGGGTGGTTGCTAGGGTGTTTTAAGTTATTTTGGGTGGTTGCTAGGGTGTTCTAAGGTATTTTGGGTGGTTGCTAGGGTGTTCTGGGTGGTTGCTAGGGTGTTCTAAGGTATTTTGGGTGGTTGCTAGGGTGTTCTGAGTGGTTGCTATGGTGTTGCTATGGTGTTCTAAGGTATTTTGGGTGGTTGCTAGGGTGTTGCTAGGATGTTCTGAGGTATTTCGGGTGGTTGCTAGGGTGTTGCTAGGGTGTTCTAAGGTATTTTTGGTGGTTGCTAGGGTGTTGCTAGGGTGTTCTAAGGTATTTTGGGTGGTTGCTATGGTGTTGCTAGGGTGTTCTAATGTATTTTGGATGGTTGCTAGGGTGTTCTAAGGTATTTTGGGTGGTTGCTAGGGTGTTGCTAGGATGTTCTGAGGTATTTCGGGTGGTTGCTAGGGTGTTGCTAGGGTGTTCTAAGGTATTTTTGGTGGTTGCTAGGGTGTTGCTAGGGTGTTCTAAGGTATTTTGGGTGGTTGCTATGGTGTTGCTATGGTGTTCTAATGTATTTTGGGTGGTTGCTAGGGTGTTCTAAGGTATTTTGGGTGGTTGCTAGGGTGTTGCTAGGGTGTTATAAGGCATTTTGGGTGGTTGCTAGGGTGTTCTAAGGTATTTTGGGCGGTTGCTAGGGTGTTCTGGTTGGTTGCTAGGGTGTTCTATGGTATATTATGTGGTTGCTAGGGTGTTCTAAGGTATTGTGGGTGGTTGCTATGGTGTTGCTAGGGTGTTCTAAGGTATTTCAGGTGGTTTCTAGGCTGTTCTGGGTGGTTGCTATGCAGTTGCTAGAGTGTTCTGGGTGTTTGCTATGGTGAACTATTTATGAGTTTAAAAGTTCATAAGTGTATGAATTCATGAGAGTTCATACGTGTATGAATTAATGCATTTATAAGTTCATGAGTTTATAAGTGTATGAATTTATGAGTTTAGAGTTTATAAGTTTAAATGAGTAAGAGTTCAGAGTTTATTAATTTATGAGTTTGCGTTCATAAGTGTATGAATTCATGAGTTTATAAGTGTATGAGTTTATAAGTGTACGAGTTTATGAGTTTAAAGTTTAAATTAGTTTGAAGTTTAAAGTTTAAATAAGTTTGAAGTTTAAAGTTTAATTTAGTTTGAAGTTTAATTTAGTTTAAAGTAGATAGATAGATAGATAGATAGATAGATGGATAAGTGTCATAGATAGATGAGTTTATTAGTTTGAATGAGTCTCAATGGCTCATATAGTAAATAGAATGGCAGTTTGATTCAGTCTAGGGTTTCAAGGGATTTACATTTGAATTTTTGACAGTTGGGGAGTTTGAAAATCTGAAGATTCCGCAATGTAAAGTCAATGGGAGTTTTTTCCGAGTTTGATCGTAGTTTTTAGGAAAACCGTAAGTCCGATCAGTTAGAAAAGATATAGCAACTAACTTCAGACCAGTCCAAAGGTCTAGTCTGAGTTTGGAGTTTGTAGAGTTAAAGCTCTAGGAGGAGTAGCAGTCAACAGTTTTCTAAGAAGAATAATAATAATAACTAGAATGTACATTTCCAGAAGAAAATGTGAAGTGGTGCTTGCAGTGGCAAAATTCGCAGCTCGGTTGCTAGAGTGTGGCACACGATTGCATACGAGACAACAAACACGTCTGTATGATGTTCTGGTGCTGAGATATGGCTTATTCATGTGTTTGTATGGTTACTAGGGTACCCTATATGGTTGCTATGGTGTGCTCATACAGTTTATTAGATGATATTAGAAGACTAGTTGACAGTCTGAGTCAAAAAAGCCGAATTCCACGTCTCTACGATTTTCTGGAGCTGAAATATAGCTTGTAAATGTTGTTTTATGGTTGCTAGGGTGGCATAAGTGGTTGCTAGGGCGTGGCCATGAAGTTGTTATGCCCCTACTTATTGGCTGCTTGATAGGCCGAGTCAAAAGAGCCCAACCCCAAGTCTCTATGACTTTCTAGTCAAAAGATATGATATAACACATTTTGTGCCAATGTTAAGTCTATGGGAATTTTTTCGTCCGATTTATCGCCCGCTTAACGAACATCGTACAACCGATCACTTAGAAAAGTCATAGCACACCTCTCCTCAATGAGCCGGTCGATTTCACACCTCATTCATGGGTCTACGACAAAAAATGCGGGAGGAGTAGCGTGCCGAAGTTTTGTCTTGGTGAATAGTAATCACAATACTAGAATGTACATTTCCAGAAGAAAATGTGAAGTGCTGCTTGCAGTGGCAAAATTCGCAGCTCGGTTGCTAGGGTGATCTGGGTGGTTGCTAGGCGGTTGTTAGGGTATTCTGGGTGGTTGCTATGGTGTTGCTATGCGGTTGCTAGGGTATTCCGGGTGGTTGCTAAGGTGTTCTGGGTGGTTGCTAGGGTGTTCTGGGTGGTTGCTATGGTGTTGCTATGGGCTTGCTAGGGTATTCTGGGTGGTTGCTAAGGTGTTCTGGGTGGTTGCTAGGGTGTTGCTAGGCGGTTGCTAGGGTGTTCTGGGTGGTTGCTAGGGTGTCGCTAGGGTGTTCTGGGTGGTTGCTAGGGTGTTGCTAGGTGGTTGCTAGGGTGTTCTGGGTGGTTGCTAGGGTGTTGCTAGGCGGTTGCTAGGGTGTTCTGGGTGGTTGCTAGGGTGTTACTAGGCGGTTGCTAGGGTGTTCTGGGTGGTTGCTAGGGTGTTGCTAGGTGGTTGCTAGGGTGTTCTGGGTGGTTGCTAGGGTGTTGCTAGGCGGTTGCTAGGGTGTTCTGGGTGGTTGCTAGGGTGTTACTAGGCGGTTGCTAGGGTGTTCTGGGTGGTTGCTAGGGTGTTGTTAGGTGGTTGCTAGGTGGTTGCTAGGGTGTTCTGGGTGGTTGCTAGGGTGTTGCTAGGCGGTTGCTAGGGCATTCTGGGTGGTTGCTATGGTGTTGCTAGGTGGTTGCTAGGGTGTTCTGAGTGGTTGCTAGGGTGTTGCTAGACGGTTGCTAGGGTGTTCTGGGTGGTTGCTAGGGTGTTGCTAGGCAGTTGCTAGGGTGTTCTGAGTGGTTGCTAGGGTGTTGCTAGGTGGTTGCTAGGGTATTCTGGGTGGTTGCTAGGGTGTTGCTAGGGTGTTGCTAGGGTATTCTGGGTGGTTGCTAGGGTGTTGCTAGGGTGTTCTGGGTGGTTGCTAGGCAGTTGCTAGGGTGTTCTGGGTGGTTGCTATTGTGTTGGTAGGCGGTTGCTAGGGTGTTTTGGGTGGTTGCTAGGGTGTTTCAGGTGGTTGCTATGGTATTCTGGATGGTTGCTATGGTGTTACTAGGTGGTTGGTAGTGTTCATCTATGGTTACTATAGAGTTTTTATAATGTTCATGGCATGATTTAGCACTTAGCTAATCAATATTAGCATGTAGCTATTCACAGCTAGCATGTTTAGCATGTTGAAAGTTCTGTGTGCTAGCATGAGTCAAAAGACCCAACCCCCATCGCGATACAATGTTCTGATGCTGAGATATAGCTGTTACAAAATGGTTGCTAAGGTACTCTATTTGGTTGCTAGGGAGTGGCTTTGCAGCTGCCAATGATGAAACTCCAAAGGCTGCTTGTCAGTATGAATGATATAAACCAACCCCCATCTCTATACGATGTTCTGATGCAGAGATGTAGGTCTTGCAAAATGGTTGCTAGGGTACTCTGTTTGGTTGCTAGGGAGTGGCTTGGCAGCTGCCAATCATGAAACTCCAAAGGCTGCTTGTCACTATGAATGATATAAACCAACTCCCGTGCCTCTGTGACATTCAGAATGGACGATATTCCTCTTTGGATTTTGGTTGCTAAGGTGCTCGACAATGGTTGCTAGGGCGTGGCTAGGAAGTGTTGAGGTGATTCATGATTGGCTGTTTGCTGCTCCGAGTCAAACGAGACCACCCTTATGTTCCTATGACACTTCTATCCGGAGATATCCCTTCGATCTCTTTCAATGGAAGTCTATGGGAGTTGTTGCTAAGGGTGCTCTAAATGGTTGCTAGGGCGTGGCTTAATAGCTTCACAATGATCCTGAGAGACTGATTGGTCGTCTGAGTAAAATGAGCCCGCCCCCTTGTCTCTACGACACTGTGATCCAGAGTTATGTTCAATATAAATGCGGTTTCTATGGTGTAGGACGGCCCATTTCATGGGCCGTCCTACACCATAGTAAGTCAATGGGGAAACTTTTGGCAGCTCCTGCCCCCCAGGGGTGCAACTTTTACCCCATTGTGTGGTATGTTCTTACAGAGCCTTTCAACCTCTTCAAATGTGGCAAATTTCACGTTTCTGCGAAATCCTCGCTCAGAGTTATGGCTCGTCAAAGTTTGACGCAATGTTAAGTCTATGCGTTTTTTTTGGGCCGTTTTTCGCCCCTGGGGCGAACATCGTACCCCCGATCGCTTAGAAAAGTCATAGCACACCTCTCCTAAATAAGCCGGTCGATTTGACGCCTCACCCATGGGTCTGTGACAAAATCTGCGGGAGGAGTAGCGTGCCAAAAAGTGGCCAGAATAATAATAATAAGAAGAATAATAAGTATGCAAGAGAACAATAGTGTTGCTTTGCTTTCAGCAAGCACCACTAACTAGAAAAAGTTCGTCGAGACAAACTTTAAGTTGGCTTGTGAAAGTTTGGACCGCAAAGTTTGAAGAAGTTTAAAGTAGTTTGAAGTTTAAATTAGTTTAAAGTTTAAATTAGTTTGAAGTTTAAATTAGTTTAAAGTAGTTTATAGTTTAACTTAGTTTGAAGTTTAAATTAGTTTGAAAGTTATAGTAGTTTAAAGTTTAAATAAGTTTGAATTTTAAAGTAGTTTGAAGTTTAAATTAGTTTAAAGTAGTTTAAAGTAGTTTAAAGTAGTTTAAAGTTTTAAATAGTTTAAAGTTCAAAGTAGTTTAAAGGTTAAAGTATAGTTTCAAGTAATTAAATGTTGCTAGGGTGTTTCTAGTGGGTTGCTAGGTGGTTTCTAAGGTATTTTGAGTGGTTGCTAGGGTGTTCTAGGGTATTTTAGGTGGTTGCTATGGTGTTGCTAGGGTGTTTTAAGGTATTTTGGGTGGTTGCTAGGGTGTTGTTAGGGTGTTCTTAGGTATTTTGGGTGGTTAATATGGTGTTGCTATGGTGTTCTAAGGTATTTTGGGTGGTTGCTAGGGTGTTGCTAGGATGTTCTGAGGTATTTCGGTTGGTTGCTAGGGTGTTGCTAGGGTGTTCTAAGGTATTTTTGGTGGTTGCTAGGATGTTGCTAGGGTGTTCTAAGGTATTTTGGGTGGTTGCTATGGTGTTGCTAGGGTGTTCTAAGGTATTTTGGGTGGTTGCTAGGGTGTTTTAAGTTATTTTGGGTGGTTGCTAGGGTGTTCTAAGGTATTTTGGGTGGTTGCTAGGGTGTTGCTAGGGTGTTCTAAGGTATTTTGGGTGGTTGCTATGGTGTTGCTAGGGTGTTCTAATGTATTTTGGGTGGTTGCTAGGGTGTTCTAATGTATTTTGGGTGGTTGCTAGGGTGTTGCTAGGGTGTTATAAGGCATTTTGGGTGGTTGCTAGGGTGTTGTTAGGGTGTTCTAAGGTATTTTGGGTGGTTGCTAGGGTGTTGTTAGGGTGTTCTAATGTATTTCGGGTGGTTGCTAGGGTGTTCTAGGGTATTTTGGGTGGTTGCTAGGGTGTTGCTAGGGTGTTCTAAGGTATTTTGGGTGGTTGCTATGGTGTTGCTAGGATGTTCTGAGGTATTTCGGGTGGTTGCTAGGGTGTTCTAGGGTATTTTGGGTGGTTGCTAGGGTGTTCTAAGGTATTTTGGGTGGTTGCTAGGGTGTTCTAAGGTATTTTGGGTGGTTGCTAGGGTGTTCTGGGTGGTTGCTAGGGTGTTGCTAGGATGTTCTGAGGTATTTCGGGTGGTTGCTAGGGTGTTGCTAGGGTGTTCTAAGGTATTTTTGGTGGTTGCTAGGGTGTTCTAAGGTATTTTGGGTGGTTGCTATGGTGTTGCTAGGGTGTTCTAAGGTATTCTGGGTGGTTGCTAGGGTGTTGCTAGGATGTTCTGAGGTATTTCGGGTGGTTGCTAGGGTGTTGCTAGGGTGTTCTAAGGTATTTTTGGTGGTTGCTATGGTGTTGCTAGGGTGTTTTAAGGTATTTCGGGTGGTTGCTAGGGTGTTGCTAGGGTGTTCTAATGTATTTTGGGTGGTTGCTAGGGTGTTCTAAGGTATTTTGGGTGGTTGCTAGGGTGTTGCTAGGGTGTTATAAGGCATTTTGGGTGGTTGCTAGGGTGTTCTAAGGTATTTTGGGTGGTTGCTATGGTGTTGCTAGGGTGTTCTAAGGTATTTCAGTTGGTTTCTAGGGTGTTCTGGGTGGTTGCTATGCAGTTGCTAGAGTGTTCTGGGTGTTTGCTATGGTGAACTATTTATGAGTTTAAAAGTTCATAAGTGTATGAATTCATGAGAGTTCATACGTGTATGAATTAATGCATTTATAAGTTCATGAGTTTATAAGTGTATGAATTTATGAGTTTAGAGTTTATAAGTT
Source organism: Tiaroga cobitis (assembly GCA_030578255.1). Lineage (NCBI taxonomy): Eukaryota > Metazoa > Chordata > Actinopteri > Cypriniformes > Leuciscidae > Tiaroga > Tiaroga cobitis. Next base: position 5,458,030 of record CM060612.1, read on the forward strand.
TAAATGAGTAAGAGTTCAGAGTTTATTAATTTATGAGTTTGAGTTCATAAGTGTATGAATTCATGAGTTTATAAGTGTATGAGTTTATAAGTGTACGAGTTTATGAGTTTAAAGTTTAAATAAGTTTGAAGTTTAAAGTTTAAATAAGTCTGAAGTTTAAATTAGTTTGAAGTTTAAAGTTTAATTTAGTTTGAAGTTTAATTTAGTTTAAAGTAGATAGATAGATAGATAGATAGATGTATAAGTGTCATAGATAGATGAGTTTATTAGTTTGAATGAGTCTCAATGGCTCATATAGTATATAGAATGGCAGTTTGATTCAGTCTAGGGTTTCAAGGGATTTACATTTGAATTTTTGACAGTTGGGGAGTTTGAAAATCTGAAGATTCCGCAATGTAAAGTCAATGGGAGTTTTTTCCGAGTTTGATCGTAGTTTTTAGGAAAACCGTAAGTCCGATCAGTTAGAAAAGATATAGCAACTAACTTCAGACCAGTCCAAAGGTCTAGTCTGAGTTTGGAGTTTGTAGAGTTAAAGCTCTAGGAGGAGTAGCAGTCAACAGTTTTCTAAGAAGAATAATAATAATAATAATAATAAGTTTAAGTACAATATCAGTAAGTTGGCTCTCCAAGCCAACTTAACTAGAAAAAGTTCGTCGAGACAAACTTTAAGTTGGCTTGTGAAAGTTTGGACCGCAAAGTTTGAAGAAGTTTAAAGTAGTTTTAAGTTTAAATTAGTTTAAAGTAGTTTATAGTTTAACTTAGTTTAAAGTTTAAAATAGTTTAAATTAATTTAAAGTTTAAATTAGTTTGAAGTTTAAATTAGTTTAAAGTAGTTTAAAGTAGTTTAAAGTTTTAAATAGTTTAAAGTTCAAAGTAGTTTAAAGGTTAAAGTATAGTTTCAAGTAATTAAATGTTGCTAGGGTGTTTCTAGTGGGTTGCTAGGTGGTTTCTAAGGTATTTTGAGTGGTTGCTAGGGTGTTCTGGGTGGTTGCTAGGGTGTTCTAGGGTATTTTAGGTGGTTGCTATGGTGTTGCTAGGGTGTTCTAAGGTATTTTGGGTGGTTGCTATGGTGTTGCTATGGTGTTCTAATGTATTTTGGGTGGTTGCTAGGGTGTTCTAATGTATTTTGGGTGGTTGCTAGGGTGTTCTAATGTATTTTGGGTGGTTGCTAGGGTGTTGCTAGGGTGTTATAAGGCATTTTGGGTGGTTGCTAGGGTGTTCTAAGGTATTTTGGGCGGTTGCTAGGGTGTTCTGGGTGGTTGCTAGGGTGTTCTAAGGTATATTATGTGGTTGCTAGGGTGTTCTAAGGTATTTTTGGTGGTTGCTAGGGTGTTGCTAGGGTGTTCTAATGTATTTTGGGTGGTTGCTATGGTGTTGCTAGGGTGTTCTAAGGTATTTTGGGTGGTTGCTAGGGTGTTCTAAGTTATTTTGGGTGGTTGCTAGGGTGTTCTGGGTGGTTGCTAGGGTGTTCTAAGGTATTTTGGGTGGTTGCTAGGGTGTTGCTAGGATGTTCTGAGGTATTTCGGGTGGTTGCTAGGGTGTTCTAAAGTATTTTTGGTGGTTGCTAGGGTGTTGCAAGGTATTTTGGGTGGTTGCTATGGTGTTGCTAGGGTGTTCTAATGTATTTTGGGTGGTTGCTAGGGTGTTCTAAGGTATTTTGGGTGGTTGCTAGGGTGTTGCTAGGGTGTTATAAGGCATTTTGGGTGGTTGCTAGGGTGTTCTAAGGTATTTTGGGCGGTTGCTAGGGTGTTCTGGGTGGTTGCTAGGGTGTTCTAAGGTATATTATGTGGTTGCTAGGGTGTTCTAAGGTATTGTGGGTGGTTGCTATGGTGTTGCTAGGGTGTTCTAAGGTATTTCAGTTGGTTTCTAGGGTGTTCTGGGTGGTTGCTATACAGTTGCTAGAGTGTTCTGGGTGTTTGCTATGGTGAACTATTTATGAGTTTAAAAGTTCATAAGTGTATGAATTCATTAGAGTTCATACGTGTATGAATTAATGCATTTATAAGTTCATGAGTTTATAAGTGTATGAATTTATGAGTTTAGAGTTTATAAGTTTAAATGAGTAAGAGTTCAGAGTTTATTAATTTATGAGTTTGAGTTCATAAGTGTATGAATTCATGAGTTTATAAGTGTCTGAGTTTATAAGTGTACGAGTTTATGAGTTTAAAGTTTAAATTAGTTTGAAGTTTAAAGTTTAAATAAGTTTAAAGTTTAAAGTTTAAATAAGTTTGAAGTTTAAATTAGTTTGAAGTTTAAAGTTTAATTTAGTTTGAAGTTTAATTTAGTTTAAAGTAGATAGATAGATAGATGGATAAGTGTCATAGATAGATGAGTTTATTAGTTTGAATGAGTCTCAATGGCTCATATAGTATATAGAATGGCAGTTTGATTCAGTCTAGGGTTTCAAGGGATTTACATTTGAATTTTTGACAGTTGGGGAGTTTGAAAATCTGAAGATTCCGCAATGTAAAGTCAATGGGAGTTTTTTCCGAGTTTGATCGTAGTTTTTAGGAAAACCGTAAGTCCGATCAGTTAGAAAAGATATAGCAACTAACTTCAGACCAGTCCAAAGGTCTAGTCTGAGTTTGGAGTTTGTAGAGTTAAAGCTCTAGGAGGAGTAGCAGTCAACAGTTTTCTAAGAAGAATAATAATAATAACTAGAAAAAGTTCGTCGAGACAAACTTTAAGTTGGCTTGTGAAAGTTTGGACCGCAAAGTTTGAAGAAGTTTAAAGTAGTTTGAAGTTTAAATTAGTTTTAAGTTTAAATTAGTTTAAAGTAGTTTATAGTTTAACTTAGTTTAAAGTTTAAAATAGTTTAAATTTGTTTAAAGTTTAAATTAGTTTGAATTTTAAAGTAGTTTGAAGTTTAAATTAGTTTGAAAGTTAAAGTAGTTTAAAGTTTAAATAAGTTTGAATTTTTAAGTAGTTTGAAGTTTAAATTAGTTTAAAGTTCAAAGTAGTTTTAAAGGTTAAAGTATAGTTTCAAGTAATTAAATGTTGCTAGGGTGTTTCTAGTGGGTTGCTAAGTGGTTTCTAAGGTATTTTGAGTGGTTGCTAGGGTGTTCTGGGTGGTTGCTAGGGTGTTCTAGGGTATTTTAGGTGGTTGCTATGGTGTTGCTAGGGTGTTTCAAGGTATTTTGGGTGGTTGCTAGGGTGTTGTTAGGGTGTTCTAAGGTATTTTGGGTGGTTGCTAGGGTGTTGCTAGGGTGTTATAAGGCATTTTGGGTGGTTGCTATGGTGTTCTAAGGTATTTTGGGTGGTTGCTAGGGTGTTGCTAGGATGTTCTGAGGTATTTTGGGTGGTTGCTAGGGTGTTGCTAGGGTGTTCTAAGGTATTTTGGTGGTTGCTAGGGTGTTCTAAGGTATTTTGGGTGGTTGCTATGGTGTTGCTAGGGTGTTCTAAGGTATTTTGGGTGGTTGCTAGGGTGTTTTAAGTTATTTTGGGTGGTTGCTAGGGTGTTCTAAGGTATTTTGGGTGGTTGCTAGGGTGTTCTGGGTGGTTGCTAGGGTGTTCTAAGGTATTTTGGGTGGTTGCTAGGGTGTTCTGAGTGGTTGCTATGGTGTTGCTATGGTGTTCTAAGGTATTTTGGGTGGTTGCTAGGGTGTTGCTAGGATGTTCTGAGGTATTTCGGGTGGTTGCTAGGGTGTTGCTAGGGTGTTCTAAGGTATTTTGGGTGGTTGCTAGGGTGTTGCTAGGGTGTTCTAAGGTATTTTGGGTGGTTGCTATGGTGTTGCTAGGGTGTTCTAATGTATTTTGGGTGGTTGCTAGGGTGTTCTAAGGTATTTTGGGTGGTTGCTAGGGTGTTGCTAGGATGTTCTGAGGTATTTCGGGTGGTTGCTAGGGTGTTGCTAGGGTGTTCTAAGGTATTTTTGGTGGTTGCTAGGGTGTTGCTAGGGTGTTCTAAGGTATTTGGGGTGGTTGCTATGGTGTTGCTATGGTGTTCTAATGTATTTTGGGTGGTTGCTAGGGTGTTCTAAGGTATTTTGGGTGGTTGCTAGGGTGTTGCTAGGGTGTTATAAGGCATTTTGGGTGGTTGCTAGGGTGTTCTAAGGTATTTTGGGCGGTTGCTAGGGTGTTCTGGGTGGTTGCTAGGGTGTTCTATGGTATATTATGTGGTTGCTAGGGTGTTCTAAGGTATTGTGGGTGGTTGCTATGGTGTTGCTAGGGTGTTCTAAGGTATTTCAGGTGGTTTCTAGGCTGTTCTGGGTGGTTGCTATGCAGTTGCTAGAGTGTTCTGGGTGTTTGCTATGGTGAACTATTTATGAGTTTAAAAGTTCATAAGTGTATGAATTCATGAGAGTTCATACGTGTATGAATTCATGCATTTATAAGTTCATGAGTTTATAAGTGTATGAATTTATGAGTTTAGAGTTTATAAGTTTAAATGAGTAAGAGTTCAGAGTTTATTAATTTATGAGTTTGCGTTCATAAGTGTATGAATTCATGAGTTTATAAGTGTATGAGTTTATAAGTGTACGAGTTTATGAGTTTAAAGTTTAAATTAGTTTGAAGTTTAAAGTTTAAATAAGTTTGAAGTTTAAATTAGTTTGAAGTTTAAAGTTTAATTTAGTTTGAAGTTTAATTTAGTTTAAAGTAGATAGATAGATAGATGTATAAGTGTCATAGATAGATGAGTTTATTAGTTTGAATGAGTCTCAATGGCTCATATAGTATATAGAATGGCAGTTTGATTCAGTATAGGGTTTCAAGGGATTTACATTTGAATTTTTGACAGTTGGGGAGTTTGAAAATCTGAAGATTCCGCAATGTAAAGTCAATGGGAGTTTTTTCCGAGTTTGATCGTAGTTTTTAGGAAAACCGTAAGTCCGATCAGTTAGAAAAGATATAGCAACTAACTTCAGACCAGTCCAAAGGTCTAGTCTGAGTTTGGAGTTTGTAGAGTTAAAGCTCTAGGAGGAGTAGCAGTCAACAGTTTTCTAAGAAGAATAATAATAATAACTAGAAAAAGTTCGTCGAGACAAACTTTAAGTTGGCTTGTGAAAGTTTGGAACAGAAAGTTTGAAGAAGTTTAAATTAGTTTGAAAATTTAAATTAGTTTGAAATTTAAAGTAGTTTAAAGTTTAAATTAGTTTGAATTTTAAAGTAGTTTGAATTTTAATTTAGTTTAAAGTTTAAAGTAGTTTGAAGTTTAAATTAGTTTAAAGTTTAAAGTATAGTTTGAAGTAATTTAAAGTTGCTACAGTGTTTCTAGTGGGTTGCTATGGTGTTCTGGGTGGTTGTTAGGCAGTTGCTAGGGTGTTCTGGGTGGTTGCTAGGGTGTTCTGGTTGGTTGTTAGGTGGTTGCTATGGTGTTCTGGGTGGTTGCTATGGTGTTCTGGGTGGTTGCAAGGCAGTTGCTAGGGTGTTCTGGGTGGTTGCTATGGTGTTGCTAGGGTGTTCTAAGGTATTTTGGGTGGTTGCTAGGGTGTTCTGGGTGGTTGCTATGGTGTTGCTAGGATGTTTTAAGGTATTTTGGGTGGTTGCTAGGTTGTTCTGGGTGGTCGCTAGGCGGTTGCTAAGGTATTTTGAGTGGTTGCTAGGGTGTTCTGGGTGGTTGCTATAGTGTTGCTAGGATGTTCTAAGGTATTTTGGGTGGTTGCTAGGGTGTTGTTAGGGTGTTCTAAGGTATTTTGTTTGGTTGCTATGGTGTTGCTAGGGTGTTCTAAGGTATTTTGGGTGGTTGCTAGGTAGTTGCTAGGGTGTTCTGGGTGGTTGTTAGGCGGTTGCTAGGGTGTTCTAGGTGGTTGCTATGGTGTTCTGGGTGGTTGCTAGGGTGTTGCTAGGCAGTTGCTAGGGTGTTCTGGGTGGTTGCTAGGGTGTTGCTAGGCGGTTGCTAGGGTATTCTGGGTGGTTGCTAGGGTGTTGCTAGGCGGTTGCTAGGGTATTCTGGGTGGTTGCTAGTGTGTTGCTAGGGTGTTCTGGGTGGTTGCTAGGGTGTTGCTAGGGTGTTCTGGGTGGTTGCTATGGTGTTGCTAGGCGGTTGCTAGTGTGTTTTAGGTGGTTGCTATGGTATTCTGGGTGGTTGCTATGGTGTTACTAGGTGGTTGGTAGTGTTCATCTATGGTTACTATAGAGTTTTTATAATGTTCATGGCATGATTTAGCACTTAGCTAATCAATATTAGCATGTAGCTATTCACAGCTAGCATGTTAAGCATGTTGAAAGTCCTGTGTGCTAGCATGAGTCAAAAGACCCAACCCCTATCGCGATACAATGTTCTGATGCTGAGATATAGCTGTTACAAAATGGTTGCTAGGGTACTCTGTTTGGTTGCTAGGGAGTGGCTTTGCTGCTGCCAATCATGAAACTCCAAAGGCTGCTTGTCAGTATGAATGATATAAACCAACCCCCATCTCTATACCATGTTCTGATGCAGAGATGTAGGTCTTGCAAAATGGTTGCTAGGGTACTCTGTTTGGTTGCTAGGGAGTGGCTTGGCAGCTGCCAATCATGAAACTCCAAAGGCTGCTTGTCAGTATGAATGATATAAACCAACTCCCATGCCTCTGTGACATTCAGAATGGACGATATTCCTCTTTGGATTTTGGTTGCTAAGGTGCTCGACAATGGTTGCTAGGGCGTGGCTAGGAAGTGTTGAGGTGATTCATGATTGGCTGTTTGCTGCCCCGAGTCAAACGAGACCACCCTCATGTTTCTATGACACTTCTATCCGGAGATATCCCTTTGATCTCTTTCAATGGAAGTCTATGGGAGTTGTTGCTAAGGGTGCTCTAAATGGTTGCTAGGGCGTGGCTTAATAGCTTCACAATGATCCTGAGAGACTGATTGGTCGTCCGAGTAAAATGAGCCCGCCCCCTTGTCTCTACGACACTGTGATCCAGAGTTATGTTCAATATAAATGCGGTTTCTATGGTGTAGGACAGCCCATTTCATGGGCCGTCCTACACCATAGTAAGTCAATGGGGCAACTTTGGGCAGCTCCTGCCCCCCAGGGGTGCAACTTTTACCCCATTGTGAGGTATGTTCTTACAGAGCCTGCCAGCCTCATCAAATGTGGTAAATTACAAGTTTCTGAGAAATCATCGGTCAGTGCTACGTGTCGTCAAAGTTTGTGGCAGTGTTAAGTCTATGGGATTTTTTTACCCAATTATTTGCCCCTGGGGCGAACACCGTACCCCCGATCGCTAAGAAAAGTCACAGCACACCTCTCCTCAATAATCCGCACAATTTGACGCCTCAATCAGGGGTGTGTGATGTCGGCGTGTATTTTTTAACAGATAATTACTGTGGAGTTTTTATTTGGAGTTTTTATAGAGTTTTTATAGAGTTATTTAGTATGGCACGAGGCCTGCGGCCTCGTGCCTATCGCCCACGGTTGCTAGGGTGCTGTAACTGGTTGCTATGGTGTGGCTTTGAAGACTTAGGGCCATTACTTATTGGCTGCTTGATAAAATAAATCCTCCTAGGGAGAGAGAGAGGTCTGCCTGACAGCAGGGCTGTCAGGCCCTTTTGTGTCTGTGTGAAAATGACAGTTGGGATTTGAATTTTTGAAAGTTCCGCAATGTAAAGTCAATGGGAGTTTTTTCCGAGTTTGATCGCAGTTTTTAGGAAAACCGTAAGTCCGATCAGTTAGAAAAGATATAGCAACTCGAGTCAGAACAGTTTGAGTGTCCGTGCCGAGTTTGGAGTATGTGGAGTTAAAGCTCTAGGAGGAGTTAGAGTTTGAAATTTTAGTCTCAGAAAAAGAATAATAATAATAATAACTAGAAAAAGTTCGTCGAGACAAACTTTAAGTTGGCTTGTGAAAGTTTGGAACAGAAAGTTTGAAGAAGTTTAAATTAGTTTGAAAATTTAAATTAGTTTGAAATTTAAAGTAGTTTAAAGTTTAAATTAGTTTGAATTTTAAAGTAGTTTAAATTTTAATTTAGTTTAAAGTTTAAAGTAGTTTGAAGTTTAAATTAGTTTAAAGTTTAAAGTATAGTTTGAAGTAATTTAAAGTTGCTACGGTGTTTCTAGTGGGTTGCTATGGTGTTCTGGGTGGTTGTTAGGCAGTTGCTATGGTGTTCTGGGTGGTTGCTAGGCAGTTGCTAGGGTGTTCTGGGTGGTTGCTAGGGTGTTGCTAGGCGGTTGCTAGGGTGTTCTGGGTGGTTGCTAGGGTGTTGCTAGGTGGTTTCTAGGGTGTTCTGGGTGGTTGCTAGGGTGTTTCTTGGTGGTTGCTAGGGTGTTCTGGGTGGTTGCTAGGGTGTTGCTAGGCGGTTGCTAGGGTGTTCTGGGTGGTTGCTAGGGTGTTGCTAGGCGGTTGCTAGGGTGTTCTGGGTGGTTGCTAGGGTGTTGCTAGGCGGTTGCTAGGGTATTATGGGTGGTTGCTAGGGTGTTGCTAGGCGGTTGCTAGGGTGTTCTGGGTGGTTGCTAGGGTGTTGCTAGGTGGTTGCTAGGGTGTTATGGGTGGTTGCTAGGGTGTTCTAGGTGGTTGCTAGGGTGTTGCTAGGCGGTTGCTAGGGTATTCTGGGTGGTTGCTAGGGTGTTCTGGGTGGTTGCTAGGGTGTTTTAGGTGGTTGCTATGGTATTCTGGGTGGTTGCTATGGTGTTACTAGGTGGTTGGTAGTGTTCATCTATGGTTACTATAGAGTTTTTATAATGTTCATGGCATGATTTAGCACTTAGCTAATCAATATTAGCATGTAGCTATTCACAGCTAGCATGTTAAGCATGTTGAAAGTCCTGTGTGCTAGCATGAGTCAAAAGACCCAACCCCTATCGCGATACAATGTTCTGATGCTGACATATAGCTGTTACAAAATGGTTGCTAGGGTACTCTGTTTGGTTGCTAGGGAGTGGCTTTGCTGCTGCCAATCATGAAACTCCAAAGGCTGCTTGTCAGTATGAATGATATAAACCAACCCCCATCTCTATACCATGTTCTGATGCAGAGATGTAGGTCTTGCAAAATGGTTGCTAGGGTACTCTGTTTGGTTGCTAGGGAGTGGCTTGGCAGCTGCCAATCATGAAACTCCAAAGGCTGCTTGTCAGTATGAATGATATAAACCAACTCCCATGCCTCTGTGACATTCAGAATGGACGATATTCCTCTTTGGATTTTGGTTGCTAAGGTGCTCGACAATGGTTGCTAGGGCGTGGCTAGGAAGTGTTGAGGTGATTCATGATTGGCTGTTTGCTGCCCCGAGTCAAACGAGACCACCCTCATGTTTCTATGACAATTCAGTCCAGAGATATCCCTTCGATCTCTTTCAATGGAAGTCTATGGGAGTTGTTGCTAAGGGTGCTCTAAATGGTTGCTAGGGCGTGGCTTGATAGCTTCACAATGATCCTGAGAGACTGATTGGTCGTCTGAGAAAATTGAGCCCGCCCCCTTGTCTCTATGACACTGTGACCCAGAGCTATGTTCAATACAAAATCACAATACAATTTACCATAGTAGGAAAAACGCATGCATTTCAAGGGCCGTCCTACACCATAGTAAGTCAATGGGGCAACTTTGGGCCGCTCCTGCCCCCCAGGGGTGCAACTTTTACCCCATTGTGAGGTATGTTCTTACAGAGCCTGCCAGCCTCATCAAATGTGGTAAATTACAAGTTTCTGAGAAATCATCGGTCAGTGCTACGTGTCGTCAAAGTTTGTGGCAGTGTTAAGTCTATGGGATTTTTTTACCCAATTATTTGCCCCTGGGGCGAACACCGTACCCCCGATCGCTAAGAAAAGTCACAGCACACCTCTCCTCAATAATCCGCACAATTTGACGCCTCAATCAGGGGTGTGTGATGTCGGCGTGTATTTTTTAACAGATAATTACTGTGGAGTTTTTATTTGGAGTTTTTATAGAGTTTTTATAGAGTTATTTAGTATGGCACGAGGCCTGCGGCCTCGTGCCTATCGCCCACGGTTGCTAGGGTGCTGTAACTGGTTGCTATGGTGTGGCTTTGAAGATTTAGGGCCATTACTTATTGGCTGCTTGATAAAATAAATCCTCCTAGGGAGAGAGAGAGGTCTGCCTGACAGCAGGGCTGTCAGGCCCTTTTGTGTCTGTGTGAAAATGACAGTTGGGATTTGAATTTTTGAAAGTTCCGCAATGTAAAGTCAATGGGAGTTTTTTCCGAGTTTGATCGCAGTTTTTAGGAAAACCGTAAGTCCGATCAGTTAGAAAAGATATAGCAACTCGAGTCAGAACAGTTTGAGTGTCCGTGCCGAGTTTGGAGTATGTGGAGTTAAAGCTCTAGGAGGAGTTAGAGTTTGAAATTTTAGTCTCAGAAAAAGAATAATAATAATAATAATAATAATAATAATAAGTTTAAGTACAATATCAGTAAGTTGGCTCTCACAAGCCAACTTAATAATAATAATAATAATAAGTTTGAAGATTTAGGGCCATTACTTATTGGCTGCTTGATAAAATAAATCCTCCTAGGGAGAGAGAGAGGTCTGCCTGACAGCAGAGCTGTCAGGCCCTTTTGTGTCTGTGTGAAAATGACAGTTGGGATTTGAATTTTTGAAAGTTCCGCAATGTAAAGTCAATGGGAGTTTTTTCCGAGTTTGATCGCAGTTTTTAGGAAAACCGTAAGTCCGATCAGTTAGAAAAGATATAGCAACTCGAGTCAGAACAGTTTGAGTGTCCGTGCCGAGTTTGGAGTATGTGGAGTTAAAGCTCTAGGAGGAGTTAGAGTTTGAAATTTTAGTCTCAGAAAAAGAATAATAATAATAATAATAATAATAATAATAATAAGTTTAAGTACAATATCAGTAAGTTGGCTCTCACAAGCCAACTTAACTAGAAAAAGTTCGTCGAGACAAACTTTAAGTTGGCTTGTGAAAGTTTGGACCGCAAAGTTTGAAGAAGTTTAAAGTAGTTTGAAGTTTAAATTAGTTTAAAGTTTAAATTAGTTTGAAGTTTAAATTAGTTTAAAGTAGTTTATAGTTTAACTTAGTTTAAAGTTTAAAATAGTTTAAATTAATTTAAAGTTTAAATTAGTTTGAATTTTAAAGTAGTTTGAAGTTTAAATTAGTTTGAAAGTTAAAGTAGTTTAAAGTTTAAATAAGTTTGAATTTTAAAGTAGTTTGAAGTTTAAATTAGTTTAAAGTAGTTTAAAGTTTTAAATAGTTTAAAGTTCAAAGTAGTTTAAAGGTTAAAGTATAGTTTCAAGTAATTAAATGTTGCAAGGGTGTTTCTAGTGGGTTGCTAGGTGGTTTCTAAGGTATTTTGAGTGGTTGCTAGGGTGTTCTGGGTGGTTGCTAGGTTGTTCTAGGGTATTTTAGGTGGTTGCTAGGGTGTTGTGTGTGGTTGCTATGGTGTTCTAAGGCATTTTGGCGGTTGCTATGGTGTTGCTAGGGTGTTCTGAGGTATTTTGGGTGGTTGCTAGGGTGTTGCTAGGATGTTCCGAGGTATTTCGGGTGGTTGCTAGGGTGTTGCTAGGGTGTTCTAAGGTATTTTTGGTGGTTGCTAGGGTGTTCTAAGGTATTTTGGGTGGTTGCTAGGGTGTTGCTAGGATGTTCTGAGGTATTTCGGGTGGTTGCTAGGGTGTTGCTAGGGTGTTCTAAGGTATTTTTGGTGGTTGCTAGAGTGTTGCTAGGGTGTTCTAAGGTATTTTGGGTGGTTGCTATGGTGTTGCTATGGTGTTCTAAGGTATTTTGGGTGGTTGCTATGGTGTTCTAAGGTATTTTGGGTGGTTGCTAGGGTGTTGCTAGGATGTTCTGAGGTATTTCGGGTGGTTGCTAGGGTGTTGCTAGGGTGTTCTAATGTATTTTTGGTGGTTGCTAGGGTGTTCTAAGGTATTTTGGGTGGTTGCTAGGGTGTTCTATGTTATTTTGGGTGGTTGCTAGGGTGTTCTAAGGTATTTTGGGTGGTTGCTAGGGTGTTCTGGGTGGTTGCTAGGGTGTTCTAAGGTATTTTGGGTGGTTGCTAGGGTGTTCTGGGTGGTTGCTATGGTGTTGCTATGGTGTTCTAAGGTATTTTGGGTGGTTGCTAGGGTGTTGCTAGGATGTTCTGAGGTATTTCGGGTGGTTGCTAGGGTGTTCTAAGGTATTTTTGGTGGTTGCTAGGGTGTTGCTAGGGTGTTCTAAGGTATTTTGGGTGGTTGCTATGATGTTGCTAGGGTGTTATAAGGCATTTTGGGTGGTTGCTAGGGTGTTCTAAGGTATTTTGGGCGGTTGCTAGGGTGTTCTGGGTGGTTGCTAGGGTGTTCTAAGGTATATTATGTGGTTGCTAGGGTGTTCTAAGGTATTGTGGGTGGTTGCTATGGTGTTGCTAGGGTGTTCTAAGGTATTTCAGTTGGTTTCTAGGGTGTTCTGGGTGGTTGCTATGCAGTTGCTAGAGTGTTCTGGGTGTTTGCTATGGTGAACTATTTATGAGTTTAAAAGTTCATAAGTGTATGAATTCATGAGAGTTCATACGTGTATGAATTAATGCATTTATAAGTTCATGAGTTTATAAGTGTATGAATTTATGAGTTTGGAGTTTATAAGTTTAAATGAGTAAGAGTTCAGAGTTTATTAATTTATGAGTTTGAGTTCATTAGTGTATGAATTCATGAGAGTTCATTAGTGTATGAATTCATGAGAGTGCATTAGTGTATGAATTCATGAGAGTTCATTAGTGTATGAATTCATGAGTTTCTATGTTTATGAGTTTATAAGTGTATAAATTCATGAGATTTTAAGTTTAAATGAGTAAGAGTTCAGAGTTGATTAATTTATGAGTTTAGAGTTTATAAGTTTAAATGAGTAAGTGTCCAGAGTTTATTAACTTATGAGTTTAATAGTTTATGAGAGTTTATAAGAGTATGGGTTTATGAATTTAGAGTTTATGAGTTTAGAGTTTATAAGTTTAAATGAGTCTAAGAGTTCAAGTTTAGAGTTTATTAATTTATTATGAGTTTAAGAGTTTAAGATTAGATAGTTAGAAGTGTCATTGATGAGTTCATTAGTTTAAATGAGTCTCAATGGCTCATATAGTGTATAGAATGGCAGTTTGAGTCCAGGGCTTCAAGGGATTTAGATTTGAAATTTTGACAGTTGGGGAGTTTGACAGTCTGAACATTCCGCAATGTTAAGTCAATGGGATTTTCAAATGTTTTTTTTCGAGTTTCGATCGTCATTTTTAGGAAAACCGTAAGTCCGATCAGTTAGAAAAGATATAGCACACTAAGTGAGAACAGTTTGAGTGTCCGTGCCGAGTTTGGAGTATGTGGAGTTAAAGCTCTAGGAGGAGTTAGAGTCAGAAATTTTAGGGGGCAGAAGAATAATAATAATAATAATAATAATAAGTTTAAATAGGATTTCAGTAAGTTGGCTCTCACAAGCCAACTTAATAATAATAATAATAAGTTTAAGTACAATATCAGTAAGTTGGCTCTCCAAGCCAACTTAATAATAAGTTTAAGTACAATATCAGTAAGTTGGCTCTCCAAGCCAACTTAACTAGAAAAAGTTCGTCGAGACAAACTTTAAGTTGGCTTGTGAAAGTTTGGACCGCAAAGTTGGAAGAAGTTTAAAGTAGTTTGAAGTTTAAATTAGTTTAAAGTTTAAATTAGTTTGAAGTTTAAATTAGTTTGAAGTAGTTTATAGTTTAACTTAGTTTAAAGTTTAAAATAGTTTAAATTAATTTAAAGTTTAAATTAGTTTGAATTTTAAAGTAGTTTGAAGTTTAAATTAGTTTGAAAGTTAAAGTAGTTTAAAGTTTAAATAAGTTTGAATTTTAAAGTAGTTTGAAGTTTAAATTAGTTTAAAGTAGTTTAAAGTTTTAAATAGTTTAAAGTTCAAAGTAGTTTAAAGGTTAAAGTATAGTTTCAAGTAATTAAATGTTGCAAGGGTGTTTCTAGTGGGTTGCTAGGTGGTTTCTAAGGTAGTTTGAGTGGTTGCTAGGGTGTTCTGGGTGGTTGCTAGGGTGTTCTAGGGTATTTTAGGTGGTTGCTATGGTGTTGCTAGGGTGTTTTAAGGTATTTTGGGTGGTTGCTAGGGTGTTGTTAGGGTGTTCTAAGGTATTTTGGGTGGTTGCTGTGGTGTTCTAAGGTATTTTGGGTGGTTGCTAGGGTGTTGCTAGGATGTTCTGAGGTATTTCGGGTGGTTGCTAGGGTGTTGCTAGGGTGTTCTAAGGTATTTTTGGTGGTTGCGAGGGTGTTCTAAGGTATTTTGGGTGGTTGCTAGGGTGTTGCTAGGATGTTCTGAGGTATTTCGGGTGGTTGCTAGGGTGTTGCTAGGGTGTTCTAAGGTATTTTTGGTGGTTGCTAGGGTGTTCTAAGGTATTTTGGGTGGTTGCCATGGTGTTGCTAGGGTGTTCTAAGGTATTTTGGGTGGTTGCTAGGGTGTTCTAAGGTATTTTGGGTGGTTGCTAGGGTGTTGCTATGGTGTTCTAAGGTATTTTGGGTGATTGCTAGGGTGTTCTAAGTTATTTTTGGTGGTTGCTAGGGTGTTCTAAGGTATTTTGGGTGGTTGCTAGGGTGTTCTGGGTGGTTGCTATGGTGTTGCTATGGTGTTCTAAGGTATTTTGGGTGGTTGCTAGGGTGTTGCTAGGATGTTCTGAGGTATTTTGGGTGTTTGCTAGGGTGTTGCTAAGGTGTTCTAAGGTATTTTGGGTGGTTGCTAGGGTGTTCTGGGTGGTTGCTATGGTGTTGCTATGGTGTTCTAAGGTATTTTGGGTGGTTGCTAGGGTGTTGCTAGGATGTTCTGAGGTATTTCGGGTGGTTGCTAGGGTGTTGCTAGGGTGTTCTAAGGTATTTTGGGTGGTTGCTAGGGTGTTCTGGGTGGTTGCTAGGGTGTTCTAAGGTATATTATGTGGTTGCTAGGGTGTTCTAAGGTATTGTGGGTGGTTGCTATGGTGTTGCTAGGGTGTTATAAGGCATTTTGGGTGGTTGCTAGGGTGTTCTAAGGTATTTTGGGCGGTTGCTAGGGTGTTCTGGGTGGTTGCTAGGGTATTCTAAGGTATATTATGTGGTTGCTAGGGTGTTCTAAGGTATTTTGGGTGGTTGCTAGGGTGTTGCTAGGGTGTTCTAATGTATTTTGGGTGGTTGCTATGGTGTTGCTATGGTGTTCTAATGTATTTTGGGTGGTTGCTAGGGTGTTCTAAGGTATTTTGGGTGGTTGCTAGGGTGTTGCTAGGGTGTTATAAGGCATTTTGGGTGGTTGCTAGGGTGTTCTAAGGTATTTTGGGCGGTTGCTAGGGTGTTCTGGGTGGTTGCTAGGGTGTTCTAAGGTATTGTGGGTGGTTGCTATGGTGTTGCTAGGGTGTTCTAAGGTATTTCAGTTGGTTTCTAGGGTGTTCTGGGTGGTTGCTATGCAGTTGCTAGAGTGTTCTGGGTGTTTGCTATGGTGAACTATTTATGAGTTTAAAAGTTCATAAGTGTATGAATTCATGAGAGTTCATACGTGTATGAATTAATGCATTTATAAGTTCATGAGTTTATAAGTGTATGAATTTATGAGTTTAGAGTTTATAAGTTTAAATGAGTAAGAGTTCAGAGTTTACTCATTTATGAGTTTGAGTTCATAAGTGTATGAATTCATGAGTTTATAAGTGTATGAGTTTATAAGTGTACGAGTTTATGAGTTTAAAGTTTAAATTAGTTTGAAGTTTAAAGTTTAAATAAGTTTGAAGTTTAAAGTTTAAATAAGTTTCAAGTTTAAATTAGTTTGAAGTTTAAAGTTTAATTTAGTTTGAAGTTTAATTTAGTTTAAAGTAGATAGATAGATGGATAAGTGTCATAGATAGATGAGTTTATTAGTTTGAATGAGTCTCAATGGCTCATATAGTATATAGAATGGCAGTTTGATTCAGTCTAGGGTTTCAAGGGATTTACATTTGAATTTTTGACAGTTGGGGAGTTTGAAAATCTGAAGATTCCGCAATGTAAAGTCAATGGGAGTTTTTTCCGAGTTTGATCGTAGTTTTTAGGAAAACCGTAAGTCCGATCAGTTAGAAAAGATATAGCAACTAACTTCAGACCAGTCCAAAGGTCTAGTCTGAGTTTGGAGTTTGTAGAGTTAAAGCTCTAGGAGGAGTAGCAGTCAACAGTTTTCTAAGAAGAATAATAATAACTAGAAAAAGTTCGTCGAGACAAACTTTAAGTTGGCTTGTGAAAGTTTGGACCGCAAAGTTTGAAGAAGTTTAAAGTAGTTTAAAGTTTAAATTAGTTTTAAGTTTAAATTAGTTTAAAGTAATTTATAGTTTAACTTAGTTTAAAGTTTAAAATAGTTTAAATTAGTTTAAAGTTTAAATTAGTTTGAATTTTAAAGTAGTTTGAAGTTTAAATTAGTTTGAAAGTTAAAGTAGTTTAAAGTTTAAATAAGTTTGAATTTTAAAGTAGTTTGAAGTTTAAATTAGTTTAAAGTAGTTTAAAGTAGTTTAAAGTTTTAAATAGTTTAAAGTTCAAAGTAGTTTTAAAGGTTAAAGTATAGTTTCAAGTAATTAAATGTTGCTAGGGTGTTTCTAGTGGGTTGCTAAGTGGTTTCTAAGGTATTTTGAGTGGTTGCTAGGGTGTTCTGGGTGGTTGCTAGGGTGTTCTAGGGTATTTTAGGTGGTTGCTATGGTGTTGCTAGGGTGTTTCAAGGTATTTCGGGTGGTTGCTAGGGTGTTGTTAGGGTGTTCTAAGGTATTTTGGGTGGTTGCTAGGGTGTTGCTAGGGTGTTATAAGGCATTTTGGGTGGTTGCTAGGGTGTTCTAAGGTATTTTGGGCGGTTGCTAGGGTGTTCTGGGTGGTTGCTAGGGTGTTCTAAGGTATATTATGTGGTTGCTAGGGTGTTCTAAGGTATTGTGGGTGGTTGCTATGGTGTTGCTAGGGTGTTCTAAGGTATTTCAGTTGGTTTCTAGGGTGTTCTGGGTGGTTGCTATGCAGTTGCTAGAGTGTTCTGGGTGTTTGCTATGATGAACTATTTATGAGTTTAAAAGTTCATAAGTGTATGAATTCATGAGAGTTCATACGTGTATGAATTAATGCATTTATAAGTTCATGAGTTTATAAGTGTGTGAATTTATGAGTTTAGAGTTTATAAGTTTAAATGAGTAAGAGTTCAGAGTTTATTCATTTATGAGTTTGAGTTCATAAGTGTATGAATTCATGAGTTTGTAAGTGTATGAGTTTATAAGTGTACGAGTTTATGAGTTTAAAGTTTAAATTAGTTTGAAGTTTAAAGTTTAAATAAGTTTGAAGTTTAAAGTTTAAATAAGTTTGAAGTTTAAATTAGTTTGAAGTTTAAAGTTTAATTTAGTTTGAAGTTTAATTTAGTTTAAAGTAGATAGATAGATAGATGGATAAGTGTCATAGATAGATGAGTTTATTAGTTTGAATGAGTCTCAATGGCTCATATAGTGTATAGAATGGCAGTTTGATTCAGTCTAGGGTTTCAAGGGATTTACATTTGAATTTTTGACAGTTGCGGAGTTTGAAAATCTGAAGATTCCGCAATGTAAAGTCAATGGGAGTTTTTTCCGAGTTTGATCGTAGTTTTTAGGAAAACCGTAAGTCCGATCAGTTAGAAAAGATATAGCAACTAACTTCAGACCAGTCCAAAGGTCTAGTCTGAGTTTGGAGTTTGTAGAGTTAAAGCTCTAGGAGGAGTAGCAGTCAACAGTTTTCTAAGAATAATAATAATAATAATAATAATAATAATAATAAGTTTAAGTACAATATCAGTAAGTTGGCTCTCCAAGCCAACTTAATAATAATAATAATAAGTTTAAGTACAATATCAGTAAGTTGGCTCTCACAAGCCAACTTAATAATAATAAGTTTAAGTACAATATCAGTAAGTTGGCTCTCCAAGCCAACTTAATAACTAGAAAAAGTTCGTCGAGACAAACTTTAAGTTGGCTTGTGAAAGTTTGGACCGCAAAGTTTGAAGAAGTTTAAAGTAGTTTGAAGTTTAAATCAGTTTAAAGTTTAAATTAGTTTGAAGTTTAAATTAGTTTAAAGTAGTTCATAGTTTAACTTAGTTTAAAGTTTAAAATAGTTTAAATTAATTTAAAGTTTAAATTAGTTTGAATTTTAAAGTAGTTTGAAGTTTAAATTAGTTTGAAAGTTAAAGTAGTTTAAAGTTTAAATAAGTTTGAATTTTAAAGTAGTTTGAAGTTTAAATTAGTTTAAAGTAGTTTAAAGTAGTTTAAAGTAGTTTAAAGTTTTAAGTAGTTTAAAGGTTAAAGTATAGTTTCAAGTAATTAAATGTTGCTAGGGTGTTTCTAGTGGGTTGCTAAGTGGTTTCTAAGGTATTTTGAGCGGTTGCTAGGGTGTTCTGGGTGGTTGCTAGGGTGTTCTAGGGTATTTTAGGTGGTTGCTATGGTGTTGCTAGGGTATTATAAGGTATTTTGGGTTGTTGCTAGGGTGTTCTAAGGTATTTTGGGTGGTTGCTAGGGTGTTCTGGGTGGTTGCTAGGGTGTTCTAAGGTATTTTGGGTGGTTGCTAGGGTGTTCTGGGTGGTTGCTATGGTGTTGCTATGGTGTTCTAAGGTATTTTGGGTGGTTGCTAGGGTGTTGCTAGGATGTTCTGAGGTATTTTGGGTGGTTGCTAGGGTGTTGTAAGGTATTTTTGGTGGTTACTAGGGTGTTGCTAGGGTGTTCTAAGGTATTTTGGGTGGTTGCTATGGTGTTGCTAGGGTGTTCTAATGTATTTTGGGTTGTTGCTAGGGTGTTCTAAGGTATTTTGGGTGGTTGCTAGGGTGTTCTGGGTGGTTGCTAGGGTGTTGTAAGGTATTTTTGGTGGTTGCTAGGGTGTTCTGGGTGGTTGCTATGGTGTTGCTATGGTGTTCTAAGGTATTTTGGGTGGTTGCTAGGGTGTTGCTAGGATGTTCTGAGGTATTTTGGGTGGTTGCTAGGGTGTTGTAAGGTATTTTTGGTGGTTGCTAGGGTGTTGCTAGGGTGTTCTAAGGTATTTTGGGTGGTTGCTATGGTGTTGCTAGGGTGTTCTAAGGTATTTTGGGTGGTTGCTAGGGTGTTTTAAGTTATTTTGGGTGGTTGCTAGGGTGTTCTAAGGTATTTTGGGGGTTGCTAGGGTGTTCTGGGTGGTTGCTAGGGTGTTCTAAGGTATTTTGGGTGGTTGCTAGGGTGTTCTGAGTGGTTGCTATGGTGTTGCTATGGTGTTCTAAGGTATTTTGGGTGGTTGCTAGGGTGTTGCTAGGATGTTCTGAGGTATTTCGGGTGGTTGCTATGGTGTTGCTAGGGTGTTCTAAGTTATTTTGGGTGGTTGCTAGGGTGTTCTGGGTGGTTGCTAGGGTGTTCTAAGGTATATTATGTGGTTGCTAGGGTGTTCTAAGGTATTTTGGGTGGTTGCTAGGGTGTTGCTATGGTGTTCTAAGGTATTTTGGGTGGTTGCTAGGGTGTTGCTAGGATGTTCTGAGGTATTTCGGGTGGTTGCTAGGGTGTTGCTAGGGTGTTCTAAGGTATTTTTGGTGGTTGCTAGGGTGTTCTAAGGTATTTTTGGTGGTTGCTATGGTGTTGCTAGGGTGTTCTAAGGTATTTTGGGTGGTTGCTAGGGTGTTCTAAGGTATTTTTGGTGGTTGCTAGGGTGTTCTAAGGTATTTTGGGCGGTTGCTAGGGTGTTCTGGGTGGTTGCTAGGGTGTTCTAAGGTATTGTGGGTGGTTGCTATGGTGTTGCTAGGGTGTTCTAAGGTATTTCAGTTGGTTTCTAGGGTGTTCTGGGTGGTTGCTATGCAGTTGCTAGAGTGTTCTGGGTGTTTGCTATGGTGAACTATTTATGAGTTTAAAAGTTCATAAGTGTATGAATTCATGAGAGTTCATACGTGTATGAATTAATGCATTTATAAGTTCATGAGTTTATAAGTGTATGAATTTATGAGTTTAGAGTTTATAAGTTTAAATGAGTAAGAGTTCAGAGTTTATTCATTTATGAGTTTGAGTTCATAAGTGTATGAATTCATGAGTTTATAAGTGTATGAGTTTATAAGTGTACGAGTTTATGAGTTTAAAGTTTAAATTAGTTTGAAGTTTAAAGTTTAAATAAGTTTGAAGTTTAAAGTTTAAATAAGTTTCAAGTTTAAATTAGTTTGAAGTTTAAAGTTTAATTTAGTTTGAAGTTTAATTTAGTTTAAAGTAGATAGATAGATAGATGGATAAGTGTCATAGATAGATGAGTTTATTAGTTTGAATGAGTCTCAATGGCTCATATAGTATATAGAATGGCAGTTTGATTCAGTCTAGGGTTTCAAGGGATTTACATTTGAATTTTTGACAGTTGGGGAGTTTGAAAATCTGAAGATTCCGCAATGTAAAGTCAATGGGAGTTTTTTCCGAGTTTGATCGTAGTTTTTAGGAAAACCGTAAGTCCGATCAGTTAGAAAAGATATAGCAACTAACTTCAGACCAGTCCAAAGGTCTAGTCTGAGTTTGGAGTTTGTAGAGTTAAAGCTCTAGGAGGAGTAGCAGTCAACAGTTTTCTAAGAATAATAATAATAATAATAATAATAATAAGTTTAAGTACAATATCAGTAAGTTGGCTCTCCAAGCCAACTTAACTAGAAAAAGTTCGTCGAGACAAACTTTAAGTTGGCTTGTGAAAGTTTGGACCGCAAAGTTTGAAGAAGTTTAAAGTAGTTTGAAGTTTAAATTAGTTTAAAGTAGTTTATAGTTTAACTTAGTTTAAAGTTTAAAATAGTTTAAATTAGTTTAAAGTTTAAATTAGTTTGAATTTTAAAGTAGTTTGAAGTTTAAATTAGTTTGAAAGTTAAAGTAGTTTAAAGTTTAAATAAGTTTGAATTTTAAAGTAGTTTGAAGTTTAAATTAGTTTAAAGTAGTTTAAAGTAGTTTAAAGTTTTAAATAGTTTAAAGTTCAAAGTAGTTTTAAAGGTTAAAGTATAGTTTCAAGTAATTAAATGTTGCTAGGGTGTTTCTAGTGGGTTGCTAAGTGGTTTCTAAGGTATTTTGAGTGGTTGCTAGGGTGTTCTGGGTGGTTGCTAGGGTGTTCTAGGGTATTTTAGGTGGTTGCTATGGTGTTGCTAGGGTGTTTCAAGGTATTTTGGGTGGTTGCTAGGGTGTTGTTAGGGTGTTCTAAGGTATTTTGGGTGGTTGCTAGGGTGTTGCTAGGGTGTTATAAGGCATTTTGGGTGGTTGCTATGGTGTTCTAAGGTATTTTGGGTGGTTGCTAGGCTGTTGCTAGGATGTTCTGAGGTATTTCGGGTGGTTGCTAGGGTGTTGCTAGGGTGTTCTAAGGTATTTTTGGTGGTTGCTAGGGTGTTGCTAGGGTGTTCTAAGGTATTTTGGGTGGTTGCTAGGGTGTTGCTAGGGTGTTCTAAGGTATTTTGGGTGGTTGCTAGGGTGTTGCTAGGGTGTTCTAAGGTATTTTTGGTGGTTGCTAGGGTGTTCTAAGGTATTTTTGGTGGTTGCTAGGGTGTTGCTAGGGTGTTCTAAGGTATTTTGGGTGGTTGCTAGGGTGTTGCTAGGGTGTTCTAAGGTATTTTTGGTGGTTGCTAGGGTGTTGCTAGGGTGTTCTAAGGTATTTTTGGTGGTTGCTAGGGTGTTGCTAGGGTGTTCTAAGGTATTTTTGGTGGTTGCTAGGGTGTTGCTAGGGTGTTCTAAGGTATTTTGGGTGGTTGCTAGGGTGTTGCTAGGGTGTTCTAAGGTATTTTTGGTGGTTGCTAGGGTGTTGCTAGGGTGTTCTAAGGTATTTTTGGTGGTTGCTAGGGTGTTGCTAGGGTGTTCTAAGGTATTTTTGGTGGTTGCTAGGGTGTTGCTAGGGTGTTCTAAGGTATTTTGGGTGGTTGCTAGGGTGTTGCTAGGATGTTCTGAGGTATTTCGGGTGGTTGCTAGGGTGTTGCTAGGGTGTTCTAAGGTATTTTTGGTGGTTGCTAGGGTGTTGCTAGGGTGTTCTAAGGTATTTTGGGTGGTTGCTATGGTGTTGCTATGGTGTTCTAATGTATTTTGGGTGGTTGCTAGGGTGTTCTAAGGTATTTTGGGTGGTTGCTAGGGTGTTGCTAGGGTGTTATAAGGCATTGTGGGTGGTTGCTAGGGTGTTCTAAGGTATTTTGGGCGGTTGCTAGGGTGTTGCTAGGATGTTCTGAGGTATTTCGGGTGGTTGCTAGGGTGTTGCTAGGGTGTTCTAAGGTATTTTTGGTGGTTGCTAGGGTGTTGCTAGGGTGTTCTAAGGTATTTTGGGTGGTTGCTAGGGTGTTGCTAGGGTGTTCTAAGGTATTTTGGGTGGTTGCTAGGGTGTTGCTAGGGTGTTCTAAGGTATTTTGGGTGGTTGCTAGGGTGTTGCTAGGGTGTTCTAAGGTATTTTGGGTGGTTGCTAGGGTGTTGCTAGGGTGTTCTAAGGTATTTTGGGTGGTTGCTAGGGTGTTGCTAGGTTGTTCTAAGGTATTTTGGGTGGTTGCTAGGGTGTTCTAAGGTATTTTTGGTGGTTGCTAGGGTGTTGCTAGGGTGTTCTAAGGTATTTTGGGTGGTTGCTAGGGTGTTGCTAGGGTGTTCTAAGGTATTTTGGGTGGTTGCTAGGGTGTTGCTAGGGTGTTATAAGGCATTGTGGGTGGTTGCTAGGGTGTTCTAAGGTATTTTTGGTGGTTGCTAGGCTGTTGCTAGGATGTTCTGAGGTATTTCGGGTGGTTGCTAGGGTGTTGCTAGGGTGTTCTAAGGTATTTTTGGTGGTTGCTAGGGTGTTGCTAGGGTGTTCTAAGGTATTTTGGGTGGTTGCTAGGGTGTTGCTAGGGTGTTCTAAGGTATTTTGGGTGGTTGCTAGGGTGTTGCTAGGGTGTTCTAAGGTATTTTTGGTGGTTGCTAGGGTGTTGCTAGGGTGTTCTAAGGTATTTTGGGTGGTTGCTAGGGTGTTGCTAGGGTGTTCTAAGGTATTTTTGGTGGTTGCTAGGGTGTTGCTAGGGTGTTCTAAGGTATTTTTGGTGGTTGCTAGGGTGTTGCTAGGGTGTTCTAAGGTATTTTGGGTGGTTGCTAGGGTGTTGCTAGGATGTTCTGAGGTATTTCGGGTGGTTGCTAGGGTGTTGCTAGGGTGTTCTAAGGTATTTTTGGTGGTTGCTAGGGTGTTGCTAGGGTGTTCTAAGGTATTTTGGGTGGTTGCTATGGTGTTGCTATGGTGTTCTAATGTATTTTGGGTGGTTGCTAGGGTGTTCTAAGGTATTTTGGGTGGGTGCTAGGGTGTTGCTAGGGTGTTATAAGGCATTGTGGGTGGTTGCTAGGGTGTTCTAAGGTATTTTGGGCGGTTGCTAGGGTGTTCTGGGTGGTTGCTAGGGTGTTCTAAGGTATATTATGTGGTTGCTAGGGTGTTCTAAGGTGTTGTGGGTGGTTGCTATGGTGTTGCTAGGGTGTTCTAAGGTATTTCAGTTGGTTTCTAGGCTGTTCTGGGTGGTTGCTATGCAGTTGCTAGAGTGTTCTGGGTGTTTGCTATGGTGAACTATTTATGAGTTTAAAAGTTCATAAGTGTATGAATTCATGAGAGTTCATACGTGTATGAATTAATGCATTTATAAGTTCATGAGTTTATAAGTGGATGAATTTATGAGTTTGGAGTTTATAAGTTTAAATGAGTAAGAGTTCAGAGTTTATTAATTTATGAGTTTGAGTTTATAAGTGTATGAGTTTATAAGTGTACGAGTTTATGAGTTTAAAGTTTAAATTAGTTTGAAGTTTAAAGTTTAAATAAGTTTCAAGTTTAAATTAGTTTGAAGTTTAAAGTTTAATTTAGTTTGAAGTTTAATTTAGTTTAAAGTAGATAGATAGATAGATAGATGGATAAGTGTCATAGATAGATGAGTTTATTAGTTTGAATGAGTCTCAATGGCTCATATAGTATATAGAATGGCAGTTTGATTCAGTCTAGGGTTTCAAGGGATTTACATTTGAATTTTTGACAGTTGGGGAGTTTGAAAATCTGAAGATTCCGCAATGTAAAGTCAATGGGAGTTTTTTCCGAGTTTGATCGTAGTTTTTAGGAAAACCGTAAGTCCGATCAGTTAGAAAAGATATAGCAACTAACTTCAGACCAGTCCAAAGGTCTAGTCTGAGTTTGGAGTTTGTAGAGTTAAAGCTCTAGGAGGAGTAGCAGTCAACAGTTTTCTAAGAAGAATAATAATAATAACTAGAAAAAGTTCGTCGAGACAAACTTTAAGTTGGCTTGTGAAAGTTTGGACCGCAAAGTTTGAAGAAGTTTAAAGTAGTTTGAAGTTTAAATTAGTTTAAAGTTTAAATTAGTTTTAAGTTTAAATTAGTTTAAAGTAGTTTATAGTTTAACTTAGTTTAAAGTTTAAAATAGTTTAAATTTGTTTAAAGTTTAAATTAGTTTGAATTTTAAAGTAGTTTGAAGTTTAAATTAGTTTGAAAGTTAAAGTAGTTTAAAGTTTAAATAAGTTTGAATTTTTAAGTAGTTTGAAGTTTAAATTAGTTTAAAGTTCAAAGTAGTTTTAAAGGTTAAAGTATAGTTTCAAGTAATTAAATGTTGCTAGGGTGTTTCTAGTGGGTTGCTAAGTGGTTTCTAAGGTATTTTGAGTGGTTGCTAGGGTGTTCTGGGTGGTTGCTAGGGTGTTCTAGGGTATTTTAGGTGGTTGCTATGGTGTTGCAAGGTATTTTGGGTGGTTGCTAGGGTGTTGTTAGGGTGTTCTAAGGTATTTTGGGTGGTTGCTAGGGTGTTGCTAGGGTGTTATAAGGCATTTTGGGTGGTTGCTATGGTGTTCTAAGGTATTTTGGGTGGTTGCTAGGGTGTTGCTAGGATGTTCTGAGGTATTTCGGGTGGTTGCTAGGGTGTTGCTATGGTGTTCTAAGGTATTTTGGTGGTTGCTAGGGTGTTCTAAGGTATTTTGGGTGGTTGCTATGGTGTTGCTAGGGTGTTCTAAGGTATTTTGGGTGGTTGCTAGGGTGTTTTAAGTTATTTTGGGTGGTTGCTAGGGTGTTCTAAGGTATTTTGGGTGGTTGCTAGGGTGTTCTGGGTGGTTGCTAGGGTGTTCTAAGGTATTTTGGGTGGTTGCTAGGGTGTTCTGAGTGGTTGCTATGGTGTTGCTATGGTGTTCTAAGGTATTTTGGGTGGTTGCTAGGGTGTTGCTAGGATGTTCTGAGGTATTTCGGGTGGTTGCTAGGGTGTTGCTAGGGTGTTCTAAGGTATTTTTGGTGGTTGCTAGGGTGTTGCTAGGGTGTTCTAAGGTATTTTGGGTGGTTGCTATGGTGTTGCTTGGGTGTTCTAATGTATTTTGGGTGGTTGCTAGGGTGTTCTAAGGTATTTTGGGTGGTTGCTAGGGTGTTGCTAGGATGTTCTGAGGTATTTTGGGTGGTTGCTAGGGTGTTGCTAGGGTGTTCTAAGGTATTTTTGGTGGTTGCTAGGGTGTTCTAAGGTATTTTGGGTGGTTGCTATGGTGTTGCTATGGTGTTCTAATGTATTTTGGGTGGTTGCTAGGGTGTTCTAAGGTATTTTGGGTGGTTGCTAGGGTGTTGCTAGGGTGTTATAAGGCATTTTGGGTGGTTGCTAGAGTGTTCTAAGGTATTTTGGGCGGTTGCTAGGGTGTTCTGGGTGGTTGCTAGGGTGTTCTATGGTATATTATGTGGTTGCTAGGGTGTTCTAAGGTATTGTGGGTGGTTGCTATGGTGTTGCTAGGGTGTTCTAAGGTATTTCAGGTGGTTTCTAGGCTGTTCTGGGTGGTTGCTATGCAGTTGCTAGAGTGTTCTGGGTGTTTGCTATGGTGAACTATTTATGAGTTTAAAAGTTCATAAGTGTATGAATTCATGAGAGTTCATACGTGTATGAATTAATGCATTTATAAGTTCATGAGTTTATAAGTGTATGAATTTATGAGTTTAGAGTTTATAAGTTTAAATGAGTAAGAGTTCAGAGTTTATTAATTTATAAGTTTGCGTTCATAAGTGTATGAATTCATGAGTTTATAAGTGTATGAGTTTATAAGTGTACGAGTTTATGAGTTTAAAGTTTAAATTAGTTTGAAGTTTAAAGTTTAAATAAGTTTGAAGTTTAAAGTTTAAATAAGTTTGAAGTTTAAATTAGTTTGAAGTTTAAAGTTTAATTTAGTTTGAAGTTTAATTTAGTTTAAAGTAGATAGATAGATAGATGGATAAGTGTCATAGATAGATGAGTTTATTAGTTTGAATGAGTCTCAATGGCTCATATAGTATATAGAATGGCAGTTTGATTCAGTCTAGGGTTTCAAGGGATTTACATTTGAATTTTTGACAGTTGGGGAGTTTGAAAATCTGAAGATTCCGCAATGTAAAGTCAATGGGAGTTTTTTCCGAGTTTGATCGTAGTTTTTAGGAAAACCGTAAGTCCGATCAGTTAGAAAAGATATAGCAACTAACTTCAGACCAGTCCAAAGGTCTAGTCTGAGTTTGGAGTTTGTAGAGTTAAAGCTCTAGGAGGAGTAGCAGTCAACAGTTTTCTAAGAAGAATAATAATAATAACTAGAAAAAGTTCGTCGAGACAAACTTTAAGTTGGCTTGTGAAAGTTTGGACCGCAAAGTTTGAAGAAGTTTAAAGTAGTTTGAAGTTTAAATTAGTTTAAAGTAGTTTATAGTTTAACTTAGTTTAAAGTTTAAAATAGTTTAAATTAGTTTAAAGTTTAAATTAGTTTGAATTTTAAAGTAGTTTGAAGTTTAAATTAGTTTGAAAGTTAAAGTAGTTTAAAGTTTAAATAAGTTTGAATTTTAAAGTAGTTTGAAGTTTAAATTAGTTTAAAGTAGTTTAAAGTAGTTTAAAGTTTTAAATAGTTTAAAGTTCAAAGTAGTTTAAAGGTTAAAGTATAGTTTCAAGTAATTAAATGTTGCTAGGGTGTTTCTAGTGGGTTGCTAGGTGGTTTCTAAGGTATTTTGAGTGGTTGCTAGGGTGTTCTGGGTGGTTGCTAGGGTGTTCTAGGGTATTTTAGGTGGTTGCTATGGTGTTGCTAGGGTGTTTTAAGGTATTTTGGGTGGTTGCTAGGGTGTTGCTAGGATGTTCTGAGGTATTTTGGGTGGTTGCTAGGGTGTTGCTAGGGTGTTCTAAGGTATTTTTGGTGGTTGCTAGGGTGTTCTAAGGTATTTTGGGTGGTTGCTATGGTGTTGCTAGGGTGTTCTAAGGTATTTTGGGTGGTTGCTATGGTGTTGCTAGGGTGTTCTAAGGTATTTTGGGTGGTTGCTAGGGTGTTCTAAGTTATTTTGGGTGGTTGCTAGGGTGTTCTAAGGTATTTTGGGTGGTTGCTAGGGTGTTCGGGGTGGTTGCTAGGGTGTTCTAAGGTATTTTGGGTGGTTGCTAGGGTGTTCTGGGTGGTTGCTATGGTGTTGATATGGTGTTCTAAGCTATTTTGTGTGGTTGCTAGGGTGTTGCTAGGGTGTTCTAAGGTATTTTTGGTGGTTGCTAGGGTGTTGCTAGGGTGTTCTAAGGTATTTTGGGTGGTTGCTATGGTGTTGCTAGGGTGTTCTAATTTATTTTGGGTGGTTGCTAGGGTGTTCTAAGGTATTTTGGGTGGTTGCTAGGGTGTTCTAAGGTATTTTGGGTGGTTGCTAGTGTGTTCTAATGTATTTTGGGCGGTTGCTAGGGTGTTCTGGGTGGTTGCTAGGGTGTTCTAAGGTATATTATGTGGTTGCTAGGGTGTTCTAAGGTATTGTGGGTGGTTGCTATGGTGTTGCTAGGGTGTTCTAAGGTATTTCAGTTGGTTTCTAGGGTGTTCTGGGTGGTTGCTATGCAGTTGCTAGAGTGTTCTGGGTGTTTGCTTTGGTGAACTATTTATGAGTTTAAAAGTTCATAAGTGTATGAATTCATGAGAGTTCATACGTGTATGAATTAATGCATTTATAAGTTCATGAGTTTATAAGTGTATGAATTTATGAGTTTAGAGTTTATAAGTTTAAATGAGTAAGAGTTCAGAGTTTATTAATTTATGAGTTTGAGTTCATAAGTGTATGAATTCATGAGTTTATAAGTGTATGAGTTTATAAGTGTACGAGTTTATGAGTTTAAAGTTTAAATTAGTTTGAAGTTTAAAGTTTAAATAAGTTTGAAGTTTAAAGTTTAAATAAGTTTGAAGTTTAAATTAGTTTGAAGTTTAAAGTTTAATTTAGTTTGAAGTTTAATTTAGTTTAAAGTAGATAGATAGATAGATGGATAAGTGTCATAGATAGTTGAGTTTATTAGTTTGAATGAGTCTCAATGGCTCATATAGTATATAGAATGGCAGTTTGATTCAGTCTAGGGTTTCAAGGGATTTACATTTGAATTTTTGACAGTTGGGGAGTTTGAAAATCTGAAGATTCCGCAATGTAAAGTCAATGGGAGTTTTTTCCGAGTTTGATCGTAGTTTTTAGGAAAACCGTAAGTCCGATCAGTTAGAAAAGATATAGCAACTAACTTCAGACCAGTCCAAAGGTCTAGTCTGAGTTTGGAGTTTGTAGAGTTAAAGCTCTAGGAGGAGTAGCAGTCAACAGTTTTCTAAGAAGAATAATAATAATAATAATAATAATAATAAGTTTAAGTACAATATCAGTAAGTTGGCTCTCCAAGCCAACTTAACTAGAAAAAGTTCGTCGAGACAAACTTTAAGTTGGCTTGTGAAAGTTTGGACCGCAAAGTTTGAAGAAGTTTAAAGTAGTTTGAAGTTTAAATTAGTTTAAAGTAGTTTATAGTTTAACTTAGTTTAAAGTTTAAAATAGTTTAAATTAATTTAAAGTTTAAATTAGTTTGAATTTTAAAGTAGTTTGAAGTTTAAATTAGTTTGAAAGTTAAAGTAGTTTAAAGTTTAAATAAGTTTGAATTTTAAAGTAGTTAGAAGTTTAAATTAGTTTAAAGTAGTTTAAAGTAGTTTAAAGTTTTAAATAGTTTAAAGTTCAAAGTAGTTTAAAGGTTAAAGTATAGTTTCAAGTAATTAAATGTTGCTAGGGTGTTTCTAGTGGGTTGCTAAGTGGTTTCTAAGGTATTTTGAGTGGTTGCTAGGGTGTTCTGGGTGGTTGCTAGGGTGTTCTAGGGTATTTTAGGTGGTTGCTATGGTGTTGCTAGGGTGTTTTAAGGTATTTTGGGTGGTTGCTAGGGTGTTGTTAGGGTGTTCTAAGGTATTTTGGGTGGTTGCTATGGTGTTGCTATGGTGTTCTAAGGTATTTTGGGTGGTTGCTAGGATGTTCTGAGGTATTTCGGGTGGTTGCTAGGGTGTTGCTAGTGTGTTCTAAGGTATTTTTGGTGGTTGCTAGGGTGTTGCTAGGGTGTTCTAAGGTATTTTGGGTGGTTGCTATGGTGTTGCTAGGGTGTTCTAAGGTATTTTGGGTGGTTACTAGGGTGTTCTAAGTTATTTTGGGTGGCTGCTAGGGTGTTCTAAGGTATTTTGGGTGGTTGCTAGGGTGTTCTGGGTGGTTGCTAGGGTGTTCTAAGGTATTTTGGGTGGTTGCTAGGGTATTCTGGGTGGTTGCTATGGTGTTGCTATGGTGTTCTAAGGTATTTTGGGTGGTTGCTAGGGTGTTGCTAGGATGTTCTGAGGTATTTCGGGTGGTTCCTAGGGTGTTGCTAGGGTGTTCTAAGGTATTTTTGGTGGCTGCTAGGGTGTTGCTAGGGTGTTCTAAGGTATTTTGGGTGGTTGCTATGGTGTTGCTAGGGTGTTCTAAGGTATTTTTGGTGGTTGCTATGGTGTTCTGGGTGGTTGCTATGGTGTTGCTATCGTGTTCTAAGGTATTTTGGGTGGTTGCTAGGGTGTTGCTAGGATGTTCTGAGGTATTTCGGGTGGTTGCTAGGGTGTTGCTAGGGTGTTCTAAGGTAGTTTTGGTGGTTGCTAGGGTGTTGCTAGGGTGTTCCAAGGTATTTTGGGTGGTTGCTATGGTGTTGCTAGGGTGTTATAATGTATTTTGGGTGGTTGCTAGGGTGTTCTAAGGTATTTTGGGTGGTTGCTAGGGTGTTATAAGGCATTTTGGGTGGTTGCTAGGGTGTTCTAAGGTATTTTGGGCGGTTGCTAGGGTGTTCTGGGTGGTTGCTAGGGTGTTCTAAGGTATATTATGTGGTTGCTAGGGTGTTCTAAGGTATTGTGGGTGGTTGCTATGGTGTTCTAAGGTATTTCAGTTGGTTTCTAGGGTGTTCTGGGTGGTTGCTATGCAGTTGCTAGAGTGTTCTGGGTGTTTGCTATGGTGTTGCTATGGTGTTCTAAGGTATTTTGGGTGGTTGCTAGGGTGTTGCTAGGATGTTCTGAGGTATTTTGGGTGGTTGCTAGGGTGTTGTAAGGTATTTTTGGTGGTTGCTAGGGTGTTGCTAGGGTGTTCTAAGGTATTTTGGGTGGTTGCTATGGTGTTGCTAGGGTGTTCTAAGGTATTTTGGGTGGTTGCTAGGGTGTTTTAAGTTATTTTGGGTGGTTGCTAGGGTGTTCTAAGGTATTTTGGGTGGTTGCTAGGGTGTTCTGGGTGGTTGCTAGGGTGTTCTAAGGTATTTTGGGTGGTTGCTAGGGTGTTCTGAGTGGTTGCTATGGTGTTGCTATGGTGTTCTAAGGTATTTTGGGTGGTTGCTAGGGTGTTGCTAGGATGTTCTGAGGTATTTCGGGTGGTTGCTATGGTGTTGCTAGGGTGTTCTAAGTTATTTTGGGTGGTTGCTAGGGTGTTCTGGGTGGTTGCTAGGGTGTTCTAAGGTATATTATGTGGTTGCTAGGGTGTTCTAAGGTATTTTGGGTGGTTGCTAGGGTGTTGCTATGGTGTTCTAAGGTATTTTGGGTGGTTGCTAGGGTGTTGCTAGGATGTTCTGAGGTATTTTGGGTGGTTGCTAGGGTGTTGCTAGGGTGTTCTAAGGTATTTTTGGTGGTTGCTAGGGTGTTCTAAGGTATTTTTGGTGGTTGCTATGGTGTTGCTAGGGTGTTCTAAGGTATTTTGGGTGGTTGCTAGGGTGTTCTAAGGTATTTTTGGTGGTTGCTAGGGTGTTCTAAGGTATTTTGGGCGGTTGCTAGGGTGTTCTGGGTGGTTGCTAGGGTGTTCTAAGATATTGTGGGTGGTTGCTATGGTGTTGCTAGGGTGTTCTAAGGTATTTCAGTTGGTTTCTAGGGTGTTCTGGGTGGTTGCTATGCAGTTGCTAGATTGTTCTGGGTGTTTGCTATGGTGAACTATTTATGAGTTTAAAAGTTCATAAGTGTATGAATTCATGAGAGTTCATACGTGTATGAATTAATGCATTTATAAGTTCATGAGTTTATAAGTGTATGAATTTATGAGTTTAGAGTTTATAAGTTTAAATGAGTAAGAGTTCAGAGTTTATTAATTTATGAGTTTGAGTTCATAAGTGTATGAATTCATGAGTTTATAAGTGTATGAGTTTATAAGTGTACGAGTTTATGAGTTTAAAGTTTAAATTAGTTTGAAGTTTAAAGTTTAAATAAGTTTGAAGTTTAAATTAGTTTGAAGTTTAAAGTTTAATTTAGTTTGAAGTTTAATATAATTTAAAGTAGATAGATAGATAGATAGATAGATAGATAGATAGATAGATAGATGGATAAGTGTCATAGATAGATGAGTTTATTAGTTTGAATGAGTCTCAATGGCTCATATAGTATATAGAATGGCAGTTTGATTCAGTCTAGGGTTTCAAGGGATTTACATTTGAATTTTTGACAGTTGGGGAGTTTGAAAATCTGAAGATTCCGCAATGTAAAGTCAATGGGAGTTTTTTCCGAGTTTGATCGTAGTTTTTAGGAAAACCGTAAGTCCGATCAGTTAGAAAAGATATAGCAACTAACTTCAGACCAGTCCAAAGGTCTAGTCTGAGTTTGGAGTTTGTAGAGTTAAAGCTCTAGGAGGAGTAGCAGTCAACAGTTTTCTAAGAAGAATAATAATAATAACTAGAAAAAGTTCGTCGAGACAAACTTTAAGTTGGCTTGTGAAAGTTTGGACCGCAAAGTTTGAAGAAGTTTAAAGTAGTTTGAAGTTTAAATTAGTTTAAAGTTTAAATTAGTTTGAAGTTTAAATTAGTTTAAAGTAGTTTATAGTTTAACTTAGTTTAAAGTTTAAATTAGTTTGAATTTTAAAGTAGTTTGAAGTTTAAATTAGTTTGAAAGTTAAAGTAGTTTAAAGTTTAAATAAGTTTGAATTTTAAAGTAGTTTGAAGTTTAAATTAGTTTAAAGTAGTTTAAAGTTTTAAATAGTTTAAAGTTCAAAGTAGTTTAAAGGTTAAAGTATAGTTTCAAGTAATTAAATGTTGCAAGGGTGTTTCTAGTGGGTTGCTAGGTGGTTTCTAAGGTATTTTGAGTGGTTGCTAGGGTGTTCTGGGTGGTTGCTAGGGTGTTCTAGGGTATTTTAGGTGGTTGCTAGGGTGTTGTCAGGGTGTTCTAAGGTATTTTGGGTGGTTGCTATGGTGTTGCTATGGTGTTCTAAGGTATTTTGGGTGGTTGCTAGGGTGTTGCTAGGGTGTTCTAAGGTATTTTTGGTGGTTGCTAGGGTGTTCTAAGGTATTTTGGGTGGTTGCTATGGTGTTGCTAGGGTGTTCTAAGGTATTTTGGGTGGTTGCTAGGGTGTTGCTAGGATGTTCTGAGGTATTTCGGGTGGTTGCTAGGGTGTTGCTAGGGTGTTCTAAGATATTTTTGGTGGTTGCTAGGGTGTTCTAAGGTATTTTGGGTGGTTGCTATGGTGTTGCTAGGGTGTTCTAAGGTATTTTGGGTGGTTGCTAGGGTGTTCTAAGGTATTTTGGGTGGTTGCTAGGGTGTTCTAAGGTATTTTGGGTGGTTGCTAGGGTGTTGCTAGGGTGTTATAAGGCATTTTGGGTGGTTGCTAGGGTGTTCTAAGGTATTTTGGGTGGTTGCTATGGGGTTCTAAGGTATTTTGGGTGGTTGCTAGGGTGTTGCTAGGATGTTCTGAGGTATTTCGGGTGGTTGCTAGGGTGTTGCTAGGGTGTTCTAAGGTATTTTTGGTGGTTGCTAGGGTGTTCTAAGGTATTTTGGGTGGTTGCTATGGTGTTGCTAGGGTGTTCTGAGGTATTTCGGGTGGTTGCTAGGGTGTTCTGGGTGGTTGCTAGGGTGTTCTAAGGTATTTTGGGTGGTTGCTTGGGTGTTCTGGGTGGTTGCTATGGTGTTGCTATGGTGTTCTAAGGTATTTTGGGTGGTTGCTATGGTGTTGCTAGGATGTTCTGAGGTATTTCGGGTGGTTGCTAGGGTGTTCTAAGGTATTTTTGGTGGTTGCTAGGGTGTTGCAAGGTATTTTGGGTGGTTGCTATGGTGTTGCTAGGGTGTTCTAATGTATTTTGGGTGGTTGCTAGGGTGTTCTAAGGTATTTTGGGTGGTTGCTAGGGTGTTGCTAGGGTGTTATAAGGCATTTTGGGTGGTTGCTAGGGTGTTATAAGGTATTTTGGGCGGTTGCTAGGGTGTTCTGGGTGGTTGCTAGGGTGTTCTAAGGTATATTATGTGGTTGCTAGGGTGTTCTAAGGTATTGTGGGTGGTTGCTATGGTGTTGCTAGGGTGTTCTAAGGTATTTCAGTTGGTTTCTAGGGTGTTCTGGGTGGTTGCTATACAGTTGCTAGAGTGTTCTGGGTGTTTGCTATGGTGAACTATTTATGAGTTTAAAAGTTCATAAGTGTATGAATTCATGAGAGTTCATACGTGTATGAATTAATGCATTTATAAGTTCATGAGTTTATAAGTGTATGAATTTATGAGTTTAGAGTTTATAAGTTTAAATGAGTAAGAGTTCAGAGTTTATTAATTTATGAGTTTGAGTTCATAAGTGTATGAATTCATGAGTTTATAAGTGTATGAGTTTATAAGTGTACGAGTTTATGAGTTTAAAGTTTAAATTAGTTTGAAGTTTAAAGTTTAAATAAGTTTAAAGTTTAAAGTTTAAATAAGTTTGAAGTTTAAATTAGTTTGAAGTTTAAAGTTTAATTTAGTTTGAAGTTTAATTTAGTTTAAAGTAGATAGATAGATAGATGGATAAGTGTCATAGATAGATGAGTTTATTAGTTTGAATGAGTCTCAATGGCTCATATAGTATATAGAATGGCAGTTTGATTCAGTCTAGGGTTTCAAGGGATTTACATTTGAATTTTTGACAGTTGGGGAGTTTGAAAATCTGAAGATTCCGCAATGTAAAGTCAATGGGAGTTTTTTCCGAGTTTGATCGTAGTTTTTAGGAAAACCGTAAGTCCGATCAGTTAGAAAAGATATAGCAACTAACTTCAGACCAGTCCAAAGGTCTAGTCTGAGTTTGGAGTTTGTAGAGTTAAAGCTCTAGGAGGAGTAGCAGTCAACAGTTTTCTAAGAAGAATAATAATAATAATAAGTTTAAGTACAATATCAGTAAGTTGGCTCTCCAAGCCAACTTAACTAGAAAAAGTTCGTCGAGACAAACTTTAAGTTGGCTTGTGAAAGTTTGGAACAGAAAGTTTGAAGAAGTTTAAATTAGTTTGAAAATTTAAATTAGTTTGAAATTTAAAGTAGTTTAAAGTTTAAATTAGTTTGAATTTTAAAGTAGTTTGAATTTTAATTTAGTTTAAAGTTTAAAGTAGTTTGAAGTTTAAATTAGTTTAAAGTTTAAAGTATAGTTTGAAGTAATTTAAAGTTGCTACAGTGTTTCTAGTGGGTTGCTATGGTGTTCTGGGTGGTTGTTAGGCAGTTGCTAGGGTGTTCTGGGTGGTTGCTAGGGTGTTCTGGTTGGTTGTTAGGTGGTTGCTAGGGTGTTCTGGGTGGTTGCTATGGTGTTCTGGGTGGTTGCAAGGCAGTTGCTAGGGTGTTCTGGGTGGTTGCTATGGTGTTGCTAGGGTGTTCTAAGGTATTTTGGGTGGTTGCTAGGGTGTTCTGGGTGGTTGCTATGGTGTTGCTAGGATGTTTTAAGGTATTTTGGGTGGTTGCTAGGGTGTTCTGGGTGGTCGCTAGGCGGTTGCTAAGGTATTTTGAGTGGTTGCTAGGGTGTTCTGGGTGGTTGCTATAGTGTTGCTAGGATGTTCTAAGGTATTTTGGGTGGTTGCTAGGGTGTTGTTAGGGTGTTCTAAGGTATTTTGTTTGGTTGCTATGGTGTTGCTAGGGTGTTTTAAGGTATTTTGGGTGGTTGCTAGGTAGTTGCTAGGGTGTTCTGGGTGGTTGTTAGGCGGTTGCTAGGGTGTTCTAGGTGGTTGCTATGGTGTTCTGGGTGGTTGCTAGGGTGTTCTGGGTGGTTGCTAGGGTGTTGCTATTGCAGTTGCTAGGGTGTTGTGGGTGGTTGCTAGGGTGTTGCTAGGCGGTTGCTAGGGTATTCTGGGTGGTTGCTAGGGTGTTGCTAGGGTGTTCTGGGTGGTTGCTAGGGTGTTCTGGGTGGTTGCTCTGGTGTTGCTAGGCGGTTGCTAGTGTGTTTTAGGTGGTTGCTATCGTATTCTGGGTGGTTGCTATGGTGTTACTAGGTGGTTGGTAGTGTTCATCTATGGTTACTATAGAGTTTTTATAATGTTCATGGCATGATTTAGCACTTAGCTAATCAATATTAGCATGTAGCTATTCACAGCTAGCATGTTAAGCATGTTGAAAGTCCTGTGTGCTAGCATGAGTCAAAAGACCCAACCCCTATCGCGATACAATGTTCTGATGCTGAGATATAGCTGTTACAAAATGGTTGCTAGGGTACTCTGTTTGGTTGCTAGGGAGTGGCTTTGCTGCTGCCAATCATGAAACTCCAAAGGCTGCTTGTCAGTATGAATGATATAAACCAACCCCCATCTCTATACCATGTTCTGATGCAGAGATGTAGGTCTTGCAAAATGGTTGCTAGGGTACTCTGTTTGGTTGCTAGGGAGTGGCTTGGCAGCTGCCAATCATGAAACTCCAAAGGCTGCTTGTCAGTATGAATGATATAAACCAACTCCCATGCCTCTGTGACATTCAGAATGGACGATATTCCTCTTTGGATTTTGGTTGCTAAGGTGCTCGACAATGGTTGCTAGGGCGTGGCTAGGAAGTGTTGAGGTGATTCATGATTGGCTGTTTGCTGCCCCGAGTCAAACGAGACCACCCTCATGTTTCTATGACACTTCTATCCGGAGATATCCCTTTGATCTCTTTCAATGGAAGTCTATGGGAGTTGTTGCTAAGGGTGCTCTAAATGGTTGCTAGGGCGTGGCTTAATAGCTTCACAATGATCCTGAGAGACTGATTGGTCGTCCGAGTAAAATGAGCCCGCCCCCTTGTCTCTACGACACTGTGATCCAGAGTTATGTTCAATATAAATGCGGTTTCTATGGTGCAGGACAGCCCATTTCATGGGCCGTCCTACACCATAGTAAGTCAATGGGGCAACTTTGGGCAGCTCCTGCCCCCCAGGGGTGCAACTTTTACCCCATTGTGAGGTATGTTCTTACAGAGCCTGCCAGCCTCATCAAATGTGGTAAATTACAAGTTTCTGAGAAATCATCGGTCAGTGCTACGTGTCGTCAAAGTTTGTGGCAGTGTTAAGTCTATGGGATTTTTTTACCCAATTATTTGCCCCTGGGGCGAACACCGTACCCCCGATCGCTAAGAAAAGTCACAGCACACCTCTCCTCAATAATCCGCACAATTTGACGCCTCAATCAGGGGTGTGTGATGTCGGCGTGTATTTTTTAACAGATAATTACTGTGGAGTTTTTATTTGGAGTTTTTATAGAGTTTTTATAGAGTTATTTAGTATGGCACGAGGCCTGCGGCCTCGTGCCTATCGCCCACGGTTGCTAGGGTGCTGTAACTGGTTGCTATGGTGTGGCTTTGAAGATTTAGGGCCATTACTTATTGGCTGCTTGATAAAATAAATCCTCCTAGGGAGAGAGAGAGGTCTGCCTGACAGCAGGGCTGTCAGGCCCTTTTGTGTCTGTGTGAAAATGACAGTTGGGATTTGAATTTTTGAAAGTTCCGCAATGTAAAGTCAATGGGAGTTTTTTCCGAGTTTGATCGCAGTTTTTAGGAAAACCGTAAGTCCGATCAGTTAGAAAAGATATAGCAACTCGAGTCAGAACAGTTTGAGTGTCCGTGCCGAGTTTGGAGTATGTGGAGTTAAAGCTCTAGGAGGAGTTAGAGTTTGAAATTTTAGTCTCAGAAAAAGAATAATAATAATAATAATAATAATAATAATAAGTTTAAGTACAATATCAGTAAGTTGGCTCTCACAAGCCAACTTAATAAGTTTAAGTACAATATCAGTAAGTTGGCTCTCCAAGCCAACTTAATAATAAGTTTAAGTACAATATCAGTAAGTTGGCTCTCCAAGCCAACTTAATAACTAGAAAAAGTTCGTCGAGACAAACTTTAAGTTGGCTTGTGAAAGTTTGGAACAGAAAGTTTGAAGAAGTTTAAATTAGTTTGAAAATTTAAATTAGTTTGAATTTTAAATTAGTTTAGAGTTTAAATTAGTTTAAAGTTTAAATTAGTTTAAATTTTAAAGTAGTTTGAAGTTTAAATTAGTTTAAAGTATAGTTTTAAGTAATGTAAAGTTGCTACGGTGTTTCTAGTGGGTTGCTATGGTGTTCTGGGTGGTTGCTAGGCATTTGCTAGGGTGTTCTGGGTGGTTGTTAGGCGGTTGCTAGGGTGTTCTGGGTGGTTGCTAGGCAGTTGCTAGGGTGTTCTGGGTGGTTGCTAGGGTGTTCTGGTTGGTTGTTAGGCGGTTGCTAGGGTGTTCTGGGTGGTTGCAATGGTGTTCTGGGTGGTTGCTAGGCATTTGCTAGGGTGTTCTGGGTGGTTGCTATGGTGTTGCTAGGGTGTTCTAAGGTATTTTAGGTGGTTGCTAGGGTGTTCTGGGTGGTTGCTATGGTGTTGCTAGGATGTTCTAAGGTATTTTGGGTGGTTGCTAGGGTGTTCTGGGTGGTTGCTAGGGTGTTCTAAGGTATTTTGGGTGGTTGCTATGGTGTTGCTAGGGTGTTCTAAGGTATTTTGGGTGGTTGCTAGGGTGTTCTGGGTGGTTGCTAGGGTGTTCTAAGGTATTTTGGTCGAGACAAACTTTAAGTTGGCTTGTGAAAGTTTGGACCGCAAAGTTTGAAGAAGTTTAAAGTAGTTTGAAGTTTAAATTAGTTTAAAGTTTAAATTAGTTTGAAGTTTAAATTAGTTTAAAGTAGTTTATAGTTTAACTTAGTTTAAAGTTTAAAATAGTTTAAATTAATTTAAAGTTTAAATTAGTTTGAATTTTAAAGTAGTTTGAAGTTTAAATTAGTTTGAAAGTTAAAGTAGTTTAAAGTTTAAATAAGTTTGAATTTTAAAGTAGTTTGAAGTTTAAATTAGTTTAAAGTAGTTTAAAGTTTTAAATAGTTTAAAGTTCAAAGTAGTTTAAAGGTTAAAGTATAGTTTCAAGTAATTAAATGTTGCAAAGGTGTTTCTAGTGGGTTGCTAGGTGGTTTCTAAGGTATTTTGAGTGGTTGCTAGGGTGTTCTAGGGTATTTTAGGTGGTTGCTATGGTGTTGCTAGGGTATTTTAAGATATTTTGGGTGGTTGCTAGGGTGTTGTTAGGGTGTTCTAAGGTATTTTTGGTGGTTGCTATGGTGTTGCTAGGGTGTTCTAAGGTATTTTGGGTGGTTGCTAGGGTGTTGCTAGGATGTTCTGAGGTATTTCGGGTGGTTGCTAGGGTGTTGCTAGGGTGTTCTACGGTATTTTGGGTGGTTGCTAGGGTGTTCTAAGAAAAAACTCAAAAAAACTTTAAGTTGGCTTGTGAAAGTTTGGACCGCAAATTTGAAGAAGTTTAAAGTAGTTTGAAGTTGAAATTAGTTTATAGTTTAAATTCGTTTAAAGTTTAACTTAGTCTAAAGTTTAAATTAGTTTGAATTTTAAATTAGTTTGAAGTTTAAATTAGTTTAAATTAATTTAAAGTTTAACTTAGTTTAAAGTAGTTTAAAGTAGTTTCTAGTTTAAAGTAGTTTAAAGTAGTTTAAAGTAGTTTAAAGTAATTTAAAGTTGCTATGGATGTTTCTAGTGGATTGCTAAGTTATTTTGGATAGATAGATAGATAGATAGATAGATAGATAGATAGATAGATAGATAGATAGATAGATAGATAAAGTTAGAAAGAGATAGATAGATAGATAGATAGATAGATAGATAGATAGATAGATAGATAGATAGATAGATAGATAGATAGATAGATAAACAGACAGACAGACAGACAGACAGACAGATAGATAGATAGATAGATAGATAGATAGATAGATAGATAGATAGATAGATAGATAGATAGACAGACAGACAGATAGCGGAGTTTTTTACCACTTGTATGGCGGAGGTCAGTAAATGGCTCATTCAAAATCATTCAAAAACATTTTTTTCGCTGGTGATTGAATAATTCAATGATTATTTATTCCATTTTGTTGTTAATTATTTGATTATAATGGTTTTGGTATTTTTAACGAATATAACGGCTGGCCAATTAGATCGTTGAATGTTGAATAACTAATGAGCTGTCATTCTGGATTCTTCCGCTCCTGCTGTCTGCTTCGGTTCGGGTGAGAGAGTTTGTCTGAGGTAATTAAAATGTGTGTAGGTCAACGAGTGGCATGCAGTTAAACGTATGTGATTATAAATGTTTATAACTGCTGAAACACGAATACTAGTTAATTTCCATTAAGCATTACGATAGTAATAATGTGTAACTTTATCGTGAGGAGATTGTGTAACGTTAACGGTCTTTGTCATCCGTCTAATTTGTTCGTGTTAAGAACCTATCCCCCCAGTATTCATTATTTTGATATGAAATTGGGCTTCTTGTTCCTGTTTATATGAAATATGGACCACCGTCAGATAACTTGCGCTTTTTGTAATATCGTTTTCACTCATACGCGACGCCAGAGGGCGCTTGAAGTTATGACTAACTTAACTTTACGTTAGTAATACAACACATGAATCAGTCATGATGGCCGTAGCCAGCCATGAGGTCACCGAGGTCCGGGCCTCGGTCATTTTTTTTACATTCTGTATGATTAATTAGCCGTTTAAACCACCTCTTAAGAGTGTTTGCAATTCATGTTGTTGCAGTGAACGGGGCTTGACAGCGCGTTGTGAGTGAGTGCGCGGGTGCAGCCTCCGTGTTGCCAGATCCACTTAATGGAATGGTGGTCTTCTGGACCTGTTTTTCTGATGTAATGTGACACTTTATGAAGTTATTAAAGTGGAAAGTTGCATGTTAGGGTTAGTGATATATTAATCTTATTTCCAAAACACAAGCTTTGAACTTATTTCGGATTATTATTAAATTTTTGTTGTCGTTTTTTTGTAGCAATATCTGGCAACATTTTACCGTCGGCATTAATAAAAAAAAAAGCGTATAGACAAACTGTAATTGCTGACAGGAAGATACACACATTCGGTAAGACAATGATCATCGTGATTATCTGTAAGAAAACGTATGACTGATGAAACATGAAAACAATGTATATTTAATGCAATACGAATCAACATAGCGTGTGTCACTATGTAGTATGTAGTGTGTCACTATGGATAAATATATTTTCTGCCTTCTGTGAAAAGATGCCTTTGGGATCGAAAACGGAAGTTATTTTAAATAATCTATGGGGTTTTAAAGTGAGTTTTGGTTTTATATAAATTATATTCATCTTATTGCCATATGTTGATGTTTATGTCACAATGATAAAACTGCACTTTTGACTGCAAAAGTCACCAAAAGCCAAACTAATAATGCTAACGTTACTTGTATTAATAGAAACACATGTCCATACCTGTGTATTATCTGACTTATTTATCCATTTTGCTTGAGTGTAAATAGGTCGTTGTTGCTGCTGTATAAGTATTTGATTGACAGCCTGACATAAATTTTCAGTCATACATTTAATAACAGCAGAATTATTTGCAGATTACAGAGATGAAGAACAAAAGATTTTACAGTTCTTCTGTACATGTCCATCCATGCAGGCCTGTGCAATATTTGACTCATATAATAGTGAATCATGTGTGCTTTTTTTTTCTCCCTCTTTCTTTTATGTGAACACATGTCTGTAAAAATCTTTCCAGTTCATTGCATCCTTTGTGGTAAGTGATCTTTTAAATTGACTGTCTGTCACATTCTCAGTATTTGCATTTACAATAGATATGGAATAGCAATCTACATAAGCATATTTCAGAACATGTAAATTACCTCTTTTATTAAGCACTTAAGATTTGAATAACATTTTTGGGATCAATATTACTTATTTAATTTACCTATTAGGTTTCGTATATCTGCTCCACTGCCTCGTACAGTGTCAACTGGCATCAGCACCTTCATTTCAAGGTAATTAATTTATTCAGATCGACCTCATTAATACTCCGATACAAATAAGCAGTGTCTCTCTTGCATGGTTTGTTTTCTTTTAGTTTTTGAGATTTGATTCACTATCAATAGCTGTTTTTCTTTTTATCTATCCATAGGGTTGAGGCTGCTTTGGCTGTCAATGCAAGTAACACACACAACATGACATAGGTGTAAAAACTAGGTTTTGTAGCTTTAATGAACAGCTTTGATTTGTTAAGAATGCTACTTATACTTTATACTATAATAGAAGCGCATGTTCATCCATCCATACCTTTTTATTATCTGACCTTTTTCTTCCTTTTTCTTGAGTGTAACAGGTCATTGCTGCTGCGTAAGTATTTGATTGACAGCCTGACAGATTCTCAGTATTTGCTATTGGGTATCAATACCTTCACTAGATCAGACCTAATTTGCATAACAGCAGAATGATTTACACATTGCAGAAACGAAGAACATGGACATTAATTGTAGCCTAATGTTTTTTTTCTTCTCACATTCACCTTAATTTGTTGCCATCTAGTAACATTTCTGGTACATAAATGTTACACCAATTTGGCTATCATCCTGTATATCAATTTCACATTTACATATTCATAAGATTCTGTTAAGTCACAAATATTATTTTTTATATTTTAAAGTTCTTCTGTACATGTTTATAAATATAGACCTATTTGATAGGCCATTTGACTCATATAAAAGTGAATCATGTAATTTCTTAATTTTCTCTCTGTTTATTTTACGTAAATCTATGTCTGTAAAATCTTGCCAGGTCGATGCGTCCTTTGTGGTAAGTAAAATTTTTTTTTTTACTGACTTTAGTTTGACATTTACAATAGATTTAGAATAGCAATCTATATCCGCATATTATACAGGATGTGATATTCTCTTTTTTAAAGCACTTAATATTTGCATAACATTTGTGAGTGGATCATTTATTAATTTTACTTATTAGATTTCGTCGTGTTCCACGGTCATCTCCCAGCTGTTAAGGGTGGCCAACAGCATCTTCGTTTCAAGGTAATTTATATTCATATTCACGGTCAACAAATGTGTACAAAATACTAGTCATTTCTTTTCATTTTTTAGGTGACATTTCTGCTTTGAGTGTCAAGGTAAGTATCCCTTTAAACTTAGTGATTAATGGTAATCAGAGTCATTAGTCATTTCTTTATAATATCAGTATTCTGTCTGCATGGGTCTTGTCTTTCTTAACAAGGTTTCGTGAGTAAACACATTACACTGGCACTAATGCAGTATTGAGGGACAGCAGACACATCAGAGCTTAAAGGAATAGCTAGAATTGTATGAGCTGTGAATAATTCTAGATTGTAACTTTTTTATTGTTTTATTCTCCCTAGTAGATTGGCTTTCTCATTTTGTTAATGTAAGACAAATTGTCACATTTATCAGTTTGTAAGGGCTAATGCACAGCTAGATACAATGATTTAACTGTTTATGTTTAGTAACTGACTTGA
Source organism: Tiaroga cobitis (assembly GCA_030578255.1). Taxonomy (NCBI): domain Eukaryota; kingdom Metazoa; phylum Chordata; class Actinopteri; order Cypriniformes; family Leuciscidae; genus Tiaroga; species Tiaroga cobitis. The sequence continues at coordinate 5,500,546 of CM060612.1, forward strand.
TTTCTTTCTATGTTTGTCTGTCTGACCTGTCCTATACTTTCCTCTCCATAACTTTATATCATTCACTCAAACCTTAATCTTGCTTACTAATTGAAAAAAATGCCTCTTCCATTCTTTCTCTTCCAAAACTCATAACTGGCCTGCAAATGCTGCCGCACTGCTTGCTGCTTGCTTGCTCGCACTATAAACTGCAAGATGCAAACTCACATCTGCTTCTAACCCTTATGCACCTATGCTTAGCTTGCCAACGCATCTTTTTTTTTAAAAAGGCCAGTACCCATGATTTTGATCTATGATCATCAATAATACTTCTTGATACACCTTGATACTCAATTACATACTCTATACCACAAAGATTTACACCCATACTCACACCCTGAAAAATCACCATCTCCGGTAAGAAAACTGCTGCATCTTCAGAAATAGTAAGAGAGAGATTAATTTTTTGATTAACCTAACTTCAAATCAATTAATTTACTGTTGTTATACATCATCTGTTGTATTACTGTATATACTCTTGTTATATGTAAAATATTTAACTTTTCTGTATATCTGATTGCATAAAAGACATTATCTTCGTGTTCTTTTTTCAAGTAACATTAAATATAAATTTTTTGTCTCCATTCCTCAAACATATTTTTGCCAGTGCTGAATCATCACCATGCCAAGAAAAGGAAAGAGGAGTCAATCTCAGAAACAGCGCAGAAACCTAGAAGCTTCGTGTGGCACCAGTAGCGGTACCAACTCTGTATCAGGTATGATTGATGCAAACCCGTATGTTCTGTCTGTTGCAGCATCCCACTGTCAAAGCGATTCTAGGTACAAGATTTACTCCAGAGGCCATCAGTGTACGTGCAATGCCTTAATGTTCCTAGCTGTCCATAATGAACGTAATGAGCTACTCGGTTTTGATTTAGACCGCATTTTACAGAAAGGTGATGCAGTTTACACTAGTGTCAAACGAACACTGCGGAGCAAAGAACAATTTGTGGCTAATCATTTAAACTTTGATGAGCTCCCAAGCACAGTTAAGACCAACTCAGCCTGCTACCACATCCTGAAACATCCTCAGAGAGTTGGATTTCTAAAAGATTCACCTGCGCTAGGCGGGTATGAAAACCTTAAGAATACTCTGCAGTGCCTCAGAGCTGATGTGAGTGACGCGTTGCTGCTGTGTGGATGCACGTGTATCGCTGTATTCAGAGATCACTCAGGGAGGTTTGGCTATTTTGATCCTCACTCCAGAACAGCATATGGAATGCCTGATGAAAATGAAAGCACCGGTACGGCCGTGATGTTGACCTTCTTTCGTTTAGAAGACCTGATCGAGAGGCTTATGCTATTGTTTCAATGGTGTTTCGATTTGACAGACCAGCAACAATTTAACCTGCTGCCTGTATCGTTCTTTAACCGGATAACCGAAAGCAGTGTACGTCCTGAAGTCTCCCTGAAATGCTGTGAGCTTGAACGTGATGTACAACCATCTGTCTCTTTCGAGAACAAAGCTCTGTCAAACAATGAACAATGCAGGTCTGCTGACGTCTCACAACAGTGTGTCCAAGATCCGGTTCAACAGCCATCTGAGACTACCGTTAATGGAGCCACGTCAACTAATGATCAAGCCCACTTGAATTGTCAAGATAAAATTGACATTCTAACTACCGTCACTCAGAATCAAGACTGTAGTAAAAATGCGTCATTCAGTGAACTTTCTCATGGCATGCTGTCACAGGATAAATTGCCATTGTCGTCTCCTAATCAACAATATTCACAATCAACAATCAAGAAGACAGAAAAACTGAACAAGACTCAAAAGCGAAAGGCTTATCATAAAAAATGGCAGAAAGAAATGGTTCAGAGGCAAGGTGTTTATGACAAAAAACAGGCTGTACGTAAAGTCTATGATTATAAAAGTAGTAGTGAATACAGGCAAAGACATAACCAAGCCATGAAGAACAAGTATTGGAATAGTATGGTTTACAGGGATGAACACAAACAAACAATAAAAAATAAATATAGAAATATTAATGAATTCAAACAGAGAAGAAAGGCTTATGCAATTAGCAAGTACAGAAATAGTGAACAATACAGAGGGGAAAAAAAGAGTAAAATAACCTTAAATTACAGGAACGATGAACAATTCAGGGAGAGACAAAAGAATTATATAATTCAAAAGTACAGGAACGATGAACAATTCAGGGAGAAACAAAAGAACTGTATTTTGAGTAATTATTGGAACAATGTTAAATATAAGGAACAGCATAAGCAATATCTTGTTGATCGATATTTAAAGGATCCAATTTTTAGGCAAAGGCAAATAGACCATTATACAAATCGATGCAAAAATGATCCTAACTTCTATGAAAAAAGGAAGAACATTTTTAAACAACGTTATCACTGTGATGTACAATTTAGGGCTCGTCAGAAAGAATATAATTTATTCAAATCTAAAAACAAAATATCTGCACTCAAGGTACTTCAAACAGTACGCTGTGCACAAGACATACAGCGCAAATACAAACAAATGTATCTGATGCGCCAGCAAAGAGACACGTTACAAAATACCCAGCCTGACGCAGTACAAGATCCGACTGTGTTAAGAGCCATAAATGTTTTCAGAGACGTTATAAAACAGGGGCCAACTTATGTGTGCACATGCTGTGCCAGAGCACTCTTCTCAAATCAAGTGAAATCATGTGATCGTGAGCGCTATCAGAAGAATCCGACAGTTGCTTCAGTTTGCTTGACTGGAAACTATGTTCACGTCTGCTCCGACTGCCCTGATCAGTGTGCCCTGGATCACAGGAAAACAGAGTGGATCTGTCACTGCTGCCATAATACACTATTGAGAGGTCTGATGCCAGACATTGCTTTAGCCAATCAACTTCAGTTCGCTCCCATTCCCCCAGAACTGTGCGATTTAAATGTTCTTGAAAGACACGTTATTGCAAAGTACATTCCTTTTGCTAAGATTGTTACACTACCAAAAGGCCAGCAAAGAGCTATAAAAGGCGCAGTGATTTCTGTTGCATCTGAAGTAGAAACAACAGTGAACTGTTTACCCAGACCAAGAAGTGAATCACAACTGCTCACAGTGAAACTGAAGAGACGTCTGTGTTACCAAGGTCACTATCAGTTTCAGACTTTGAACATGCAAAAGGTTTTGTCTGCTTTAAGAAAGCTAAAAGATATCCATTCAGAATATAAAGATATCTTAATTAATGCAGAACTCTCAGAAGAAGAAATGTTTAATGAGCATGAACAGAGTGCAAATGACATCAGTGCTTCTGATGAGGAAATGGATATTGCAAGCAGACAAATTGAGAACACTGAAGAGCAGAGCAATGAGAATGAACACAATGATGCAAACGATGACACTACTGCAGAAGAGCAATCGAGAGGCCTTGCCTTGGACACATGTCTTCAGCCCCCAGATCTCGGCCAGCAGCTGTTGTCTTATAATGATGGAATATTTTGCATTGCCCCAGCAGAGAGAAACACTCCTGTAAACACTTTCAAAGTTCCTAAACTTGAGTCTATGGCATTTCCAGTGCAGTTTCCTGATGGCAAGAACACTTTTGATGAGCCTGGTAGAGCAAAACATGTTTCCCCCAGCAGATACTTTAACTCTAGACTATTCTCTATTGACAATCGTTGTGCGAAGGATACAAACTATATCTTCTTTGCGCAGTTTGTGACTGAAATGAACATGGCCACATCTAGTATGTCTATCCAGCTGAGGAAAGCAAAACCCATGACCCGTGATGGACGCAGAATAAACTGTTCACTGCTGCAGGACAAGCATGAGTTAGAAAAGCTTGTAATAAACAAGGAAGCTACACGATTCATGCAACCATTAAGAGGGACTCCAGCTTACTGGGAGAAATCTCTCCGTGATCTGTTTGCTATGCTGAGACAGCTGGGCACTCCAACATTTTTCTGTACGTTTAGTGCTGCTGAGATGAGATGGCCTGATGTGATTACTGCTATTAAAGCACAACAAGGTGAAACTGTGAACTTTGCTGAATTAGACTGGTCCGAAAAATGTGAAATCCTCAGAAGCAACCCGGTCACAGCCATGCGGATGTTTGAAAAACGAGTCGAAGCCTTGATGAGAGATTTGATCAATTCCCCTGCTCGACCCATCGGTGAAGTAATTGACTTTTTTTACAGAGTAGAGTTCCAGCTACGTGGCTCTCCACACATTCACTGCTTATTCTGGGTGAAAGATGCTCCAGAGTTTGAAAAAGATCAAGATCAGGATGTGTGTGATTTCGTTGATAAATATATCTCATGCAAATTACCAGACCCAAACAAAGACCCAGAACTACATAAAATTGTAAGTGAAGTGCAGATGCACAGTCGTAACCACTCCAAATCCTGTAGAAAGAACAAGAAGCACTGCCGGTTTGGATTTCCTAAGCCACCCATTAACAGAACCATGATATCCCGGCCCAGGCCTCCTCCAGCAGATCAGTCTGATGAAGGGAATGAATCGGAGGAAAGAGATTATGCCAGTTTTGCAAACGAACAGCTACAGAAGGTGTGGGATCTACTGAATGACTCAACTCAGAGCTTTGATAGCATTACACAGCTACTTCATACAGTAAACATGACTTATGAGGAGTACGAGAAACATATTGATATTATTTCTACATCAAGTTCAATATTTATGGAGAGACGACCACAGGACTGCTGGGTAAACGGCTATAACCCAATGCTGTTAAGAGCCTGGGATGCAAACATGGACATACAGTTCATTCTGAACCCCTACAGCTGTATCATGTATATTGTCTCGTACATTTCAAAAGCTGAACATGAGATGTGTGATTACCTTAAGAAAGTGATAAAAGACTCAAGCCATGATAACCTGTCTGAACGCGAGTGCATGAAGCAGGTCATGAATGCCTATTCAAAGAACAGAGAAGTCAGTGCTCAGGAGGCAGTCGCTCGCACATGCAGTCTGAAATTAAAATCATCATCACGAGCTGTCGTATTCATTCCTACTGATGACAACGCTGTAAAGATGAGTTTACCGATGAGCTGCTTGCAGACCATGGATGATGACATAGAGAATGTGTGGATGACTGGATTGCCAGACAAGTACAAGGCCAGACCAAACAGACCTGAATTTGAGAACATGTGCATGGCTGAATTTGCAAGTGAATACCGCATTGTTTATGCACGACAGAAAAAAGGTAAAAATGTTTTGCCACTTCAAAATAATATGGGACACATACAGAAAAGAACAAGGGGAAAACCTGCTGTCATCCGATTTGCCCGTTTCTCACAGCAGAAAAACCCAGAAAAATTCTATGGAACTTTTCTAAAGCTTTACTTGCCATATCGCTCCGATGAGCAGCTGAAGTCCACACGATTTCCGACATACGAATCATTTTTTGCATTTGCTTCTGTAAAACTACCAGGAACTGATGAAGTGCAGCGTGTGTGCAATGTTGTAAATGAAAACCGTGAGAAATATGAAAAACATAACGAGGCTATAGAACAGGCAATTGAGGATTTTGAACAGAATGGTCCAGTTGAAGATGCATGGTCTACATTGGCTCCAGCAAATGAACTGATCCGTTTGGAGAGCATATCAGAACGTGAACCCACTGATCCTAATGATGTGAACGAGCAGGACGATGTTCCTGAATACACAGCATCTACCTCTGTCAGTAACACAGCTATGCCACTCGTGGAAGCTGCCCAACAAAATCATGCTCAGATTCGCAAAATGTACCAGAGCTTGAATCAAACACAAGCTTCCATATTTTATGCAGTGCGAGACTGGTGCAAAATATGTGTCTCTGGTGAAAACCCACAACAATTTATGTATTTTTTGAATGGAGGAGCAGGAGTTGGTAAATCGCACGTTATCAAATCTATTCATGCAGAAGCAACCAAGATTTTGCGCAGGCTTCCATGCATACGAGAGCATACTGACATTTCCAAGCCAACAGTTCTTTTATCCTCCTTTACGGGAACCGCAGCCTTTGGAATCTCAGGAAAAACACTACATTGTCTTCTGAAACTCCCAAGAAGCTTGAAGCCTCCATACCAAGGCCTGGGAAACAGCTTGGATGAAATCAGGGCAGACCTTTCTAATGCACACATTTTAATCATCGATGAAATATCAATGGTGTCAAAACAGTTGTTTGCCTATGTGAACTGGAGACTGCAACAGATTAAAGGAAACCAGAAACCTTTTGGTGGATTATCTTTATTAGCTGTAGGAGATTATTATCAATTACCACCTGTGGGAAGAGCAAAACCACTCTGTGTGTATGAGGACCATGTGCTGGACTTCTGGACCGATCATTTTCAAATGATAACTCTGACACAGATCATGAGACAGAGAGATGATCTTGCATACGCTGAGCTGCTCAACAGAATGAGAGTAAAAAAGAAGCACGAGAAGCTGACTGATGCAGACAGGTGCATGTTAGAAACTGTCATACGATCCTCCCCTGAAGAGTGTCCCGCTGATGCATTGCACATCTATGCAACCAATAAAGAGGTCAACAATCACAACAGTGAAGCCATATCCTCCCGCTTTTCAAATATCATTACTATCAATGCACATGATTACAAAAAAGATCCCCGAACAGGAGAAATGAAAAGACAAGCGGCACCATTTAAAGGAGACAGTCGTGACCTTATTGACACACTGCAGATTGCTATTGGTGCACGAGTGATGCTAACCAGAAATATTGATGTGGACGGTGGATTGGTTAACGGCACCTTTGCCAACGTGGCAAAAATAACAACTCAGACCCGAGATGGATTGGTTCAATTAATTGGTCTTCATTTAGATAACGTGACTGCTGGACAAAAACATCGCAACAAAGCACTGGATGGAGATGACAACATTGTCTATATTGAGAGGTCAGAGGAACCACTGAAAAGAAAAGGAACAATTCGAAGACAATTTCCCATGAAGCTTGCTTTCGCATGCACCATCCATAAAGTGCAAGGAATGACGACTGATCGTGCTGTTGTATCTCTGAAGCACATATTTGAATCAGGCATGGCATACGTTGCACTCAGCAGAACAACATCACTCCGTGGACTGCACATTACTGACTTTGATGAAAAGAAAATATTCTGTGATCCAGAAATAAGTGCCTCCTTGGAGAACATGCCAAAAGCAGATGTTCACAGCATCCAGCCCATCCTACATATTGTACAGGACTCAAACCTTAATTCAGCTCTTAAAATCATTCATCATAACACAGAGGGACTGGAGTGTCATATGGATGATTTAAAATGCCACCATGAGCTTCTATTGGCTGATGTTTTGTGCCTCACTGAAACACACCTGTCAGGGTCAGCTGTTCCTGCACATCTACATCTGGATGGTTTCACCATGTACAAACGCAACAGGCATGCATCCTACACAAACTATGCACATTTGGCAAACAAGAATGGTGGTGGAGTGGCCATTTATGTGAAGAACAACTTTCAGGTTTGTCCTCTGATGTACATACAGAATGTTACTGACTTGGAATATTTGGTTTTGAAGATAGAAGCCCCCAAACAAGCACTTCTTGCAGTAGTCTACAGACCACCAAGTTATAATTTGGGAGAGTTTTTGGCACATCTGAACGCCCTCTTGACATCTCTGGAGATCATCGATTTAAGGCCTCTAATCGTTTGTGGCGACTTCAATGAAGATCAGCTTTCTCATTGCAACAAACCTATTCTCAATTTGTTTGAAGATAAAGGATACACACAGCTGATCAGCACCGGCACAACAGAAAAAAACACTCTTCTGGACCCTGTGTTCATAAGCGGCGCACGTGCAAACGTCAGAGCAGGAGCTCTACAGACGTATTACAGCTATCATGATCCTGTGTATTGTGTTTTAGAATAGATACATCAAAATATATAAAAATATGCATCACACATTCAACAGTGCTGTAATATAACATCTTTATTTTAAGAAAAAATTATGCTAATACAAATAAATGTATACCACAAAACTGTTCACATTTTGTCTACTACTTGTGTGCGTGAGTGTGTGAATGTGTTTGATATTGTGTGTGTGTGTGTGTGTGTGTGTGTGTTAGATAAGGAATGAATGGAGAGTGAATGTCCTTTCCAAGGATCGCCACCTTGACGTGGTGGAAAGGCTTGTGTGTTCCAGTGATCCCAAGAGTAATTCTGGAGTTTTTACTCCAGTTTGACTTGCTTAAGGGTGAGGTTCCAGACTAAGCGCGATCCAAATGGGTATTAACTAAATAAAATGATTTATAAGCATAATTACTTGACTTTGTCTTTCTTGATACACACACACACACACACTCTCTCTCTCTATCTCTCTATCTCTCTCTCTCTCTCTCTCTCTCTTACACACACACAAACACTGAGTTTTTGAATTCATGAGTTTATAAGTGTATGATTTCATGCGTTTATACGTGTACGAGTTTATGAGTTTATAAGTGTAATTTTTTTTTTATTATACTCATGAATATACACTTATATACACTTTATATATGTTAAATAAGTTTTAAGATTTAATTATAGGATCTACATTCTAAGGTATTTTGGGTGGTTGCTAGGGTGTTCTGGGTGGTTGCTATGGTTAACTATTTATGAGTTTAAAAGTTCATAAGTGTATGAATTCATGAGTTTATAAGTGTACAAGTTTAGAGTTAATAAGTTTAGATGAGTAAGAGTTCAGAGTTTATTCATTTTAGTTTAAGAGTTCATAAGTGTATGAATTCTGAAAAAAAAAGTGTATGAGTCATTCACTCACAAACACTCACAGACAGACATGCTCACTAACACAGACACGCTCACTAACTCTAACACACACACAGGCAAGCTCACTAACTCACACACACACACTTGCTCACTAACACACACACACACACACACGCTCACTAACACACACACTCATGCACATACACTCACAAATGCACACACACACTAACTCGCTCGCAGACACACACACACATATACACACATACATTCACTCAGACACACACTCAGTTTATGAGTTTAGAGTGTATAAAGGTGTTCTAAGGTATTTTGGGTGGTTACTAGGGTGTTCTGGGGGTTGCTAGGCGGTTGCTAGGGTGCTCTGGGTGGTTGCTATGGTGTTCTAATTTATTTTTGTTGGTTGCTATGGTGTTGCTAAGGTGTTGTAAGGTATTTTGGTTGTTTCCTAGGGTGTTCTGGGTGGTTGCTAGGGTGTTGCTAGGGTGTTTTGAGCGGTTGCTCGGGTGTTCTGGGAAGTTGCTATGGTGAACTATTTATGAGTTTTAAAGTTCATAGTATGATTTCATGAGAGTTCATAAGTTTATGAATTCATGAGTTTCTATGTTTATGAGTTTATAAGTGTATACATTCATGAGATTAAGTTTAATCTCATAAGTTTAAATGAGTAAGAGTTCAGAGTTTATTAATTTAGGAGTTTAGAGTTTATAAGTTTAAATGAGTAAGTGTCCAGAGTTTATTAATTCATGAGTTTAATAGTTTATGAGAGTTTATAAGAGTATGAGTTTATGAATTTAGAGTTTATGAGTTTAGAGTTAATAAGTTTAAATGAGCCTAAGAGTTCAATTTTAGAGTTTATTCATTTGTTATGAGTTTAAGATTAGATAGATAAGTGCAATAGTTAGATGAGTTTATTAGTTTCAATGAGTCTCAATGGCTCATATAGTGTATAGAATGGCAGTTTGATTCAGTCCAGGGCTTCAAGGGATTTAGATTTGAAATTTTGACAGTTGGGGAGTTTGAAAATCTGAACATTCCGCAATGTAAAGTCAATGGGAGTTTTTTCCGACTTTGAGCGTCATTTTTAGGAAAACCGTAAGTCCGATCAGTTAGAAAAGATATAGCAACTCGAGTCAGAACAGTTTGAGTGTCCGTGCCGAGTTTGGAGTATGTGGAGTTAAAGCTCTAGGAGGAGATAGAGTTTGAAAATTTTAGTCTCAGAAAAAGAATAATAATAATAAGTTTAAGTACAATATCAGTAAGTTGGCTCTCACAAGCCAACTTAATAATAATAAGTTTAAGTACAATATCAGTAAGTTGGCTCTCCAAGCCAACTTAATAATAATAAGTTTAAGTACAATATCAGTAAGTTGGCTCTCCAAGCCAACTTAATAATAATAAGTTTAAGTACAATATCAGTAAGTTGGCTCTCCAAGCCAACTTAATAATAATAATAAGTTTAAGTACAATATCAGTAAGTTGGCTCTCCAAGCCAACTTAATAATAAGTTTACGTACAATATCAGTAAGTTGGCTCTCCAAGCCAACTTAATAACTAGAAAAAAGTTTGATGAGACAAACTTTAAGTTGGCTTGAAAAAGCCAGACCAGAGAGTTTGAAGAAGTTTAAAATAGTTTGAAGTTTGATAGATGGATTAGTTAGAAAAAAAGAAGAAAATTTAGTTAGAAAGAAAGAAGAAAGATTAGTTAGAAAGAATGAAAGAAAGATTAGTTAGAAAGAAAGAAAGAAGAAAGAAAGATTAGTTAGAAAGAAAGAAAGATTGATTAGTTAGAAAGAAAGATGAATTAGTCAGAAAGAAAGAAGGATGGATTAGTTAGAAAGAATGAAAGAAAGATTAGTTAGAAAGAAAGAAAAGATTAGTTAGAAAGAAATAAAGAAAGATTAGTTAGAAAGACAGAAAGAAAGATAAGATAGAAAGAAAGATAGATCAGTAAGAAAGAAGAAAGAAAGATAAGTTGGAAAGAAAGAAAGAAAAAAGAAAGAAAGATTAGGTAAAAAGAAAGAAAGATTAGGTAAAAATAAAGAAAGGTTAGGTAAAAAGAAAGAAAGAAAGATTAGTTAGAAAAAAAGAAAGATAAGATAGAAAGAAAGACATTAGTTGGAAAGAAAGAAAGAAAAAAGAAAGATAGAAAGATAATTAGTTAGAAAGAAAAAAAGAAAGATTAGTTAGAAAGAAAGAAAGAAAGAAAGAAAGAAAGATTAGTTAGAAAGAAAAAAGAAAGATTAGTCAGAAAGAAAGAAAGATAGATTAGTTAGAAAGAAAGAAAGATTAGTTAGAAAGAAAGAAAGATTAGTTAGAAAGAAAGAAAGAAAATTAGTTAGAAAGAAAGAAAGAAAGAAAGAAAGAAAGAAAGAAAGAAAGAAAAGATGATCAGTTAGAAAGATTAGTTAGAAAGAAAGAAAGAAAGAAAGAAAGAAAGAAAGAAAGAAAGAAAGAAAGAAAGAAAGAAAAGATGATCAGTTAGAAACATTCGTTAGAAAGAAAGAAGGATTAGTTACAAAAGAAAGAAAGATTAGTTAGTTAGAAAGATAGATCAGTAAGAAAGAAAGAAAGAAAGAAAGAAAGAAAGATTAGTTACAAAGAAAGAAAGATAGATAGATAGATTAGTTAAAAAGAAAGAAAGATAGATAGATTAGTTAAAAAGAAAGAAAGATAGATTAGTTAGAAAGAATGAAAGAAAGAAAGATAAGTTAGAAAGAAAGAAAGAAAGAAAGAAAGAAAGAAAGAAATATTAGGAAGAAAGAAAGAAAGAAGAAAGATTAGTTAGAAAGAAAGAAAGATTAGTTAGAAAGAATGAAAGAAAGAAAGATTAGTTAGAAAGAAAGAAAGAAAGAAAGAAAGAAAGAAAGAAAAAAGAAAGAAATATTAGGAAGAAAGAAAGAAAGAAGAAAGATTAGTTAGAAAGAAAGAAAAAAAGAAAGAAAGAAAGAAAGAAAGAAAGAAAGAAAGAAAGAAAAAAGAAAGAAATATTAGGAAGAAAGAAAGATTAGTTAGAAAGAAAGAAAGAAAGAAAGAAAGAAGATTAGTTAGAAAGAAAGAAAGAAAGAAGAAAGATTAGTTAGAAAGAAAAGAAAGAAAGAAAGAAAGAAGAAAGAGAGAAGAAAGAAAGAAAGAAAGAAAGAAAGAAGAAAGAGAGAAGAAAGATTAGTTAGAAAGAAAGAAAGAAAGAAAGAAAGAAAGAAAGAAAGAAAGAAAGAAAGATTAGCTAGAAAGAAAGAAAGAAAGAAGAAAGATTAGTTAGAAAGAGAGAAAGAAAGAAAGAAAGAAGAAAGATTAGTTAGAAAGAAAGAAAGAAAGAAAGAAAGAAGAAAGATTAGTTAGAAAGAGAGAAAGAAAGAAAGAAAGAAAGAAGAAAGATTAGTTAGAAAGAAAGAAAGAAAGAAAGATTAGTTAGAAAGTAAGAAAGAAAGAAAGAAAGAAAGAAAGAAAGAAAGAAAGAAAGATTAGTAAGAAAGAAAGAAAGAAGGATTAGTTAGAAAGAAAGATAGATAGATAGATTAGTTAAAAAGAAAGATAGATAGATAGATTAGTTAAAAAGAAAGATAGATAGATTAGTTAAAAAGAAAGAAAGATAGATAGATTAGTTAGAAAGAAAGATATATAGATTAGTTAAAAAGAAAGAAAGATAGATAGATTAGTTAAAAAGAAAGAAAGAAAGACTAGTTAGAAAGAAAGAAAGAAAGATGGATTACTTAGAAAGAAAGAAAGATTAGTTAGAAAGAATGAAAGAAAGAAAGATTAGTTAGAAAGAAAGAAAGAAAATTAGTTAGAAAGAAAGAAAGAAAGAAAGACATTAGTTGGAAAGAAAGAAAGAAAAAAGAAAGATAGAAAGGTAATTAGTTAGAAAGAAAAAAAGAAAGATTAGTTAGAAAGAAAGAAAGAAAGAAAGAAAGAAAGAAAGAAAGAAAGAAAGAAAGATTAGTTAGAAAGAAAGAAAGAAAGAAAGAAAGAAAGAAAGAGAGAAAGAAAAAAGAAATAAATATTAGGAAGAAAGAAAGATTAGTTAGAAAGAAAGAAAGAAAGAAAGAAAGAAAGAAAGAAAGAAAGAAAGAAAGAAAGATAGATTAGTTAGAAAGAAAGAAAGATTAGTTAGAAAGAAAGAAAGAAAGAAAGAAAGAGAGAAAGAAAAAAGAAATAAATATTAGGAAGAAAGAAAATTAGTTAGAAAGAAAGAAAGAAAGAAAGAAAGAAAGAAAGAAAGAAAGAAAGAAAGATTAGTTAGAAAGAAAGAAAGAAAGAAAGAAAGAAGATTAGTTAGAAAGAAAGAAAGAAAGAAGAAAGATTAGTTAGAAAGAAAAGAAAGAAAGAAAGAAAGAAGAAAGAGAGAAGAAAGAAAGAAAGAAAGAAAGAAGAAAGAGAGAAGAAAGATTAGTTAGAAAGAAAGATAGATAGATAGATATATTAGTTAGAAAGATAGATAGATAGATTAGTTAGAAAGATAGATAGATAGATTATTTAGAAAGATAGATAGATAGATAGATAGATAGATTAGTTAGAAAGATAAATAGATTAGTTAGAAAGAAAGATCGATAGATAGATAGATTAGTTAGAAAGATAGATAGATTAGTTAGATAGATAGATAGATAGATAAATAGAAAGAAAGATTAGTTAGAAAGAAAGAAAGAAAGATTAGTTAGAAAGAAAGAAAGATTAGTTACAAAAAAAAGAAAGATTAGTTAGAAAGAAAGAAAGATTAGTTAGAAAGAAAGAAAGATTAGTTAGTTAGAAAGATAGATCAGTAAGAAAGAAAGAAAGAAAGAAAGATTAGTTAGAAAGAAAGAAAGATAGATAGATTAGTTAAAAAGAAAGAAAGATAGATAGATTAGTTAAAAAGAAAGATAGATAGATTAGTTAGAAAGAAAGATAGATAGATTAGTTAAAAAGAAAGAAAGATAGATTAGTTAGAAAGAAAGAAAGATGGATTACTTAGAAAGAAAGAAAGATTAGTTAGAAAGAATGAAAGAAAGATTAGTTAGAAAGAAAGAAAGATGGATTAGTCAGAAAGAAAGAATGATGGATTAGTTAGAAAGAAAGAAAGAAAGAAAGAAAGAAAGAAAGAAAGAAAGAAAGAAAGAAAGATTAGTTAGAAAGAAAGAAAAGATCAGTTAGAAAGAAATAAAGAAAGATTAGCTAGAAAGACAGAAAGAAAGATAAGATAGAAAGAAAGATAGATCAGTAAGAAAGAAAGAAAGAAAGAAAGAAAGAAAGAAAGAAAGAAAGAAAGAAAGAAAGAAAGATAGAAAGAGATTAGTTGGAAAGAAAGAAAGAAAAAGAAAGAAAGATTAGGTAAAAAGAAAGATAATTAGAAAGAAAGAAAGAAAGATTAGTTAGAAAAAAAAGAAAAGATTAGTTAGAAAGAGATAAAGAAAGATTAGTTAGAAAGACAGAAAGAAAGAAAGAAAGAAAGATTAGTTAGAAAAAAAAAAAAGATTAGTTAGAAAGAAATAAAGATAGATAGATAGATAGATAGATAGATAGATAGATAGATAGATAGATAGATAGAAAGATAGATAGATAGATATATTAGTTAGAAGGATAGATAGATAGATTAGTTAGAAAGATAGATAGATAGATTATTTAGAAAGATAGATAGATAGATAGATAGATAGATAGATAGATAGATAGATAGATTAGTTAGAAAGATAAATAGATTAGTTAGAAAGAAAGATCGATAGATAGATAGATTAGTTAGAAAGATAGATAGATTAGTTAGATAGATAGATTATTTAGAAAGATAGATAGATAGATAGATAGATAGATAGATAGATAGTAGAAAGATAGATATAGATAGATAGATTAGTTAGAAAGATAGATAGATAGATAGATATATATATTAGTTAGAAAGATAGATAGATAGATTAGTTAGAAAGATAGATAGATAGATTATTTAGAAAGATAGATAGATAGATAGATAGATAGATAGATAGATAGATAGATAGATAGATAGATAGATAGATAGATAGATAGATTAGTAAGAAAGATAAATAGATTAGTTAGAAAGAAAGATCGATAGATAGATAGATTAGTTAGAAAGATAAATAGATTAGTTAGATAGATAGATTATTTAGAAAGATAGATAGATAGATAGATAGAGATAGATAGATAGATAGATAGATAGATAGATAGATAGATAGATAGATAGATTAGTTAGAAAGATAAATAGATTAGTTAGAAAGAAAGATCGATAGATAGATAGATTAGTTAGAAAGATAGATAGATTAGTTAGATAGATAGATAGATAGATAGATAGATAGATAGATAGATAGATAAATATATAGATATATAGATAGATAGATAGATAGATAGATAGATAGATAGATAGATAGATAGATAGAAGTTTATTAGTACATTGAATGGTAGTTTAATTGAGTCTAGGGCTTCAGGGAGTTTAGATTTGAGTTTTTATGTTGTGCACTACTGGGCCACCGTAGCCTTGGCTCATTTTGAACATGCTGCAATGAAAGTCTATGGGAATTTTATGATATTTAATATTAATTTTTAAGATAACTGTAAGTCCGATCAGTTAGAAAAGATATAGCACACCGAGTCAGAACAGTTTGAGTGTCCGTGCCGAGTTTGGAGTATGTGGAGTTAAAGCTCTAGGAGGAGTTAGAGTTGTAAATTTGAGTAAGAAGAATAATAATAATAATAATAATAATAATAACTAGAAAAAAGTTTGATGAGACAAACTTTAAGTTGGCTTGAAAAAGCCAGACCAGAGAGTTTGAAGAAGTTTAAAATAGTTTGAAGTTTGATAGATGGATTAGTTAGAAAAAAAGAAGAAAGTTTAGTTAGAAAGAAAGAAGAAAGATTAGTTAGAAAGAATGAAAGAAAGATTAGTTAGAAAGAAAGAAAGAAGAAAGAAAGATTAGTTAGAAAGAAAGATGGATTAGTTAGAAAGAAAGATGGATTAGTCAGAAAGAAAGAAGGATGGATTAGTCAGAAAGAAATAAAGAAAGATTAGTTAGAAAGATAGAAAGAAAGATAAGATAGAAAGAAAGATAGATCAGTAAGAAAGAAAGAAAGAAAGAAAGAAAGAAAGATTAGTTACAAAGAAAGAAAGATAGATAGATAGATTAGTTAAAAAGAAAGAAAGATAGATAGATTAGTTAAAAAGAAAGAAAGATAGATTAGTTAGAAAGAATGAAAGAAAGAAAGATAAGTTAGAAAGAAAGAAAGAAAGAAAGAAAGAAATATTAGGAAGAAAGAAAGAAAGAAGAAAGATTAGTTAGAAAGAAAGAAAGATTAGTTAGAAAGAATGAAAGAAAGAAAGATTAGTTAGAAAGAAAGAAAGAAAGAAAGAAAGAAAAAAGAAAGAAATATTAGGAAGAAAGAAAGAAAGAAGAAAGATTAGTTAGAAAGAAAGAAAAAAAGAAAGAAAGAAAGAAAGAAAGAAAGAAAGAAAGAAAAAAGAAAGAAATATTAGGAAGAAAGAAAGATTAGTTAGAAAGAAAGAAAGAAAGAAAGAAGATTAGTTAGAAAGAAAGAAAGAAAGAAGAAAGATTAGTTAGAAAGAAAAGAAAGAAAGAAAGAAAGAAGAAAGAGAGAAGAAAGAAAGAAAGAAAGAAAGAAGAAAGAGAGAAGAAAGATTAGTTAGAAAGAAAGAAAGAAAGAAAGAAAGAAAGAAAGAAAGAAAGAAAGAAAGATTAGCTAGAAAGAAAGAAAGAAAGAAGAAAGATTAGTTAGAAAGAGAGAAAGAAAGAAAGAAAGAAGAAAGATTAGTTAGAAAGAAAGAAAGAAAGAAAGAAAGAAGAAAGATTAGTTAGAAAGAGAGAAAGAAAGAAAGAAAGAAAGAAGAAAGATTAGTTAGAAAGAAAGAAAGAAAGAAAGATTAGTTAGAAAGTAAGAAAGAAAGAAAGAAAGAAAGAAAGAAAGAAAGAAAGAAAGAAAGATTAGTAAGAAAGAAAGAAAGAAGGATTAGTTAGAAAGAAAGATAGATAGATAGATTAGTTAAAAAGAAAGATAGATAGATAGATTAGTTAAAAAGAAAGATAGATAGATTAGTTAAAAAGAAAGAAAGATAGATAGATTAGTTAGAAAGAAAGATATATAGATTAGTTAAAAAGAAAGAAAGATAGATAGATTAGTTAAAAAGAAAGAAAGAAAGACTAGTTAGAAAGAAAGAAAGAAAGATGGATTACTTAGAAAGAAAGAAAGATTAGTTAGAAAGAATGAAAGAAAGAAAGATTAGTTAGAAAGAAAGAAAGAAAATTAGTTAGAAAGAAAGAAAGAAAGAAAGACATTAGTTGGAAAGAAAGAAAGAAAAAAGAAAGATAGAAAGGTAATTAGTTAGAAAGAAAAAAAGAAAGATTAGTTAGAAAGAAAGAAAGAAAGAAAGAAAGAAAGAAAGAAAGAAAGATTAGTTAGAAAGAAAGAAAGAAAGAAAGAAAGAAAGAAAGAAAGAAAGAGAGAAAGAAAAAAGAAATAAATATTAGGAAGAAAGAAAGATTAGTTAGAAAGAAAGAAAGAAAGAAAGAAAGAAAGAAAGAAAGAAAGATAGATTAGTTAGAAAGAAAGAAAGATTAGTTAGAAAGAAAGAAAGAAAGAAAGAAAGAGAGAAAGAAAAAAGAAATAAATATTAGGAAGAAAGAAAATTAGTTAGAAAGAAAGAAAGAAAGAAAGAAAGAAAGAAAGAAAGAAAGAAAGAAAGAAAGATTAGTTAGAAAGAAAGAAAGAAAGAAAGAAAGAAAGAAGATTAGTTAGAAAGAAAGAAAGAAAGAAAGAAGAAAGATTAGTTAGAAAGAAAAGAAAGAAAGAAAGAAAGAAGAAAGAGAGAAGAAAGAAAGAAAGAAGAAAGAGAGAAGAAAGATTAGTTAGAAAGAAAGATAGATAGATAGATATATTAGTTAGAAAGATAGATAGATAGATTAGTTAGAAAGATAGATAGATAGATTATTTAGAAAGATAGATAGATAGATAGATAGATAGATTAGTTAGAAAGATAAATAGATTAGTTAGAAAGAAAGATCGATAGATAGATAGATTAGTTAGAAAGATAGATAGATTAGTTAGATAGATAGATAGATAGATAAATAGAAAGAAAGATTAGTTAGAAAGAAAGAAAGAAAGATTAGTTAGAAAGAAAGAAAGATTAGTTACAAAAAAAAGAAAGATTAGTTAGAAAGAAAGAAAGATTAGTTAGAAAGAAAGAAAGATTAGTTAGTTAGAAAGATAGATCAGTAAGAAAGAAAGAAAGAAAGAAAGATTAGTTAGAAAGAAAGAAAGATAGATAGATTAGTTAAAAAGAAAGAAAGATAGATAGATTAGTTAAAAAGAAAGATAGATAGATTAGTTAGAAAGAAAGATAGATAGATTAGTTAAAAAGAAAGAAAGATAGATTAGTTAGAAAGAAAGAAAGATGGATTACTTAGAAAGAAAGAAAGATTAGTTAGAAAGAATGAAAGAAAGATTAGTTAGAAAGAAAGAAAGATGGATTAGTCAGAAAGAAAGAATGATGGATTAGTTAGAAAGAAAGAAAGAAAGAAAGAAAGAAAGAAAGAAAGAAAGAAAGAAAGAAAGAAAGAAAGATTAGTTAGAAAGAAAGAAAAGATCAGTTAGAAAGAAATAAAGAAAGATTAGCTAGAAAGACAGAAAGAAAGATAAGATAGAAAGAAAGATAGATCAGTAAGAAAGAAAGAAAGAAAGAAAGAAAGAAAGAAAGAAAGAAAGAAAGATAGAAAGAGATTAGTTGGAAAGAAAGAAAGAAAAAGAAAGAAAGATTAGGTAAAAAGAAAGATAATTAGAAAGAAAGAAAGAAAGATTAGTTAGAAAAAAAGAAAAGATTAGTTAGAAAGAAATAAAGAAAGATTAGTTAGAAAGACAGAAAGAAAGATAGATCAGTAAGAAAGAAAGAAGGATGGATTAGTTAGAAGGAAAGAAAGAAAGAAAGAAAGATTAGTTAGAAAAAAAAAAAGAAAATTAGTTAGAAAGAAAGAAAGAAAGAAAGACATTAGTTGGAAAGAAAGAAAGAAAAAAGAAAGATAGAAAGGTAATTAGTTAGAAAGAAAAAAAGAAAGATTAGTTAGAAAGAAAGAAAGAAAGAAAGAAAGAAAGAAAGAAAGAAAGAAAGAAAGAAAGAAAGAAAGATTAGTTAGAAAGAAAGAAAGAAAGAAAGAAAGAGAGAAAGATAAAAGAAATAAATATTAGGAAGAAAGAAAGATTAGTTAGAAAGAAAGAAAGAAAGAAAGAAAGAAAGAAAGAAAGAAAGAAAGATTAGTTAGAAAGAAAGAAAGAAAGAAAGAAAGAAAGAAGATTAGTTAGAAAGAAAGAAAGAAAGAAAGAAAGAAAGAAGAAAGATTAGTTAGAAAGAAAAGAAAGAAAGAAAGAAAGAAAGAAAGAAAGAAAGAAAGAAAGAAAGAAGAAAGAGAGAAGAAAGAAAGAAAGAAAGAAAGAAGAAAGAGAGAAGAAAGATTAGTTAGAAAGAAAGATAGATAGATAGATATATTAGTTAGAAAGATAGATAGATAGATTAGTTAGAAAGATAGATAGATAGATTATTTAGAAAGATAGATAGATAGATAGATAGATAGATAGATAGATAGATAGATAGATAGATAGATAGATAGATAGATTAGTTAGAAAGATAAATAGATTAGTTAGAAAGAAAGATCGATAGATAGATAGATTAGTTAGAAAGATAGATAGATTAGTTAGATAGATAGATAGATAGATAAATAGAAAGAAAGATTAGTTAGAAAGAAAGAAAGAAAGAAAGATTAGTTAGAAAGAAAGAAAGATTAGTTACAAAAAAAAGAAAGATTAGTTAGAAAGAAAGAAAGATTAGTTAGAAAGAAAGAAAGATTAGTTAGTTAGAAAGATAGATCAGTAAGAAAGAAAGAAAGAAAGAAAGATTAGTTAGAAAGAAAGAAAGATAGATAGATTAGTTAAAAAGAAAGAAAGATAGATAGATTAGTTAAAAAGAAAGATAGATAGATTAGTTAGAAAGAAAGATAGATAGATTAGTTAAAAAGAAAGAAAGATAGATTAGTTAGAAAGAAAGAAAGATGGATTACTTAGAAAGAAAGAAAGATTAGTTAGAAAGAATGAAAGAAAGATTAGTTAGAAAGAAAGAAAGATGGATTAGTCAGAAAGAAAGAATGATGGATTAGTTAGAAAGAAAGAAAGAAAGAAAGAAAGAAAGAAAGAAAGAAAGAAAGAAAGAAAGAAAGAAAGAAAGATTAGTTAGAAAGAAAGAAAAGATCAGTTAGAAAGAAATAAAGAAAGATTAGCTAGAAAGACAGAAAGAAAGATAAGATAGAAAGAAAGATAGATCAGTAAGAAAGAAAGAAAGAAAGAAAGAAAGAAAGAAAGAAAGAAAGAAAGAAAGAAAGAAAGAAAGAAAGAAAGAAAGAAAGATAGAAAGAGATTAGTTGGAAAGAAAGAAAGAAAAAGAAAGAAAGATTAGGTAAAAAGAAAGATAATTAGAAAGAAAGAAAGAAAGATTAGTTAGAAAAAAAAGAAAAGATTAGTTAGAAAGAGATAAAGAAAGATTAGTTAGAAAGACAGAAAGAAAGAAAGAAAGAAAGATTAGTTAGAAAAAAAAAAAAGATTAGTTAGAAAGAAATAAAGATAGATAGATAGATAGATAGATAGATAGATAGATAGATAGATAGATAGATAGATAGAAAGATAGATAGATAGATATATTAGTTAGAAGGATAGATAGATAGATTAGTTAGAAAGATAGATAGATAGATTATTTAGAAAGATAGATAGATAGATAGATAGATAGATAGATAGATAGATAGATAGATAGATAGATAGATTAGTTAGAAAGATAAATAGATTAGTTAGAAAGAAAGATCGATAGATAGATAGATTAGTTAGAAAGATAGATAGATTAGTTAGATAGATAGATTATTTAGAAAGATAGATAGATAGATAGATAGATAGATAGATAGATAGTAGAAAGATAGATATAGATAGATAGATTAGTTAGAAAGATAGATAGATAGATAGATATATATATTAGTTAGAAAGATAGATAGATAGATTAGTTAGAAAGATAGATAGATAGATTATTTAGAAAGATAGATAGATAGATAGATAGATAGATAGATAGATAGATAGATAGATAGATAGATTAGTAAGAAAGATAAATAGATTAGTTAGAAAGAAAGATCGATAGATAGATAGATTAGTTAGAAAGATAAATAGATTAGTTAGATAGATAGATTATTTAGAAAGATAGATAGATAGATAGATAGAGATAGATAGATAGATAGATAGATAGATAGATAGATAGATAGATAGATAGATAGATAGATAGATAGATAGATAGATTAGTTAGAAAGATAAATAGATTAGTTAGAAAGAAAGATCGATAGATAGATAGATTAGTTAGAAAGATAGATAGATTAGTTAGATAGATAGATAGATAGATAGATAGATAGATAGATAGATAGATAAATATATAGATAGATAGATAGATAGATAGATAGATAGATAGATAGATAGATAGAAGTTTATTAGTACATTGAATGGTAGTTTAATTGAGTCTAGGGCTTCAGGGAGTTTAGATTTGAGTTTTTATGTTGTGCACTACTGGGCCACCGTAGCCTTGGCTCATTTTGAACATGCTGCAATGAAAGTCTATGGGAATTTTATGATATTTAATATTAATTTTTAAGATAACTGTAAGTCCGATCAGTTAGAAAAGATATAGCACACCGAGTCAGAACAGTTTGAGTGTCCGTGCCGAGTTTGGAGTATGTGGAGTTAAAGCTCTAGGAGGAGTTAGAGTTGTAAATTTGAGTAAGAAGAATAATAATAATAATAATAATAATAACTAGAAAAAGTTCGTCGAGACAAACTTTAAGTTGGCTTGTGAAAGTTTGGAACAGAAAGTTTGAAGAAGTTTAAATTAGTTTGAAAATTTAAATTAGTTTGAAATTTAAAGTAGTTTAAAGTTTAAATTAGTTTGAATTTTAAAGTAGTTTGAATTTTAATTTAGTTTAAAGTTTAAAGTAGTTTGAAGTTTAAATTAGTTTAAAGTTTAAAGTATAGTTTGAAGTAATTTAAAGTTGCTACGGTGTTTCTAGTGGGTTGCTATGGTGTTCTGGGTGGTTGTTAGGCAGTTGCTATGGTGTTCTGGGTGGTTGCTAGGCAGTTGCTAGGGTGTTCTGCGTGGTTGCTAGGGTGTTGCTAGGCGGTTGCTAGGGTGTTCTGGGTGGTTGCTAGGGTGTTGCTAGGCGGTTGCTAGGGTATTCTGGGTGGTTGCTAGGGTGTTGCTAGGCGGTTGCTAGGGTGTTCTGGGTGGTTGCTAGGGTGTTGCTAGGTGGTTGCTAGGGTGTTATGGGTGGTTGCTAGGGTGTTCTAGGTGGTTGCTAGGGTGTTGCTAGGCGGTTGCTAGGGTATTCTGGGTGGTTGCTAGGGTGTTCTGGGTGGTTGCTAGGGTGTTTTAGGTGGTTGCTATGGTATTCTGGGTGGTTGCTATGGTGTTACTAGGTGGTTGGTAGTGTTCATCTATGGTTACTATAGAGTTTTTATAATGTTCATGGCATGATTTAGCACTTAGCTAATCAATATTAGCATGTAGCTATTCACAGCTAGCATGTTAAGCATGTTGAAAGTCCTGTGTGCTAGCATGAGTCAAAAGACCCAACCCCTATCGCGATACAATGTTCTGATGCTGAGATATAGCTGTTACAAAATGGTTGCTAGGGTACTCTGTTTGGTTGCTAGGGAGTGGCTTTGCTGCTGCCAATCATGAAACTCCAAAGGCTGCTTGTCAGTATGAATGATATAAACCAACCACCATCTCTATACCATGTTCTGATGCAGAGATGTAGGTCTTGCAAAATGGTTGCTAGGGTACTCTGTTTGGTTGCTAGGGAGTGGCTTGGCAGCTGCCAATCATGAAACTCCAAAGGCTGCTTGTCAGTATGAATGGTTTAAACCAACTCCCATGCCTCTGTGACATTCAGAATGGACGATATTCCTCTTTGGATTTTGGTTGCTAAGGTGCTCGTCAATGGTTGCTAGGGCGTGGGTAGGAAGTGTTGAGGTGATTCATGATTGGCTGTTTGCTGCCCCGAGTCAAACGAGACCACCCTCATGTTTCTATGACAATTCAGTCCAAAGATATCCCTTCGATCTCTTTCAATGGAAGTCTATGGGAGTTGTTGCTAAGGGTGCTCTAAATGGTTGCTAGGGCGTGGCTTGATAGCTTCACAATGATCCTAAGAGACTGATTGGTCGTCTGAGAAAATTGAGCCCGCCCCCTTGTCTCTATTACACTGTGACTCAGAGCTATGTTCAATACAAAATCACAGTACAATTTACCATAGTAGGAAAAAAGCATGCATTTCATGGGCCGTCCTACACCATAG
The DNA here is from genome assembly GCA_030578255.1 of Tiaroga cobitis. Classification (NCBI taxonomy): domain Eukaryota; kingdom Metazoa; phylum Chordata; class Actinopteri; order Cypriniformes; family Leuciscidae; genus Tiaroga; species Tiaroga cobitis. The sequence goes on from CM060612.1 coordinate 5,523,621, forward strand.
TAAGTCAATGGGGCAACTTTGGGCCGCTCCTGCCCCCCAGGGGTGCAACTTTTACCCCATTGTGAGGTATGTTCTTACAGAGCCTACCAGCCTCATCAAATGTGGTAAATTACAAGTTTCTGAGAAATCATCGGTCAGTGCTACGTGTCGTCAAAGTTTGTGGCAGTGTTAAGTCTATGGGATTTTTTTTACCCAATTATTTGCCCCTGGGGCGAACACCGTACCCCCGATCGCTAAGAAAAGTCACAGCACACCTCTCCTAAATAATCCGCACAATTTGACGCCTCAATCAGGCGTGTGTGATGTCGGCGTGTATTTTTTAACAGATAATTACTGTGGAGTTTTTATTTGGAGTTTTTATAGAGTTTTTATAGAGTTTTTATAGAGTTATTTAGTATGGCACGAGGCCTGCGGCCTCGTGCCTATCGCCCACGGTTGCTAGGGTGCTGTAACTGGTTGCTATGGTGTGGCTTTGAAGATTTAGGGCCATTACTTATTGGCTGCTTGATAAAATAAATCCTCCTAGGGAGAGAGAGAGGTCTGCCTGACAGCAGGGCTGTCAGGCCCTTTTGTGTCTGTGTGAAAATGACAGTTGGGATTTGAATTTTTGAAAGTTCCGCAATGTAAAGTCAATGGGAGTTTTTTCTGAGTTTGATCGCAGTTTTTAGGAAAACCGTAAGTCCGATCAGTTAGAAAAGATATAGCAACTCGAGTCAGAACAGTTTGAGTGTCCGTGCCGAGTTTGGAGTATGTGGAGTTAAAGCTCTAGGAGGAGTTAGAGTTTGAAATTTTAGTCTCAGAAAAAGAATAATAATAATAATAATAACTAGAAAAAGTTCGTCGAGACAAACTTTAAGTTGGCTTGTGAAAGTTTGGACCGCAAAGTTTGAAGAAGTTTAAAGTAGTTTGAAGTTTAAATTAGTTTAAAGTAGTTTATAGTTTAACTTAGTTTAAAGTTTAAAATAGTTTAAATTAATTTAAAGTTTAAATTAGTTTGAATTTTAAAGTAGTTTGAAGTTTAAATTAGTTTGAAAGTTAAAGTAGTTTAAAGTTTAAATAAGTTTGAATTTTAAAGTAGTTTGAAGTTTAAATTAGTTTAAAGTAGTTTAAAGTAGTTTAAAGTTTTAAATAGTTTAAAGTTCAAAGTAGTTTAAAGGTTAAAGTATAGTTTCAAGTAATTAAATGTTGCTAGGGTGTTTCTAGTGGGTTGCTAGGTGGTTTCTAAGGTATTTTGAGTGGTTGCTAGGGTGTTCTGGGTGGTTGCTAGGGTGTTCTAGGGTATTTTAGGTGGTTGCTAGGGTGTTGCTAGGGTGTTTTAAGGTATTTTGGGTGGTTGCTAGGGTGTTGCTAGGATGTTCTGAGGTATTTCGGGTGGTTGCTAGGGTGTTGCTAGGGTGTTCTAAGGTATTTTTGGTTGTTGCTAGGGTGTTGCTAGGGTGTTCTAAGGTATTTTGGGTGGTTGCTATGGTGTTGCTAGGGTGTTCTAAGGTATTTTGGGTGGTTGCTAGGGTGTTTTAAGTTATTTTGGGTGGTTGCTAGGGTGTTCTAAGGTATTTTGGGTGGTTGCTAGGGTGTTCTGGGTGGTTGCTAGGGTGTTCTAAGGTATTTTGGGTGGTTGCTAGGGTGTTCTGGGTGGTTGCTATGGTGTTCTAAGGTATTTTGGGTGGTTGCTAGGGTGTTGCTAGGATGTTCTGAGGTATTTCGGGTGGTTGCTAAGGTGTTGCTAGGGTGTTCTAAGGTATTTTTGGTGGTTGCTAGGGTGTTGTTAGGGTGTTCTAAGGTATTTTGGGTGGTTGCTATGGTGTTGCTAGGGTTTTCTAATGTATTTTGGGTGGTTGCTAGGGTGTTCTAAGGTATTTTGGGTGGTTGCTAGGGTGTTCTGGGTGGTTGCTAGGGTGTTCTAAGGTATTTTGGGTGGTTGCTAGGGTGTTCTGGGTGGTTGCTATGGTGTTGCTAAGGTGTTCTAAGGTATTTTGGGCGGTTGCTAGGGTGTTCTGGGTGGTTGCTATGGTGTTGCTAGGGTGTTCTGAGGTATTTTGGGTAGTTGCTATGGTGTTCTGGGGGTTGCTAGGCGGTTGCTAGGGTGTTCTGGGTGGTTGCTATGGTGTTGCTAGGGTGTTCCAAGGTATTTTGGGTGGTTGCTAAGGTGTTGCTAGGGTGTTCTAATGTATTTTGGGTGGTTGCTATGGTGTTGCTAGGGTGTTCCAAGGTATTTTGGGTGGTTGCTAAGGTGTTGCTAGGGTGTTCTAATGTATTTTGGGTGGTTGCTATGGTGAACTATTTATGAGTTTAAAAGTTCATAAGTGTATGAATTCATGTGTTTATAAGTGTACAAGTTTAGAGTTAATAAGTTTAGATGAGTAAGAGTTCAGAGTTTATTCATTTTAGTTTAAGAGTTCATAAGTGTATGAATTCATGAGTTATTCACTCACAAACACTCACAGACACGCTCACTAACTCTAACACACACACACACACCCACACACACACACACACACACACACAGACAAGCTCACTAACTCACACACACACACACACACACACACACTTGCTCACCTTTACACACACGCTCACTAACACAAACACACACAGACACGCTCACTAACTCTAACACACACACACACACACACACACACACACACACACACACACAGACAAGCTCACTAACTCACACACACACACACACACTTGCTCACCTTTACACACACGCTCACTAACACACACAATCATGCACATACACTCACAAATGCACACACACACTAACTCGCTCACAGACACACACACATATACACGCATACATTCACTCAGACACACACTCAGTTTATGAGTTTAAAGTTCATAAGTATGAATCCATGAGAGTTCATTAGTGTATGAATTCATGAGAGTTCATTAGTGTATGAATTCATGAGAGTTCATTAGTGTATGAATTCATGAGAGTTCATTAGTGTATGAATTCATGAGAGTTCATTAGTGTATGAATCCATGAGAGTTCATTAGTGTATGAATTCATGAGAGTTCATTAGTGTATGAATCCATGAGAGTTCATTAGTGTATGAATTCATGAGAGTTCATTAGTGTATGAATTCATGAGAGTTCATTAGTGTATGAATCCATGAGAGTTCATTAGTGTATGAATTCATGAGAGTTCATTAGTGTATGAATTCATGAGAGTTCATTAGTGTATGAATCCATGAGAGTTCATTAGTGTATGAATTCATGAGAGTTCATTAGTGTATGAATCCATGAGAGTTCATTAGTGTATGAATTCATGAGAGTTCATTAGTGTATGAATTCATGAGAGTTCATTAGTGTATGAATCCATGAGAGTTCATTAGTGTATGAATTCATGAGAGTTCATTAGTGTATGAATTCATGAGAGTTCATTAGTGTATGAATTCATGAGAGTTCATTAGTGTATGAATTCATGAGAGTTCATTAGTGTATGAATTCATGAGTTTCTATGTTTATGAGTTTATAAGTGTATAAATTCATGAGATTTTAAGTTTAAATGAGTAAGAGTTCAGAGTTGATTAATTTATGAGTTTAGAGTTTATAAGTTTAAATGAGTCTAAGAGTTCAAGTTTAGAGTTTATTAATTTATTATGAGTTTAAGAGTTTAAGATTAGATAGTTAGAAGTGTCATTGATGAGTTCATTAGTTTAAATGAGTCTCAATGGCTCATATAGTGTATAGAATGGCAGTTTGAGTCCAGGCCTTCAAGGGATTTAGATTTGAAATTTTGACAGTTGGGGAGTTTGACAGTCTGAACATTCCGCAATGTTAAGTCAATGGGATTTTCAAATGGTTTTTTTCGAGTTTCGATCGTCATTTTTAGGAAAACCGTAAGTCCGATCAGTTAGAAAAGATATAGCACACTAAGTGAGAACAGTTTGAGTGTCCGTGCCGAGTTTGGAGTATGTGGAGTTAAAGCTCTAGGAGGAGTTAGAGTCAGAAATTTTAGGGGGCAGAAGAAGAATAATAATAATAATAATAATAATAAGTTTAAATAGGATTTCAGTAAGTTGGCTCTCACAAGCCAACTTAATAAGTTTAAGTACAATATCAGTAAGTTGGCTCTCCAAGCCAACTTAATAACTAGAAAAAAGTTTGATGAGACAAACTTTAAGTTGGCTTGAAAAAGCCAGACCAGAGAGTTTGAAGAAGTTTAAAATAGTTTGAAGTTTGATAGATGGATTAGTTAGAAAAAAAGAAGAAAGTTTAGTTAGAAAGAAAGAAGAAAGATTAGTTAGAAAGAATGAAAGAAAGATTAGTTAGAAAGAAAGAAAGAAGAAAGAAAGATTAGTTAGAAAGAAAGATGGATTAGTTAGAAAGAAAGATGGATTAGTCAGAAAGAAAGAAGGATGGATTAGTCAGAAAGAAATAAAGAAAGATTAGTTAGAAAGATAGAAAGAAAGATAAGATAGAAAGAAAGATAGATCAGTAAGAAAGAAAGAAAGAAAGAAAGAGATTAGTTGGAAAGAAAGAAAAAGAAAGAAAGATTAGGTAAAAAGAAAGAAATATTAATTATAAGGAAAGAAAGAAAGAAAGAAAGAAAGAAAGAAAGAAAGAAAGAAAGAAAGAAAGATAATTAGAAAGAAACAAAGAAAGATTATTTAGAAAAAAAGAAAGATAAGATAGAAAGAAAGATAGATCAGTAAGAAAGAAAGAAAGATGGATTAGTTAGAAAGAAAGAAAGAAAGATTAGTTAGAAAGAAAGAAAAGATTAGTTAGAAAGAAATAAAGAAAGATTAGTTAGAAAGACAGAAAGATAAGATAGAAAGAAAGATAGATCAGTAAGAAAGAAAGGAAGAAAGAAAGAAAGAAAGAAAGAGATTAGTTGGAAAGAAAGATTAGGTAAAAAGAAAGAAAGATTAATTATAAAGAAAGAAAGAAAGATAATTAGATAGAAAGAAAGATTAGTTAGAAAGAAAATAAGATAGATTAGTTAGAAAAAAGATAGATTAGTTAGAAAGATAGATTACTTTGAAAGAAAGAAAGATATATAGATAGATTAGTTAGAAAGAAAGATAGATAGATTAGTTAGAAAGAAAGAAAGTTTAGTTAGAAAGAAATAAAGATAGATAGATTATTTAGAAAGAAAGAAAGATTAGGTTGAAAGAAAAAAGATTTGTTAGAAAATTAGATTAGTTAGAAAGAAAGAAAGAAAGAAAGAAAGAAAGAAAGAAAGAAAGAAAGAAAGAAAGAAAGAAAGAAAGAAAAAAGATTAGTAAAAAAGAATGAAAGAAAGAAAAAAGAAAAATAGAAAGAAAAAAGAAAGAAAGAAAGAAGAAAGATTAGTTAGAAAGTAAGAAAGAAAGAAAGAAAGAAGATTAGTTAGAAAGAAAGAAAGATAGAAAGAAAGATTAGTTAGAAAGAAAGAAAGAAAGAAAGAAAGAATATTAATTAGAAAGAAAGAAAGAAAGAAAGATTAGTTAGAAAGAAAGAAAGAAAGAAAGAAGAAAGAAAGAAAGAAAGAAAGAAAGAAAGAAAATAGAAAGAAATATTAGGAAGAAAGAAAGATTAGTTAGAAAGAAAGAAAGAAAGAAAGAAAGATTAGTTAGAAAGAAAGAAAGAAAGAAAGAAGATTAGTTAGAAAGAAAGAAAGAAAGAAGAAAGATTAGTTAGAAAGAAAGAAAGAAAGAAGAAAGATTAGTTAGAAAGAAAAGAAAGAAAGAAAGAAAGAAAGAAAGAAAGAGAGAAGAAAGAAAGAAAGAAAGAAAGAAAGAAGAAAGAGAGAAGAAAGATTAGTAAGAAAGAAAGAAAGAAAGAAGGATTAGTTAGAAACAAAGATAGATAGATAGATTAGTTAAAAAGAAAGATAGATAGATAGATTAGTTAAAAAGAAAGAAAGATATATAGATAAGTTAAAAAGAAAGAAAGATAGATAGATTAGTTAAAAAGAAAGAAAGAAAGACTAGTTAGAAAGAAAGAAAGAAAGATGGATTACTTAGAAAGAAAGAAAGATTAGTTAGAAAGAAAGAAAGAAAGAAGAAGGATTAGTTAGAAACAAAGATAGATAGATAGCTTAGTTAAAAAGAAAGAAAGATATATAGATAAGTTAAAAAGAAAGAAAGATAGATAGATTAGTTAAAAAGAAAGAAAGAAAGACTAGTTAGAAAGAAAGAAAGAAAGAAAGATGGATTACTTAGAAAGAAAGAAAGATTAGTTAGAAAGAAAGAAAGAAAGAAGAAGGATTAGTTAGAAACAAAGATAGATAGATAGATAGATTAGTTAAAAAGAAAGATAGATAGATAGATTAGTTAAAAAGAAAGAAAGATATATAGATAAGTTAAAAAGAAAGAAAGATAGATAGATTAGTTAAAAAGAAAGAAAGAAAGACTAGTTAGAAAGAAAGAAAGAAAGATGGATTACTTACAAAGAAAGAAAGATTAGTTAGAAAGAAAGAAAGAAAGAAGAAAGATTAGTTAGAAAGAAAGAAAGAAAGAAAGAAAGAAAGAAAGAAAGAAAGAAAGAAAGATAGATAGATAGATAGAAAAAAGATTAGTAAAAAAGAATGAAAGAAAGAAAAAAGAAAAATAGAAAGAAAAAAGAAAGAAAGAAAGAAGAAAGATTAGTTAGAAAGTAAGAAAGAAAGAAAGAAAGAAAGAAGATTAGTTAGAAAGAAAGAAAGAAAGATTAGTTAGAAAGAAAGAAAGAAAGAAAAGAAAGATTAGTTAGAAAGAAAGAAAGAAAGAAAGAAAGAAAGAAAGAAAGAAAGAAAGATTAGTTAGAAAGAAAGAAAGAAAAGAAAGATTAGTTAGAAAGAAAGAAAGAAAGAAAGAAAGAAAGAAAGAAAGAAAGAAAGAAAGAAAGAAAGAAAATAGAAA